>ML677379.1:2874754-3395107 GCA_007922305.1 Dermatemys mawii
TGGGTCTTAGCCCACGAAAGCTCATGATCCCTAAGATCTGTTAGTCTGTAAGGTGCTACAAGACTCTTTGTCGTTTTTGCCTGAGAAAGAATGGCAAGAGGACTGGACCATATAGGAAAAAAAATTTGGTAGGCAAAATTAAGTTATTCAATTTGCCCAGGACACAGGCACTTGTACCCCTGTTCATGTAGCAAGTGTTTTGGGATTTTGCACTTCTAAAGTCCTTTGTGGTGTTCTTCCCTTGCTCCCCTCTCAATCTCCAAGCTTCCTCTGCTACATTCAGGTCTTTGTCTCCTTCCCTCTCTCTTCCTTCAGCTGGCATACAAAGAGTTTTTATTCACTCTCTCCATCAGAAATTTGAGAGAAAAAGCAGCAGTGATCTCATGGACTGTGGCATGCAAGTTTTGAGAGTTTCCCCCTAGCAATTAAATTACTACAGTGCTAATTAAAACTCACTTTTTGAAAAATACTTAGATGAAAGCATTTAAAATGTCAACAGTACAATACTCCTAAGGTGCTTTGAACCTAACAGCCCTAAGCATGTGGGGATCTATGATGCAGGAGACCTCCTCCATTCACTAGGGATGATGTTGTTTGAAAACTAAATATAAAGCATCAGATGGAAACCTGTCTAGTTACTTTCTAGATATACTGGGCAGTCCTGCTGGAACAGTTTTTACTTTATTGAGGGAAAATAAACTAAGTGAATTGGGAAAATACTGTGACTGTTCAGCAGAGTTCTGGGGTCTCCTTCCCCATGGATTATATAGGAAGTGTTTCAACATCTTTAACAGCTGTACCTGCTGGGTAAGAAACTGAAGCAGAAAAGCTAAGTATGTTACCACATATTTATGCCCCTCTCCCCAGGGAAAGATGCTTCAAAGTCAGTTACTGTAGTAGGTCTCTCTTTTGGCTCATCTCATCTTCAAGTTAGAATCCAGAGTCTTCTATATTCTATTAGCATTAGATCCCCAAAGTAACAGACACGATTTGGTTTCATTCTGACAATGGACTCCTAAAGAGTGATGAGTTGTTTGTGTCAAAATAAATCTTGCCACTATAGTCTAATATTTATTGGGGTACATAAATCAGTCAAACTTGTCTAGACATTGTCATTTTCATGATTAACGTTGAATTTCCATTTCAATATGTTGTAACATGTTAATTGCACAGTAAGTTTTATTTTATTCACATCAATCTCCTTCTTGTTTGGATTTTCTCCATGACTTTCCATACTTGTGAGAGAGACAGATTCCAGTAAACAGAGCTAGGCACACAGAACTCTGTGAATATACCTCTATGTTGATCTGCAATACATGTGCCTGCAGACTGCAGTCTTGGGGTTCGCTGGGAATACACTGCCAAATACAAAAGTTTTTCTCCCATATTACATGGTGGTTTTGTAATGTAGCAAACACCCACTAGAGACTAAGATCAAACTCTTTCTCAACAGGATTCAAACCTAGTTCTCTAGAGACTAAACACTGCTTTCAAGAATCAACTGTAGCAGCAAACTGATGTCTTTCTTCAGCGGCACTCTCCTACATGTAGTTAAGAAAATATAATTTTCTACTCTCTCAGCTGTCAGAACGCGCTTGGCTAAGAGTGAAGAATGCCATGCCCAGGAGCAAACTTCTGTACATGTAGATCCAAAATGTGGGCATGGCAATGTGTCATACTTACAAATAATACCAGACCATGAGCTTCTTAGTTCCATAAGTAGAGAGGAGTCTATGCCTGTGGATTGGCTGGAAGATCAATGAAAGAAGGGAAAGCCATCTTCTCAGCCTAATCTCCCTGCCACTAAACCAGCACTGTGGAGCTGGGAGTAGGTGGGCTGGCAGGTCTTTGCTGGCTTCTGAGACAAGACAGTTTAAGTTACTGCAACAGAGTTCACAGTAATTTGTGCTGCTTTCCTTTCCATAGCGTGGAACCCTTCCTCCTTTAGAGGTTGGTTATGACCGGTAGGGAGCTGTAATCAAGCAAGACCCTAGTATGAAGTCTTCTGTGAGAGCCTGCTCTCAAAGGGCAGCATGGATCCTATCACTGTTGAGAGAATTCAAGGAAACCTCTGCAAGGAATAATACCCATGAAAGGATGACTGGGTCCTCCTTCAAGAAAACGTCCACTGAAGTCAATGAAAGTTTGTCTGAGTATCTACTGCAATTCTTGTTCCATCACTTGCTTATTATTACCCCAAAGTCATATTCTCCAATCATCTGCATGGCACAGACACAGCATCAGTATATAGTGAGCTATCACCATCGCCTCTACAAGAAGAGAAACCACACACCCAGCGTATGAGGGTGTTCAGTATAAAACTTAGGGGCCAGTTTCTGATATCCTTGTGCATGCTGTGTGGCACCTTACTCTACTAGTGCTCTCACTGACTTCCATGGGACCATTCACTGAGTGAGTTACTATTCAGCATGATATCAGAAACCGGACCAAAATCAAAGCCAGCTCGAGACAACAGTACATGACATGAGTACCGCATGGTGATGTGACATGTTCTGAAGACCCATAGTGTTCGTCAGGCTCTCAGAGAAGGGACTAGACACAGGATTTCCACAGATTTTTCTGCCTTGTTTCATCTCCCTTTGACTCTTTCTTCCTATGCTACTTGCTCCACTTGACAGAACCTGTAGCACTTGGTTCTAAGAGTATACTATGGTGCAATTGTTCATTACTTGCTCCAACAGAATTTGGCACGTCTTTTTCCCTCCACATGGATGTTCAAGGAAGGGAGCCAGGAGGCTCTACATACCACCTCCTCGCCCCATCTAATTAATAAAAAAAGATGTATGCACCATGGCTGTAGAAAAAACAAAATATGATGAACAAGTTTAGACAAGTGCTCTAGTGCAATATGCGCGCACATACACACACACAAGTGAATCTAATGCTATACAAATTTGCTAGGAGCATGATGATAAAAATACAGTACAGATCAGGCCAAATCCTACAGTCCCCATCAGACAAGGCTCCTGTTGATTTAATAAATGTATATAAATGAAGCATATTCTAAACTTGTGTACCAGCTAATAGCTCATCACTCTCTCATTCATTTTTCTATCTTCTCACTACTCAACATTCTGTTGTAATTCACCTTCCAATTCTTCTGGCTATTGCACATGGCAGCTGATTGTCTGTTTGGCTTTTCCCAGGGCCTTCCAGAGGTGCTTTGCATTGGATTGCTCTCTTATTTGTTGCTTTTTTCTGTCTTACCATTTGGTATACGGCATGTTTGCAAGTTTTCAGATGCAGATTTCAGAGATTGCTGCAGGGCTCTATTAGATTGCCTCAACAAGTTAGGTGCCAATATAAATGGCATTTTTAACCTTTAGCTCTGCATATTTAACAGGAGCAAATTTGCAATAGCATACAAAATTGTTCAGTTTTCCAAAACCCTTTTCCATCCAGCCTTGCAACCTTCTTCGCCTCATCTCACTGGTTTGGTCTAGCACCCTTTTCTCAGTCATTATGATTGCTGTCTTTCCTTTATTTACATGGCCTTTTAAAGTAATTTTCATTTTCTGGATATTCTTGGCTCCACACAAAACATACTGGATGCACACTCGCCCCAGGGCAGGTTTTTCCATTGGTTTCAAAAAAAGAGCCAGTCACTGCAATTTTCTTATGATTCAAGTACTCTCTTGATCCTGGAAGTAATCTGGATTGGTTTTTGAGATTTAATTTCAATACAGGCTTTTCCTACAAGGAAAGCAGGAAGAGTAGCTGGCATTATGGAAGAAACAGCCCTCATGGCCAGATTACTTTCTAGTAGAAAAGCATACACACGATCTGAGGAGGGAAGCATTCTGGGAGATTTTTCTGTATGGTCTTCCCCCTAGTCAGAGAAAGCGGGGAGGGGGGATATAGATTTGCAGGTTGAGTCTTCTCCAACCTCACTCATCTCTATGTGTGTGTGGAAAGGGGACTCCCTTCGGCAAAGAATGTAGGAGATGCTTTCCCTTCGACTGGATTGTTCCTTATGACCACACAGAGCAACCCTCGACAGGCTCTAAAGGGAGGTTATAGAGCTCCCTAGCTGTATAATCTCTGGCTCTCCACATGGAAAGATGAGCACAACACAGGAGATGGAAGTGGATAGTCTCCTCCCTTGTTCCACCCTCTTGCATCCTCAGCTCTCTCTCCGCATCAGACCAGGAAGGGCAAGATGGGCTAGAGTCTGGACACTCACCACTTCCTCGTGGAAAGGGTATGATGATCCATCCTTGACATCTAGCATCCACAGCCTCCTTAGTCTAGGTGTCAGTTTGTCGTCTCTTCGCCTAAATATGTTTACTAGACTGGGCAGGGAGGGAAGGGAATTATTTCAATATACCCATGCACACCTCTTCCCCCGTCCAAAAAAAACCCAAACAAACTACAAGTACACAATGGACTAAAGACAAAGCATTATCCACAGCAGATGAAACAGATCTATCGGGACGTATTATAAGTTTTCTGTGTCTTTTGTGAGTCTCCAACTGCACCCAAACAACGTGCTCCGCCTCTTAGACTGCTGACAATAATACTTCCAAGACTGGCTTATTATAAATACTAATTAACATCTTTTAGCTAAGAACAAAAATTATTTTAATGGAGGACAAAACTAGAGCATTTGGTTAGAATGTTCTCAAAGAAATGTTAATTACCACTGACTTTAAACAAGTGGAAATCAAAGCCCACCATTTGTGAAGCACTTTGAAAAGTTCTAATGCCAAAATAAAATGTGCTGGAAAGAAATCTTCAGTTTTCTTCATGAATGAAAAGTGAAATCCCTGTAACTGAAGTCTGCATCTATCATCCCCTTACTCAGTCTCCAACTGCAGATGTAATCCGTCAATCAAAGCAGCTCCTACACAAGCTTTCCATAAAAGACAATGAATTAATTTTGTTTGCTGGATACAGAAATGTGAAAAGATGCATGCCTTGCTATTTCACCTAAATTTCTATCATTCACAAACAATATTGCCAGATGTAGCTACTAGAAGTTACTCTCACAGTTCCTCCCCATCTTCTATCTGGTGTTTATTTTTCAGTGAACCGCAGTTATTGTAAAAAGCTGTCAAAGATAAGTTGAAGAGTTGCTACATGGCTCTCCGGGCTAGAAATTAAATTGTTCTTGGGCTAATGCAGGGGTCTCCAAACTACGGCCTGGGGTCGGATCCGGCCCGTGGCTTTAATTTGTCCGGCCCTTGAGCTGAGCAGGCACACCGATCAGGCACGTGGAGAAGCCGTTGCTATCCACCCAGCTCCGCGAGCTGCTACCAGCAGCCCCATGTGCAGGGGGTGAGGTCCCCCTGCGGCAGCGGCTGGAGGAGCAAAGTGGGGAGGGGGCGCAGCAGCGGCTGGAGGAGCAAAGGGGGGGTTGCATATATTTGCATATATTGAATTTTTTCATTCGCTTCAGCCCACGAAGCCGCTTCAGAAATCTAATATGGCCCTCCTCTCATAAAGTTTGGAGACTCCTGGGCTAATGAATTGAGCATAGGGCTGAGAGACAAGTTCTCTCTCTGTTTCCTGCTGTACTATAGATCAGTTGGGTAAAGACAGGCAAGTCATCTAGGCCCAGATATTCAAAAGGCATTTAGGTGCCTAACTCCCATTTTAATCAATCAATGGCAGTTAGCTCCCTAAATGCCTTTGAGGATCTGGGCCCTAACCTCTCTATGTCTCAATAGCCCCATTTCAGAAATGGAAGAACTAATCCTTAGTGGCAACAATTTTCAAATTCTTTGATTTGAAATGCTTTAAGAGTCCCTGATTTTCAGAGAACAAGTTACCCACAATTGTGGCACCAAAGTTACTAGTCCATTTTGAAAATCTTGGCCACTGATCTTTGTGAAGTGCTTTGACATTTTGAGGTGAAAATATTTTGTATGGGAACAAAGGATTTGTCTAGTCTGTAGCTTTCAAGTTGTTATTTACTTCCTAATTATCTTTATTTCAGACCGTAATCTTTCCACATAAACAGACATTTTCCCACCCTGTATGCCCTGGATCTAGGTTACTCTGTGTATTGTAGATTTGTACTACTAACCATTCACCTTCTTGTTGTATCAGTCTATCTGCTTGTTCCATTCCTATTGATCTCAGTCAAATCTACTGCACTGCCCAAATCACTGAGTTCCCCACTGAATCACCACTATTAATCATGGGCAGCCATTAATCACCCATGGCTCTCACCACATCCCTTCTCTGCATCCTAGTCTGTTCCTTCAACCTCTTGCATCATCTCTTGTTCCCTTGAACCTTCTCCTTCTGTTCCCACCACGTCTGTCTTTTCCTCTCCTCCTTCCCTTCTCAGTCTCCCACACTCACAAATCCATTACCCAACTGCACACTAATCTCCCTGCTTCTCATCTCCAGTGACATCTGTCCCAGTTCCAGCTCTCCCTTTATCCCTCATCCTCCACCTCCCACACTCTTCTTCGTCACCACTTTTGTTCCCCTGGACCCTCTGACGCACATCTACCCGCAGTGTCCCTCCTCTCTTTCTACTACTCCCTCTGGAATGCTTGCTCCAATATATGAAAAGACTGCTGCCATCTGTGATCTCTTCATCTTCTCATATGCACGGAAGCCTGGCTTCTGGACTCTCTCCATTGACCTCAGTGAGTTTTGGACAAGGCCCAAAAATGTCTGAAATGTATTCTCAGTTTGGATGATTAATTCCTCTGGACAAGGACAGTGTCTTTTCCTGTCTATTATACAGCATCAGCTACTAACATAGGAATTAAAAATATAGGGTTTGTTCTCATCTTCATGGCTCCAAGTTTTATAATGAGCATGCGGTTTGGTACCATGTTTACTCTACAAACCAGAATCGTGTTAGAAGATCTAGGCTCGTTTCCTTTTCAATTTATACAATACATTTTTTTCATTACCATATGAAGCTGTTGTGATCTTTTACATAAATAATATGTGACTTATAATCCTGCATGGAATTTTGCTTTAAAGTTTGTTTATTAACAAGAGACAAGTGAACCACACTAACAAAGCTAAGAGTCTAATCCCATTAACGGCTATTATCAGGCACAGATGGACTCATTGAACTTCAGTGGGACTGTTCATAAGCTTAAAGTTAAGCATATGGTTAAGTACCTTGGTGAATTAGGGTCAGGGCAGCAAATAAGTACATACAATTATAGAAATGTAGGGCTAAAAGCAACTCAAGAGATCATCTAGACCAGGGTTAGCAAACCTGTGGCTCCAAAGCCACATGCGGCTCTTCAGAAGTTAATATCCAGCTCCTTGTATAGGCAGACTCCAGGACTGGAGCTACAGATGCCAACTTCACAATGTGCTGGGGGGTGCTCACTGCTCAACCCCTGGCTCTGCCACAGGCCCTGCCCCCACTCTGCCCTTTCCCATCCCCTCCCTAGAGCCTGCTGTGCTCTTGCTCCTCCCCCACAGAGCCTCCTGCATGCCATAAAACTGCTTATTGGAAGGTGCGGAGAGGGAGGGGGAGGCGCTGATGGGCAAGGCTGCCAGTGGGTGGGAGGCTGTGGGAGAAGGGGGTGGGACTGATGGGGGCTGCTGGTATATTCCTGTAGCTCTTTGGAAATGTACATTGGTAAATTATGGCTCCTTCTCAGGCTCAGGTTGGCCACCACTGATATAGTCCATCCCCCCACGCTAAGACAGGACCAAGCATACCTAGACCATCCCTGACAGGTGTTTGTTCAACCTGTTCTTAAAAACCTCCACTGATGGGGATTCCACAACCTCACCTGGAAGCCTGTTCCAGAGATTAAACTACCCTTATAGTTAGAAAATTTCTCCTAATATCTACGCTACATCTCCCTAACTGCATATTAATTTGATTCCTTCTTATCATATCTTCAGTGGACATAGGAGTACAAGTATTCACCATTCTTTTTATAGCAGTCTTCATATATGTTATAGGGCTGTGATCAGATTCCCTCTCAGTCTTCTTTTCTCAAGACTAAACATGCCCACATTATTTAATCTTTCCTCATAGCTCAGGTTTCTAAATCTTTTATTACTTTTGTTGCTCTTCTTTAGACTCTCTCTAATTTGTCCACATCTTTCTTAAAGTGTCATGCCCAAATTAGACACAGCGCTCCAGCAGAGGTCTCAACAGTGCTGAGTAGAGCAGGACAATTATGACCTGTGTCTTACATATGACACTCCTGTTCATACACCCCAGAATGATATTTTTGCAACTGCATAAAAATTGTTAGCTCATGATCAATTTTCAATTCACTGTGCCCCCAGATCCTCTTCAGCAGTACTACTGCCTAGCCAGCTATTCCCCATTTTATAATTAGGAAGGGGGGAAAAAAAAATCACATGCACAAGTGTAGCACTTTGTACTTGTCTTTATTGAATTTCATCTTGACATACTGGAGAACTTACCTGAAATCAACAAGATTATTTTGAATTCTAACTCTGTCTTCCAAAGTGCTTGCAACTTCTCACAGCTCGGCGTCACCTGCAAGCGTTATAAGCATGGTCTCTACTACATCATCCAGTACCGGCCCTAGGACAGAAACCAGTGGGAACCCTCAAAAAATATCCTTCCAGTTTGACAGTGAGCCATTGAGAACTGCACTTTTGTGCACCCACTGTGACATACGAGGGTACAATCCAGACTAATGAGCAGCTGTATCACCCCACCCTGCAACTTTGGGTGCCTTACAATGCTTTGCTGAAGTAACTCCCAATTGGGCTGCTCACAGACAGCCTTCCAACATGCAAGCCAGCCACACTCTAAATGTCTGTGTGTGGCTGCAGCCTGCCAGCCATGCGGGGTCCCCCTGCAGTGCTTATGAGAATGACATGTGGCAGTGCCAAAATCTTACTAAAATCAAGAGATATCTCGTGCTTACATCCTTCCCTAGTCAGAATATCACATAAACATGTGCTTAAAGTTAAACGTGCTAAGTCCCATTGACTTCAGTGGGCCTTAAACATGGGGATAGCTTCCTGAATCAGAATCTTATGCCAAGTAATGTTCTCAGATCTGACCCTAAGTTTATAACAAACTTAAAAATCATAATCAAAGAGCAGTGTTAAGATAGCCATTTATTTGATCTTTTTCTTAAATTGCTCACATAACACCAAGATTGCCAAAAGTCAGAATGTGACCCTTCCTTTACTGTTCTCTATTTACTTTTTGCCTTTCACAAGTAAACTTGATTCTCCCCAACCCTTTCCCCCCTTAATTTTACTGTTGACTTTCACTTTCTGATTCTTATACACTAGCACAATGCTATTTTGCCTGAGTTTCCCAACATTGCATGGAATAGGTCAGTTCCTTCACACACCTAAAATAAACTAAATAAAAATAGCTGGGTTTTATGGAATTTTTTGGAAAAAAAATATAATAAAACCTTCTCTTTTTATACTAGGCCAAATACAGATGCTGGTGCTATGGTGGTGCAGAGCCAGAATCTTAGATCTTGCCATGATAATTAGATACTTCAAAGTTTTATGCCTTCTGTGAATATATATACAGACTGACTCCCACTAGCCTCAAATGAAAAAGATCATTTCAATAAATATTTTACTTTATGAAGGAATATATGTCGTTCAATAATGAGAATGCTCCTTTCTCTTTGTCCACATCTTGTTTTTGTTGAACGAATAAGCCATATAGTAAATTAATGCTGATTTTCATTAAAATTAACAATACTCCAAGGGAGCTATGGACTAGTGGATGTAAATTCTTTGAATTTGATAGTCTCCATATAAAATGTTCAAACTTTTTGTCAGTGTTTTTTCCCTTTGATTGGAGGTAGCTTTCTTTCTATTTTCTAGTAAAAGAAAATTATAACCATAAGAGGAATTAAGCAAGAGAAAATAAACCATTAATACAAGAAAACGAGAATGAACTAATATACAGTGCATCCGCATTAATTCCACATAGTGATGCTGGACCAGACTATAGAGGAAATAAAACTAATATGACAGAAATAAACGAAGTGCAGGTCCCTAGAGAGAGAAATTGCCCTATCTATTACAAGAGAAAAATGCAGTTGCATGGGAAACAGAATCAGCTCTCAATTGAAATAAACCTGAGTGATTATGGCTAAAATGCATCTTCCATTAGGTCACAGAAATGCCACCTCAAGTCGTTTGAGTTAAATTCTTTGTGTCCTCTGCATTTTCAGTTCACAATTTCCCTGGAATTTTTCCCACTGAAGTGGCAAGATTTGCCCTCCAGCCACCTAAACTGGAAGATTTCCTAAAATCTGCCAGCAGGAAGGGACACCCTATGCAGAACCCTTCAGCTACTGAGCCACACTCTGCCCTACCCTGCAAGATTTTTCACACTTATGTAGTGCAGTCTCAGGTTCAGGTCCAGTGGGTACAATCTTGGGGGAGGGGGAGGGATGAGATTTACAAAAACTTTAAATGAACATGAAACATGCATTCTTCCCACAATCATCTAAAAATTAACTAATTGAGAAGAGAGTTTACACCTTGTGATCTTAAATAATCCAAGTACAGAGAGGCTGATACACTGGACCAAACTGTGGACAGACACATGGGTATATAGGCTGTTATGGACCAAACCCGGGGTAAGCAACCTATGGTACGTGCGCCAAAGGCAGCACGCAAGCTGATATTCAGTGGCACTCACGCTGCCCGGGTCCTGGCCACCAGTCCGGGGGGCTCTGCATTTTAATTTAATTTTAAATAAGCTTATTAAGCATTTTAAAAACCTTATTTACTTTGCATACAACAATAGTCTAGTTATATATTATAGACTTATAGAAAGAGTCCTGCTAAAAACATTACAGTGATTTACTGGCATGCAAAACCTTAAATTAGAGTGGCTAAATGAAGACTCGGCACACCACTTCTGAAAGATAGCTGACCCCCCGGACCAGACTATGGACAGAGACATACCCAGGGAAGTTGTAGAATTTCCATCATTGGAGATTTTTAAGAGGTTAGACAAACACCTGTCAGGAATGGTCTAGATAATAATTAGTCCTACCATGAGTGCAGGGGACTGAACTAGATGACTCTCAAGGTCCTTTCCCATCCTGTGATTCTATAATACACTCTGGCTCTGGAAACCTGGCAGATTTAAGGGAAATATTGTGGTGACAATGTCACAAACAAAGTTAAGCCATTGTACCTACCCATCATTTGAGGCATAAACCCCAAACCAAGTGCCCTCAACCACCTAAGAAGTGTTGTTTGTCTACTACATCAGCACTCAATGAAGTGGATTGTTGAAAGTGCAGCTGGGAGCATAACTCTCAGTCCTGGTAGAAAGACTTACATGAGCTTGCTCAGGCTAGTGTGCTAGAAATAGCAGTGTGGATGTTGAAGCACCAGCCTGCCCAGATCCCCTAGGTCCAAGCTCAGGTGGCTAGCCTATGCTATTACCAGTCCTGCAACCATCACACTGCTATTCTTTGTGAGTTAGAGTAAGCAGAGATAGAGCATCTTGCTCTACCCAGGCTGGGAAGCATGCTCCAAGCTGCAGTGCAGACTTACCCATAGGTGCGTCTGAAAATCCAGGTCAGTCCTGAATTGGGTAGAGATATCAGGAAGGGAAGGAGGATGGTCCAGTAGTTCAGGGCAATAGATCAAGACCCAGGAGATCCAAGATTCAGTTCCCTGCGCCACCAGAGACTTTTTGGGTAACCTTGAGCAAATCAGTCTTTCTGCACCTCAGTCCCATATGCAACATGGAGACAGTAATACTTCCCTACTTCACAAAGTTATTAAAAGGATACTCCAGTCATGGAATCCATAAGATCAGGAACCACCATATTCTTTTTTGGGACATATGCTTCCTACAGCTGAGTAGGTAAGAGAGAGACCAATGTACATTGAATGTAATCTGGGTACAAGGAGAGGAAAAGCAGCCACACAGTGGCCCTACAGCTACACCCCCATCTAGCCCTTCAGTGGCTCCAATGTAGATGACAAGCTCAGAACAGCCAGAGAGAGGCATAAGTTGAGGGAAGGGTGGAAGATCTAAGACATCCTACAAAGTACCTGCTCCTCTGAAGGCAGTTTAAATTACAGTACCAAAAAAGGTTATAGAAAAACAGCCTCTTAACGTTGGTTCCCCATCCTAAGCTTTTCCCAAACTGTGGAGGAGTCTGTGGGAGATAGTTGGTGGAGCGGTGACAAAAAGCTATACTAGTACTGCCGGGGAGAAAAAACCAGGTTGCACTATATACTGGGGCAAGCAAAAGGAGCATGGATAGACTGAGACCATCAGAAACTGCCCTCATTTATGCCACTTCATCCTTCCACTCAATCTACTGCCCAAGCCCTCTCTTCTGATGTTAGTCCACCTTCTGGCTAAGAATAGCTGTGTGACTGCGAGGACTGGAACATCCCTCTTCCACATGGGTTTATGGCCAAAGAGGACCACATCCCCCTTAATACCTATTTGATAATAAATATAGATGTTCTTGTTTTCTAGGAACTACTTCGTTACAGGCTGAGCACTGCCTTCCATATCCTAGTCTTCCATTTCTTAAAAAACAAACAAAACACACCCATTTTGGATCCACCTGACAAAAATGCACTTACATTTAAAATGATGACACCCCATTCTGTAGAACATAAATAGTACCTGGGAACAGGGACCATTTTTTGTTATGTGTTTCTAGAGGACCTAGCACAGTGAGATCCTTGCCCGTAGTCTGGTCTCCTAGATGCTATGGTAATACAAATAATAAGTAATAACAAAAATATAAGAATGGCTGTAGTGGGTCAGACAAAAGGTCCATCCAGGGCCCATCTGCTGACAGTGGCCAATGCCAGGTGACCCAGAGGGAATGAACCTAACAGGTAATGATCAAGTGATCTCTTTCCTGTCATCCAACTCTACCCACTGACAAACAGGGGCTAGGGACACCATTCCTTACCCATCCTGGCTAACAGCCATTAATGGACTTAACTTCCATGAATTTATCTAATAGTAAGTGTCACCTGGTCAAATACACTAATGTGCTTCCACCACAGAAGTGCACAAAATCTGTTTCTCCTTCTGAGGCTGATTTCAAATCGTTTCATCTCCCCTGTTTACTTTACATAAATCTTGTTTCTTCCTCACAGATGGATACGATCTGTCAGAGACCTGGAACATTTTATCCCATAGCAAAACTTGTTTAAAGTACCATCTGTTCTTCCTGCATGGGCATACTAATGCTAGAAGCTATTTAACATTCACAATAAACGAGCCAATATATGCTCAGAATATATGGAAAGTGGAGTAAGGGATAATTTGGAGCCTAACAATAGATTTTTTACTGGCATTTTCCTTAAAAAAACCCACAAATAGTATCCAATATGTATTAACATACAACATTAAGCAGCAAAAATACACTATAATCTGAAACATCTTCTGTCATAATGGGCTTGACCCTGTAGCCATCAAAGTCAATGGAAAGGCATTCCACTAACTCCAGTGGGGTTTAAATTATCCCACTCCATTGACCCAGATTTATTGGGCCAAGTTCTGCTCTTCTATATACCTTGGCGTTTATCTAGAGTAATTCCTCTGATCAATCACCCTGAGGTAACAGAGCAGAATTTCGCCCTGTAGATTAAGCTGATCAATATTTTTACTATATTCTAATCTACGCTACTTGTTCTTGTATTAATTTCACACACACAATTTTGTACACACACAATAAATATCAAAACCTACCATTCACAACATCTGAAAGAAGCACTAGCCTCTAATTCATAAATGGACTTTAACTTGTATCCACTGCTGAAATGTTTAGGTTGCAAAATGATCAGCTACCTTGACAAATGTTAGGAGATACAGAGATTTACCAGTAATAGGACTAAATCAACAGTTCTGTTATTAACCCAAACTGCATTTGTCATCTATACAACAGTGATACATTATACAAATACAGAAGAAATATCAAAAGAAAAAAATAGATGGTCCTTTAAAACACATATACTTTGTGTGTGTGTGTGAGTGAGAGAGAGAGACTAGTTATGGAAATCTGCCTAATGTTGCAGAATTCCTAGGGACATTGATCTCGATGAACATGCAACTCCAGTTAGTGGCATTATTGAGAGTCGAGTGAGCTACGCTACACATGCCACAGTGAAAATGTAATCCTTAACAACCAAAGACTGCCATGCATCATAGCACTGCATGTAAAAAAAGGTAGTCAAAGAAACTACTGACAGATCACCAGCTAATAGCCTGATCTAGTGATAACAATTAGTATGAGAGGTTGATTCACTTCAAGGTTCCTATAGTCATTTTTAAGCAAAGTGGACAAGTACATATACTACTGGATTACTCCATTTCCATTATATCTTATAGAGAAAATTCCACGTTCCCTATGAGAAATTCACTGCAGCAGAGAAAATTTAACCAAACACTTACTATTCCCACAAAAAATGCAGACATTTTTCATCACATCAGATACTTGGTTCTTGGGAGTGGGGGGAGGAGGAGAGAAAAACACAACTTGTGAAGTGGTAAATGTGTCAAAAATCTAAGATTACTTGGAGGTATTCTGCAGTACAATCATCCTTTATGCTTATATAGCTCAGCTCATATGGCTTACATTCAGCCTGTCACACTGAATTATGACTACTTCTTGACTTGCATTAAACAAAAACAAACTTAATTTTCACTTCACTATGTGAGATAAAATCGTCTTTGAATTCACAGTCAAAAAGGCCAGAAGCAGTGCTAGAAATAATTGTTTTTCTGAGACGCTCACTTGTGAGGAATGGAAAAAAATAGCTCACTTGAGTTCTGACTAAAACACAAAACATACACATTTTGTTTATGAAGTATTTTGCAGACAACTCTACTGCAAAGAGCTTTGTTCATGTGCAGTGTAGCCATAGCTTTTAGTTAATACACTGCTAAAAGAACACATAAGAACCCCACCAAGTCTGCTGAAGTCTTTACTGTATCAAACAGAGGACATTTAACAATAGCTTTAAAACTGTGATTAACATTTAGAAAGCAAATTTGAAGAACAAAGTCAGTACAAAGTTAAGAGATAACACAGTAAGGTATAATCTCTACTACAAGCAAAACAGATAATATAAAGCAAAACTAAAGCTTAAAGCCAAGTTATTTCATACCAGTCACAATAAATGGACTACAAGCATCTAGTTAACCATGATTTCTGCTAACCTGTAGATGTAGAGGACTGTAGATGCAGTTAAATTTTTCTATAACCTTTTGTCTGCAGTCATGTTACTAGTGCTCTGTTTCCAAGTGTTACTTACACTCACAAGTTCCCTTTCCCAGTTCTATCCTAGGAACTGCCCAGATTTTGTGGTGTAATCTGAGCAGGGAAGTACCATGTGCCTATGATATGGTTAATTCACTTCTTACCCCCTGTGATGTGTAAGGAAACAGTTTAGAGTTTCAAATGACTGTTCTCTGTCCTGTCGATCCAGGTATAATGAAAGGCAGTACTTTTGTATCTGGCAGTTTAGATTTTCATTTGGCATCTTGAAGTCAGACACCAATATTACTACAATCATTTGAATATAAAACCTCCCCAGGGCCTGATTCTTCAATCCTGCCAGATGCAAAACTCTCACTGACTTCTCTAGGAGGTCCACATACAGACGCTTGCAGGATCAGCCTGGAAGAAACCCACTTTTATTAGCAACTTAATGGCTAACTTATTGTTCCAGGGGAAAGGAAATGTGACAATTATCAACTTGGCCAACACCAAGGACTGAACTGGGGACCCTAAATTACCAGCAAAAGCCATTACAGCTTGATTAAAATCTAGGCTCTGTAAGTGGGAGCTTAAAGAGACTCACATCCATTGTGTTTGGGATAAATAGGAAGACATCCACCACACACTGACCAGTTGATTACACCAGGGCAGGAGGGGATCTTCAGCGCCCCAGTGCTGGAAGCATTATGCCTGAGGACGCTGGATGTAGCATGCTGAGCAAGACGGCAGCACTTTTCCCAATGCTGCCCACCAAGGTTTCCCAGTGCAGGGGGAGTGCAGAGCGTGCCACAAAGCAGTCTTCGGTGGTGTGTGCAGTGGAGGAAGCACAGCACATCTTTCCATCACCCCTCATGTTCCATCTTCGCCCAGGTATACACTGGGAGGGAGGATTGACCTAAGATATGCAACTTCAGCTACGTGAATAGCGTAGCTGAAGTCAGCATATCTTAGGTCGACTTACCTCAGTGTTCTCATGGCAGCGAGTTGACCGCTGCCACTCCCCCATCGACTCCTCTTCTGCCTGTCGTGGAGCCGACGGGAAGAGCGTTCGTAGACGTGATAAATCGATCCCCAATAAATTCATCACTAACTGCTGATCCAGCGGATAGTGTAGACGTAGCCTCAGGGTTTTGAGCTTGCGCCCATCACATAGTATCTGAACGCCGGGAACGCAAGCAGCTGGATTGCCAACGTAAAGACAGTAATAATTTCACTCCCAGTACTGAACTTTGGTCTTTTGACTCCAACATCACCCTTAGCCCTTTGGTGGCACCGTAATTCCTTTTGCATAAGTTTACCATAAGCCTGTGCATTTTGGAAGTAAAAGCAAAATGGAGCCATGTTGTCTATTGACTCCTCAAACGCTGGCAACATTCTAGCTGAGAAATCAGGTCACTTTCTTCTGGCTATTGACATTTTTCTATTAAATTTCATTTTGTAATTGATTCTCTTTGTATTAAAATAGTCAGATCAAGTACAAAAGTCTGCCTGTACACCAGCATTACGGAGAGGTGGAAGTAGCTCTTTCTGACCATGTACCTCTTCAAGGGTAATTACTTACCTCAGTATATAGATACACCTATATACATTGGGAAGATAGCGTACCTCAGCATATAGGCAACTCTATGAGTAGGGAAGAACTAAATGAAAAATGGCTCAAGGAAAAACTGTTTCATCAGCCCCATGACACCATCTGCCCTAAGAAGAAGGTGCATGGGACTGTCCCGCCTACAGTGGCTGGCCACCCACAAATGACATATGTTGCAAATCACTATCATTTATCCCCTGGTACCACCACCAAGTACTCCGGAGCATAAGTAGAAATATGCTGCACAGTAAACTTTACCCCTCTTCGGTGTCTCTAGAAAACTCCATGTTGATGCATTTGCTTACCACTTTTTCATTGAGTGGGGGGATACAGTTGTATGATATCATTTTGTCTCATTAAAAATCGGGGACCACATTCACTGCTATGTTCCAGCAGTTTTGTTCCACTCCAGCAATGTAAAGGAATCCTAAACTCAATTTAGCTGGTCAGATAAACCTGACTGATGGCTGCTTTGCATTGCCTGTGGGCACAAAGCAGGCACTGCAGATCAGTGACAGTGGTACTCCAAAATAACCCCTCCTTGCCATCTAATCCAACCAACAATGATGGTCATAATCAGCACACACCTAAAGCCCATATAATTTCATGAAAAATGCTCATTTGATGCCACTGTGTGTCTGAATACATAATCTAAATTTATTGAAAAGAGTAAGAACTAGAAACTGATGATCTCGTTGCTCCAGACAAACTGTTGCAAGAAAACAGCATGTAAAGTAATCCACTGTCAATACCACTTTCACCCTCCCACACCCCAATTACTCATACATTTTCAAGTCAATTACACAAGCAAAGCAAAGAGGATACAACCCTATCTGGCAATAATTCACGAGCAAAGGGGTGGAGGCTTCCATTTGCTTCCCAGCCAGGATAAGACATTGAGACATGGAGGGAAAGCTATATCTTCTTTAAAATACTCACCAAAGAACAGCTGCAACAGAAGATTAAAGGAGAGCAACAGTTAGGGATCATGGAGGAAGGAGAATCCAAGATATCAAGGCGACAGAACAAACAGGAAATATAAACACTTCTGAAAACCATAACTCTTGGCCAGAATAGTGCAATGCAAAGCAGTTATGACTAGGGATTTGCTGGCTTTTAATTTTTTTGTCATTCATTTTTAATGGACCTTGGTGGTAACACCTGCTTTTTATAAAATAATTTGAAGCTCCATATAAGTAACATATGAACTCACTTCCCTTCTGCCCAGCTCCTCAAACTATAGCCAAATGGGAGAAACCAATTTGTTCTAAAGTGAAGGAGCTAGTTCTGTGTGGCTGGAAAGCCTCCAGTTGATTAATTAACTAGCTTATTTGTGCTATTCAGAAAAAAAAAATACAGGAAAAAAAAAACAATGGTAGAAACCCTTCATAATGGATTTAAGAGTTATATTACCATTCAAGAATTCTTATCTTGCTCAGTCATAATGATTATAGGCTACAAAAGAATGAAAAAAGGGTGTAGACTGGAGGATTTCAGTGCTTAGCAATAATTACAAAATAGACACTCTAAAAACAGAAGTCCGTTTTTAATCTACACATCAGGAAAAGCAACTTGCTACTCTACCAATATACCTCCATCTTGCTTAGAAGAGACCAGCAAGTTGCAAGGAATCAGTAATTTCTTTGATGTAAATACTTGTTTAAGAATTTAACTGAAGCCACCAGTATATGTCTCAAATTGCCAAGCAGCCATCACACGATAATCACTTTTAGTCACTGGATTGCTCTGTGTCTCAAAAGGTGTTCTAGATTCTGTACCCAATAACCCAAGCTGTGGAATGCCCCAGTGTCAAGGAGTTCACTATTTACTTGGAGGGCTGCATCCTCTCTGACACAGAAAGGGAATTTAATTCCTTCTGTGATCGATCATGTTAATGGCACAATACTCACCTTCACTGCTGCACATACTAGGTACATCATCCTTTACTGTTCATTGACATAGCAGTTCTCTGTTATACTGGTGCTGGAGCATATTACCTTTCTGGCAGCAGAGAAGATCAAACACACTTATTATGATTATACACACCTTGATATTGCCTGAAGGCCCCAACTGGGATCAGGGCCCACTGTTCTAGGCACTTGACAAACTTGAAATAGATGTGATCCCTGCTCTGAATGGCTGAAAGTCAAAATAGATTCTTAGAACCAATTTCAGACCTGGTATTTGCAAGTACTACACCCTGGGGACTTCTGCCGGCCTACAGCATTAAGGGTCAAGTTCAGACACAGTGAAGACCTTACAGCTTGTTCTTTGCTAACCACGGGTTACATTTTTCTGCAGTTCCAGGACAGAGTTTAAATCAATAAACTGTTGAACATGAGAGTCTAATCACCATCCTATCTAGAAAACTGACACTTAAGAATTCAAAAATGCTTAATTTTATTAGCTATTTGTGCCAGGCTAGAATTTGCTGAAATTATCATTCATACCTTGTATTTCTATAGTACCTCTCATCTAAATATCTCAAAGCAGCGTATGAACAACTGACGAATTTTCACATTAACTCTGTGAGGGAGTAGCTCCTCACTTAAAGTGACCCCAGTTAACGTTGTTTCATTGCTGATCAATTAGGGAACATGCTCGTTTAAAGTTGTGCAATGCTCTCTTCCAACGCTGTTTGGCAGCCGCTTCCTTTGTTCACTGCTTGCAGGAAGAGCAGCCCATTGCAACTAGCTGGTGGGTGGTTGGAACCAGAGTGGACTGGCAGCCCCCCTAAGTTCCCTGTTCAGCAGCTACCCAGCAGGTTATCAGTTGCTGGCAATTCAGCTGTCCCTCCCCTCACTGCCATGTGCTGCTCCTGCCCTCTGCCTTGGAGTTGCTCCCCGAGACTGCTGCTTGCTGTGCAGGGGTTGAGGGGGAGGGGAGGAAGAAGGGGGGGCTAATGTCAGGGTGTCCCCCTCCTCCCTGCTCCTGCATCCCACTTACCCCATCTTCCATAGAGCAGGGGGAGGGACACATGATGGAGGGAGCTGGCTAGCAGCAGCTGGTCTCTGCAAGCTGATCTAATTAACAAGGCAGTGTACTTAAGAGTCAGCCTACTTAAAGGGGAATCTCTCTCACACACACACAGTATATGTCTGTGTGCCCTCCCTCCTTTCCTGCTGCCTTATGGAGAGTGAGAGTTAACGCTTGAGGGCTCAGCCAACTGCTAGTTCATTTAGCAGTAAGGCATTCGCTTGGAAATATCTAACCCTCTGACTCCTCCACCTCAACCAAGCTTCATAATCATCATCACTGTGTACCAGTATGAATGTTTTTGTTTTAAACATATAATATAGTCTTGTCTGGCGAAAAAAATTTCCCTGGAACCTAACCCCCTCATTTACATTAATTCTTATGGGGAAATTGGATTTGCTTAAAGTCACATTTTTCAGGAACATAACTACAACGTGAAGTGAGGAGTTCCTGTACTTAGGGATTCACCAAAATAAAGTCAGTTCTGGGGTAGAAATCGGCTGCTATTTAACTAATTTCACAGAACTTAAAAAACAAAAACACAACAAGCTGAAAGTGCCAGAGAAATTTAGTTGGAATGTAATTGCCTGGGCCCATATCATGCCAACACACTATGGCCCATACATGGAACTTGGCCATCATACTGGAGTTAACACACCATCAAACAAACAACTTGTGAGGTCCTTCATGGCCTACCCATTTTCTATTTCACAATGGGGACACTGACTACCATCCTCCATTCTGTCAATGATGCCACTCTTCATTGCCCATTTTTCAAATTTCCCCAACACCGTCAATTCTCCATCTCACGCTATCCCTAATGCCTGAGAAGAGTTCTCAATAAAAATCCACAAAGCCACTATATAGTCCTTCTTCAAATCCCACCTTTGCTATGATGCCTACATTAGACCCAAATACTTGGCACAGTTTGGTGCCTAGTGTGCGGTGACCACTGCTTATCTCACGGATGTGAATTTGCCTCATTGTTATCTTGTTCTCCCCCCTCTGTTTGCTGTATCCCCTTATTGTCTCATCTTATAAGATCTTTGGGACAGGAACATCTTTTTGTGTTAGATGTTTGTTCAGTGCCTGGTACATTTGAGCTGGGGCCCTCAGGCACTACTGCAATGCAAATAAATAAATCTTTAAGGAAAGACCCATTGATGCTTTAATAGAACAATTAAAAATCCATTTTACATTTGACCCCAAATATACGACAGTAAAATAAAATATATAGATAACCTTAGAACAGTATTTAACACCATGCACAGGCATTTTAAAAAGGAAGGCATAATATCGCTTTTCCAAACGTTGCTTCAGCAGGAGCTGTGCTGAAGAATGAAAAAAGTCAGATCCTTGCCATCTTCCAAACTAGGGCTGTGGGAAATTATCAGTTTTCACAAATTTCAAAATAACTGACATTTTGCCTTTAAATGCACAGTTCTGCCAGCAGACAATATTTCGTTGCCAAAAGAGGCATAACTACACTGTGGAACAATTTGCAATGTTCTTCCTTTGCCTTGGGTAAAAAGGCCATTTTTCAAGAATATTTATGCCATTTTCAGCACAAAAGCAGCAATCTGATGACATGGCAGAATTTCACAATGGGCTAAAGAAAAATGAAGAATACCCTTTGTTTTAGGGAGAAAACAAAGAATTTGAGGAGAAACCACCAAATGTTCAAGAAAAATATTCAACTTTTGATTTTCCAGTCTTGTGTTGCCGGCAGTGAGACTTTTCTCACAGCTCTAAAATCCACGTCAGTAGGAAGGGGGAAAGTATATTTATACCGATTACAATCACTCCTGCAAATTAAAACTCTAGACAATAAAAAGAGAATAAAACAGCAGTCCACTTAGAGAAGTCATTTTTCTAGAACTCAGTTTCCTTTAATGGAAGTGTCTGTAATATAGTGATCAGGAAGTAGAGTATAGAGACCTGGGTGGGGGAAAAGAGGGAACAACAAGAACAAAAGAGCCACTACACACCTAATACACCAGGCTCCAATCCTGCAAATGATAAAACATGGGCAGGCAGCTGCATGCACTCAGAATTCATTGGCCAAAATAGCATCCCTAAGCACGGCAGCCCACTTATATCCTATCAGTTGTAGGACTGGAGTCATGATAGTTTCCTGTCATGAGATGTTATGGATAGCAGCATATTTGATTCAGATCAACAAGTTCTGACAGAACTAAAAGACAAATTAAAACTCAAGAAAGTATTTTATTTTAAAATTTCAGTAGAGGCTATTTTTTTTTTACTTAAAAATTCATTCCCCAGCGATGTTTGCAACCTAATCACTGCAGCATTATTTTAGTGCATGAGAACCTGCCAAAGATTATGATGACTACAGTAGTAGATAAGAATCCCAATCATAGTCCAAGACCCCAGTGTGCTGCTAGGCCAAGGGTAAGCAACCTATGGCACGCATGCCAAAGTGGCACACGAGATGATTTTCAGTGGCACTCACACTGCCCGGATCCTGGCCACTAGTCCGGGGGGCTCTGCATTTTAATTTAATTTTAAATGAAGCTTCTTAAATATTTTAAAAACATTATTTATTTTACATACAACACTAGTTTCGTTCTATATTATAGACTTATAGAAAGAACCTTCTAAAAACGTTAAAATGTATTACGGGCACATGAAACCTGAAATAAGAGTGAATAAATGAAGAGTCAGCACACCACTTCTGAAAGGTTGCCCATCCCTGTGTTAGGCATTACACAAAACACAGGACAGTCCCAGCCCCTGGGAATTTGTTAAATTTGTTAAGATTTGAATTTGTTAAATTTGAATTTGTTAAGAAAGAAACAAAGTAACCAGAAATTATAAACAAAAGTGAAACTGACTTGGGCTTTTGTGGGGGCTTTGTGGAGGGTAGGGGGAGTGTCTAAGTTGAAAAAGCTGTACAAAACAGAGTGAAAGTAAAGTAGATATTTTAAAAGAACACATTTTAACCATTTAAGCTGTTCCCAGTAACACAGGTAAGGAAATGCATAGGTATATTGTTGTGTTTAACTTGACAGTGCTGTTTTATTCCTAAATTTCAAAATAAGCAACAGATAGCCCAGAGCCAAGAAGAGAAGTTGTAAATATAATTACTCATGTACCTTAACACATCTTATATATTTGAGATTCTTAAAAGTTCCCTATTGAACAGAATACAGATTTCAAACACACAGCTCATCCTCTGTCACACTGTTCTATGAGGAAGAAATCAAAGTAATCCTAAATAATACGAAATGAATGTAGAATCCCAAAAGGACATATTCCTCTCTAATGTTGTGTTGCAGATATTCATCTTGACATTTTAGAAAAAACCAAAAGATTAAACACACTTTTTCCTCAGGGCAAATTCTTCCAGCATCAAAGCAGGACGTCATGTCAGTCACTCAAGAGCATGCCAGAAAGCAAAATAGATTTACAGCTTTGCCTCCCGTGTTTAAAGGCAAATTTCAGCATATCATAACATTATAACATTCATTCATATTAGTGAATGAGTCCACCACTGATACTCACTTATCAATGCAGGATCCAGAGGTAATCCCCTAAGCTATTTGCATAGGAAAATCCGCTGCTGTTTCAAGTGATTGCCCTTTCAAGTTTCCAGTATTGTTTAAAATGTGACTCACAATACCCCTAGCTTTCAGTTTCTGTTAAGGCTTTGGGCTGGTAGATCATATTGATTACAAAGAGTTTTTTTAGAAGGAGGAAGTCACCTAAGGCCAGATCTTGTTGCCTTCTTTATAGCCACTGAGTCTGACTTAGTTATTGGGGCAATTCACATCAATACAGAATGTGCGATTTGGGCCTTGGATTAGTGACTTTACTAGAAGGGCAGTTATCTGTGCTGGCATACATCCTGTGCAACCCCCAAATCAATGGCATTGCACAGGGTATAAAAACCAGGGCAGAATGTGACTACACAATATAACTAGCACTAGTCGACTCCTAACTCCAACAAAGCCAATAGTATATGTTGTAAAGGAAATTTTGAAAGAATAACTTTAAAAATAAATAAATAAAATAGAGGGGTTTGTATCTGAACTAAGATCTGGCATTCCTTTTGCATGCAAAATTCAGTGGCGTGCAAGTCAGCTGGAACCAGTCCATTATATTTAATGATACAGTAAAAAGCAAACCTTAAACTAAATAAACAAATGCAATCATTTGCAATATCACTGTGAGCAGACAAACTTTTAATCTTTTAAGATACTCAATTCTTTTTCTAAACAAAGCCAAATGAATTATATGGTTATTTTTAATTTCTTAAATCAGTATGTGTAAAAGGAATGCATTTTTTCCACGCCCTGACATATATTTAAAGTGTGGTTCTTTTCGGAAAAGGTACTGTGTAAGAACAGCAGTGAAGGTTCTATTCTTATTGGATCTTGCTGATTTCCATATTAAAGATATTCAGACAAAAAAACAAAAACATATTTTTTTCTAACTGCCAGGACTGCTTTTACGCAGGTTTAATAACTGGTTAAACACTAACTAGTTCAGTCTGCATTGATTTATTGCTACTGGGTATTGCACTCACTGGTCTCAACACCCAATCCCCTCATCATTGCCCACAGTATACCATTGATCTTTTGAAATCTCTCAGAATGCACTGTGAATGAAAGCTGAGCCAAGAACTCAGCTTGGACAGGTATCTGGTTGAAACGGTTTAGCACAGCACCAGTGTGGATGCAAGGTGTATCTTAAACCAATCCAGCTGGGTGAACATGGATGCACTGAAACAATTGAGTTTACATTGGTTTGGGACAAACAGTTCTATAACTAAAGCTTCATTCTCCAGTATAGGCAGAGCCTAAGAGTCAAGCAGCATTTTTTCCTTCTCACGCCCTGGTATATAGGTTCTGTGTGAAATTAGGCCCTGGCTGACACCAGTGCAGCCCTGTTTTCTTAAGTGTAACCAGTTAGGCCTCAGAAAACAGTTCTGTTGATGCACAAACAGGGATCGAATCCAGCTCATTCTGTCTGAGGTATGTTGCTCCAAAGGGCTAACAGGAGTAAAAAGAAATCAAAGTTTCATTTTAGTGACCTACAGACGACTGAGTACACAAGAGGAGCAGGTCTCTTAAGTTAGAAGGTACACATTTTTACCTAGTCACTTTGCAGAGAAGAAGTACACCTCAAAAAGTTATCAGCTTATGATTTTCGGAACATTTAGGCTATGTCTACTATGCCAGGCAGCTTTTAGCGATACGGCTGTGCCGCTACAACCATACCACTAGAAGAAACACATTGTAACCGGTGTTTGTCAGCGGGAGACAAAAACTTCCACCCCCAATGAGCGGCGGTAGTTTTGTTGGCGGAAAAATGCTCCTGCTGACAAAGTGCTGTTCACACCAGCACTTTTCGTCAACAAAACTTTTGTCTTTTGGGGTGTGTGGGTTTTTTAACGCCTCTGAACAACAAAAGTTTTGTCATTCAAACAGTTGCCAGTGTAGACAAAGCCTTACTGTCCTACTACTCCTTTACCCTTTGAGATGCGTTTGTGCGTATTACTAACACAGTAAGCAGGCACATAGGGAGTTATAGTAGTCTGCTATTCAACTGTTCTATTGTCCATAATGGAAATGTTTCTCAAGCTTACATTTCAGCCTGTATCCCTTGCATGCTGTATTCTTGGCACAGATTTGGATAGCTCAGCTGTCATTGCCTATACCCATTCATAAAATGTGACCACACTGCTGAAAGCACAGCTTCTTGTGCACCCAGGAATAATGTCAGATCTCAGTCAAAAACATACTTCCATAAATGGCCTCTACTTGGAAAGCCCAAAGGTCACATCTGGACTCTGAAGTCAATGGGAGTTGTGTACATGGATTAAGGGCAATATTTAAACTTCTGTCTGATTTTGGAAGCAATCCATATAGAGAATCAGATGGGTAGCTGTGTTAGTCTGGAATTGCAGAAGTGACAAAGAGTCCTGTGGCACCTTAAAGACTAACTAAAGTATTAGAGCATAAGCTTTCGTAGGCTAATACCCACTTTGTTGGATGCATGCAATACCGACGAAGTGGGTATTAGCCCACGAAAGCTTATGCTCTAATACTTTAGTTAGTCTTTAAGGTGCCACAGGACTCTTTGTCACATCCTTATAGACAGTTCATTAGCAAGTCAGTCAGATCGGAATGTATAAAACTCAAAGCAGAATGGAAGATTAAGTTAAATTAGCACAGCTTTATTTTGGTGAACAGCAATAGGATAGGTTTGTAACACACAAGTTCAAAAAATAACAGAACTTAATGGCTCATGGACTGCACTGGGAAAAGATGCAAACCCAGCCCTCCCCAAATTCCCTCCCCCGCCAAAAAAACACACTGCACCATATTCTTAGCAGGACATCACTATATTTGTTTGTTTCAACAGTTCACTTTCTTATATGGAGAACACAATGGTGTAATCAGGCGCAAACAATTCACGCTCTGGCAGACCAGTTCCTGACTCATTTTTGGGCTCAAACCAGCCAAAAAGAAATAGTTTAACATTGTGCCCCAGAGCTAGCAGGAAATCAAAACTTCCGCAAGGGCAAGAGAACCAGTGGAAGAACTACACAAAAGCAAATGAGAGAGACCATATCACTATTTCAAGGCCTTGGTCTTAACACATGGATTGTTGGTGTGTGCAAAGTGAGATAAGAGTTAGACTAAATGAAACTCAGGGGGTTTGTCCCCTTCTTCTTGTATGCACATAACTTACAAAAGATACATTCACACCTAGCTGAATACACTTTGTGGAAGGGAAGGGATATGAGGAGGTTTAGGTATCAAAGAACCGAGGAAAGTGTCAGCTATGCAGCATGCTGCCTGCCTCTTGGGCATGGGTATCCAATCTGAGCCCAACAAGGAGCCAGAATTTACCAACATACATTGTCAAAGAGCCACAGTAATACATCAGCAGCCCCCTCCCCATCAGTCCCACGCCTCCCATCCACCAACAGCCCTGCTGATCAGCGCTTCCCCCTCTCTCCTCACACCTTCCAATCAGCTGTTTAATGGCATGCAGGATGTTCAGGGGAGAGGGGGACGAGGGAGGGCACGGCAGGCTCAAGGGAGGGGGGCAGGAAGAGGTGAAGTGGGGGCAGGGCTTGTAGCAGAGCCAGGGGTTGAGCAGTGAGCACCCCCCAGCACATTGGAAAGCTGTCGCCTGTTGCTCCAGCCACGGAGTCGCATATTAACTTCTAAAGGAGTCGCATGAAGTCCCAAAGGCACAAGGAGGCGCATATTAACTTCTAAAGGAGTCACATGAAGTCCCAAAGGCACAAGGAGGCGCATATTAACTTCTAAAGAGTGGCATGAAGCCCCAAAGGCACAGGTTGACCACCCTTGCTCTCAGACATCTCCCTGTGACGGAGCTAGTCAACCCCGCACTAGTGAGGAAGGGGTTAAGCCAGCAGCACTGGCGGCGGAAGTCCCGCCCCTGAGATACTGGGCATGCTCCAGATGCCCTAACAGTATAAAGGCAGGGAGCCCAGCTCATTCTGGGTAGGCAGTCAAGGGAGAAGGATGTGCTTGGGGAGCTCTGGTGGAGGACCAGCCGCAGCCCCTGGAGGAGCTGGAGTCAGAGGCTTACCCGGACCTGCCTGGAGCCCAGGAATGGGAGTCGCCAGAGGGGACGACTGACCCAGAGGTTCTTGGAGGATCCGGAGGCACCTGAGAGACACCCACGCCGGAGCCGGTAGGGAGTGACCCAGGGAGGGTGGGGGAGTAGTATCTCCCACCCAAAGAGACTCAGCATGTTTTGGTGGGACCTCCCCACTGAGTCAGTGGCAAATTGCTGAGCCACTGTTAGGGCCCTGGATTGGGGCCTGGTGGAGGTGGGTGGGCCCTGGGTTCCCCACTACCTAGGCCACCTTACCCCTAGGTAGGTGACTACCAGTTCATAGAGACTGTGGGGTGCTGCCCTGCTTTGCCCTGCAACTGGGGTGCTCAGAGACTTTGGGGTGCTGCCCTGCTTTCCCCTGTGACCAGGGGCAATCCTACGGACTGTGGCTGTTGAACTGCGCTGCCCTGTAACTGGGGCGGTCTGACAGACTTGGGCTACCCTGAAGTAAGGGCAGGCCTACTGATTCTGGTCATTAGGCTGCGTTGCCCAAGACTCAAGGGCGTGAACCCTGACACTCCTCTTGAGCTCTGTGGGTGAGCCTCCATACTTGTTTGGAAAGGACATCCAGAACAAGAGAGGGCCATCGCAGCCCTTTCCCTAGGATGCTCTCTTGCTGCCCCTGTAGATGTTACACGGGGACACTCACCCTGCAACATCAAAACCCATGAAGCCACCTTTGTGACTGTGCTGACAAAGAAAGAAAAAACAGCCACCCCAGAACATGTTTTAGCAGGGGATTGTCCCGGAGTGTATAAACCCCAGGCTACTCCAGACACTAAGAAGTTAACAGAGAAACTCCTGATCTCATCAGCTGAGGCTAATTGCTAGACTTGTAACAGCTGGGGGAATAAAAAGACTGCAGGTGCTCTCTGCCTCCATTTACTCCTCCAAGGGCAGGTCCCTGCAGCCTTCCCACCCAGGCTGGAGCTGTTGCCATAGCTTTGTCCTCCAGCCAAATCATTCACTAAAATGTAACCCCTTCTAGGGCAACACTAAAATCCACTCACACAGCTTTTCCCACCTCACCCCACCGGCTCCTCTTCAGCCCTCCTTCTGGGCCCTGCTCCAAGCTACCTTTGAGTCTCTCTAGTCTGGGACACAGCACTGACTCCCAGGCTGCTTCCCCAGAGTCCCACACATAGCCTCAGCCTCTGTAGAGTAGACCAGGGGTCTCCAAACCCTGGCCTGAGGGTCGGATCTGGTCCACGGCTTCGATTTGTCCAGCCCCCCATCCAACAGGGGAGAAGCGAGCAGGCAAAGGCTGCTGCAGCCAAGCAGGCATGTTGAGCAGGCAGAGGGGAGGTGCCTCCGGCAGCAGCTCACACATGGGAGCAGCTGAGTTGTGTGGAGGGGTGAGTGGCCCTGGGAGCCAGTGTACCCCAAAAAGGGGAGCCAACTTAGGGGAGAGCTGCAGCTGAGCAGGCACGAACCCCTGCCTTAGAGTAAAAATACAAGCCAGATGCTTAATGACATCTCCAATAAATGGAGTAAAGAAGATGGAAATAAAATTTCCAAATAACGTGAAATGATTTTTAAATGTATTAACAAATAGTATGTGTGATTTCGCAGTACCTGCATTGATTACACAGCTACTTTTATACCTGATTTAGAATTTAATGCAACACTGACACAGTAGTGGTGTTTCTCACAATTTGCATATGTGTATTTGCATATATTTTTAAATTTTCTTTCACAGTCGCTTCACCCGGCGAAGCCCCTTTAAAAATCTAATATGGCCCTCATCTCAAAGTTTGGAGACTCCTGGAGTAGACTATCCTTCAGTCTTCCCTGTTCTGGGACAGGAGAGGGGCTACACTTCCTCCCCCGCCCCACCCCTCCATCCTAAAAAAACTCTTAGGGCAGATACTCTAGTGACGAAAACTATATAAACACCTCAACAAACAGAAAAATAAATGCAAAATGCATTTAACTCTAAATGTGGAAAGGGGTCAGTGATTTTGAGAGACAAAGTGGGGTAAGCTGTAAGAGAAAGTGGCTTATACCCACAAGCTAGAAAGTGAATGCTCTTTTCATCCTTTGCAAACAGAGGGGAGCTGAAATCCATGGATCCTGCCTGGAAAAACTGATTGCACAGCACAATCCCCTATACCTGATAGAAGCCCCGCTTTCGCTTTCCAGGGAACTGTCCAGCAAAACAAAAAAACTCTGAAAAAAGAATAGAACCAGTGCTGAATGACATAGTTTAGAACAGGTGACAGATCATCTGAAACTTCTGTATGGCTTTTGACTTGGTACCGCACAACAGTTTTATTTTGTTCTAGTTTTTCAATCAAAATAACATGGCACATGTTAAATGGATGAAAAACTGGCTAACTGATGGGTCTCAAAATAACAGTAAACAGGGAATCATCAAGCAGATGTGTTTCCAGTAGGATCATGCAGCGATAGATACTTGGCACTAGGCGATTTAAATTCTTATCCAGGAAAACAAAGTCCTTGCTGATAAAGTTTGCAGATGATATAAAAATTGTGGGAGTGGTTAATAATGAAGAGGACAGGTCACTGATTCAGAGCAATCTAGATCACTGCGTAAACTCAGTGCACACAAACAATGTATGTTTTAATACACCTAAATGTATACATCTAAGATCAAAGAAATGTAGACTATTGGGGACTCTATCCTGGGAAACAGTGGGAAAAAGATTTGGAGGTTGTGGTGGATAATGAACCAAATATGAGCCCCCAGTGTGATACCGTGGTGAAAAGAGCTAATATGATCCTAGGATGCATAAATAGAGGAATCTCGAGTAGGAGCAAATAGGTTATTTTACCTCTGTATTTGGAACTAGCCCAACTGCTGCTGGAATTCTGGGTCCAGCTCTAGCACCCACAATTCAAGACGCATGTTGATAAATTGGAGAGGGTTTAGAGAAGAGTTATGAGAAAGAATAAAGGATTAGAAAATCTGTCTTATAGTGACAGACTCTGAGTTCAATCAATTTAGCTTAACAAAGAGAAGGTTAACTAGTGACTTGGTTAGAGTTGATCAGTATCTACACGGGGAACAAATATTTAATAATGGGCTGTTTAATCTAGCACAGAAAGGTATATAACATGACTCAATGGCTGGAAGTTGAAGCTAGACAAATTTTAACTGGAAATAAAGGTGTAATTTTTTTAACAGTGAAGGTAATTAACCATTGGAGCCATTTACCCAGGGTGGTGATGGATTCTCCATCAACGACCATTTTTAAAATCAAGATTGGGTGTATTTCTAGAAGATCTTCTCTAGGAATTATTTTGAAGAAGTTTAATGGCCTGTGTTATCGAGGTCAGGCTAGATGAGTGGTCCCCAAACTGTAGGGCACCCTATCTCCCCTCAGAGGAAAGTTCAGAGGCGTGCAGCAGGGCCCAGATCTGCCTCCATGGGGACAGGAAGGGAGTGTGCACCTTCCAGCCCTGCCCCCAGCAGTGGCCCCAGGTCCCAGCCCTGCCCCCCCCCCAGTCTTGGTCTCCAGCCACAGCTCTGCTCCCAACCCCAGACTTGCCTCTGGCTATAGCCCTGCTCCCAGGCCCAGACCCACCCCCAGTTGGCCCCTTTACTGCTGTCCATGCTCCCCCTCCCTCAAGCTGCAGCCCCGCTCCCAGCCCCAACTCCTAGGGGGAGGGGCACAGACAGGAGCAAAGGGGGGCATGAAGTAAGTTTGGGGACCACTGTGCCAGATGATCACAATGGTCCCTTCTAGCCTTGGAATCAATCTCCTCCCTGACTCTACCTAGCAATTTCAAAAACTAACCTCAGATGTCCAGAAGCCTGTGAGTAGTCCAGTGCATTTACTCATGTGTGTGTTTGCAGAACTCTCTCAACACATTCATTATATGTGACAGACCAAATTCTACTCTCAGTGACATACATGCAGCAAGGTTAAAATTCAACTGCCTCTCCACATACATCTGGCAGATACATTTTCTCGTATAACGGATGGAAAATAGAGCTGTGCACACGAAACAGAATAGAATTTGGTGCAATTTATCCAGGAATGTACCATGACAAGTCTAGAACTCACATTAACATCACTTTATTGACACCTTAAAAGCAACGAACATGCTGCAATATGGCAAAATTAGCAACCCAAGACAAATGCCACCATGGAACAAACAAAAAGGCCTTGTCTAAGTAACAAAGATCTTTTTTCAATCCATTTAGCTCTTTCTGAGCTACCTTAGGTCTTAACTGTTAAACTGCAGAAGTGACAAAGAGTCCTGTGGCACCTTAAAGACTAAGTAAAGTATTAAAGCATAAGCTTTCGTGGGCTAATACCCACTTCAACGGATGCATGCAGTGGAAGTATCCAGGGGCAGGTATAAATAGGTAGGCAAGAACCAGGTGGGAGATAACAGGGTTAGTCCAATGAGGTTGAACCAGCTTGTTATCTCTAATCAGGGAGGGTGAGGTATTCCTCTAGCAGCTGAACTGGAGGTGTGAATAGCAAGAGAAGAGAAACTGCTCTTGTAGTTAGCTAGCCATTCAAAATCACTATTCAGTCCCAAAATGATTGTGTCAAATTTGCAAATGAAAACAACAGAACACCCCTGGTCATCACCTACAGTCCTCAGTTAAAACCTCTCCAACACATCATCAGTGATCTACAACCCATCCTGGACAACAATCCCTCTCTTTCACAGGCCTTGTGAGGCAGGCCAGTCCTGGCCCACAGACAACCTGCCAACCTCAAGCATATTCTCACCAGCAACAGCACACCGCGCCATAACTCTTTAACTCAGGAACCAATCCATGCAACAAACCTTGATGCCAACTCTGCCCACATCTACACCAACAATACCATCACAGGACCTAACCAGATCAGCCATACCATCACTGGTGCATACACCTGCACATCTACCAATGTAATATGTCATTATGTGCCAGCAATGCCCCTCTGCTATGTACATCGGTCAAACTGGACAGTCCCTATGAAAAAGGATAAATGGACACAAATCAGATATCAGGAATGGCAATATACAAAAACCTGTAGGAGAACACTTCAATCTCCCTGCACACACCATGAAAGACTTAAAGGTCAGCATTTTGCAGCAAAAAAACTTTAAGACTAGACTGCAAAGAGAAACTGCAGAGTTGCAATTCATTTGCAAATTTGACACAATCAATTTGGGACTGAATAGAGATTTTGAATGGCTAGCTAACTACAAGAGCAGTTTCTCTTCTCTTGCTGTTCACACCTCCAGGTCAGCTGCTAGAGGAATACCTCACCCTCTCTCTGATTAGAGATAACAGGGTGGGTCCAATGAGGCTGAACCAGTTGTTATCTCTAACCTGGTTCTTGCCTACCTATTTATACCTGCCCCTGGATACTTCCACTGCATGCATCCGACGAAGTGGGTATTAGCCCACGAAAGCTTATGCTTTAATACTTTAGTTAGTCTTTAAGGTGCCACAGGACTCTGTCACTTCTGCAATTTCAGACTAACACTGCTACCCCTCTGATTCTTAACTGTTGAACTGTATCTATTGGGGATTCAGTGTGCAGAGGGTTCCACTCACTTAAAGCTAACCTGGAAGAAAAAAGCTCACAAACACATTCTCCCATCATCTAGATATGCTCCCAGACTGCAGTGTCCACTTTTGCTCTACTTCAGCCAGATAAGTTTGCAGTAGTACTTGTCACAGCAACCCTAGAGACATTCTAGGGCTTGTTTACATGCAAAAGTTGCACTGCTTAATTATATTGGTGTAATTAAACTGTACAACCACCTTAAGCCAGGTCTACACTAGAAACTGTTCCTGTTTTAGCAACGTCAGTTTGGGGTGCAATATGGATTTTGGGGTTTGTTTTGTGGTGAGATTTTTTTTAATACAAACAAAAGCCCGAGCATAGAAACACTAATAATGACATGAAAGTGCTTTTGCCTGTATAACTTATTTTGTCCAGTAATTTTTTGCATGTGTAAACTGCACCTCCACTAGGAGAGTTTGCTGGTATAACAGTATAATTAGTCAGTACAAACTTTTCCCATGGTAGACCATCCTTCAGTAAGGATGCAGATATACTGTCCCCCGTATGCTTTCTATCCTTGCAACTAGTCTTATATAAGAAAGGAAATAAGTTATACTAGTATAATGCACTTTTATACCTGTAATAATGTGTCCACATTATGGGTTGTGCTGGAATAACTATTTCAGTTCAAAAAAATCACACACTTGATATAATACCGATCCAAAATCGATCATACCTGGAATCTTTCTCCTACCCTGGAACCTTGAAAGACATTTTGGAATATAGAATATCTAATTGACCCCTCCGAAGAGAGAATGTAGATTTCACAATATAGAAAAGTTGGGTGCTGATGATCTACCCGAAGCCACAATGACAACTACCCTCAAATACCATCTCAGTAGGTGCTGAGTGACTGAATAACATCTTTTCCTTCTGTGCTGAAGAATTCGAGAAAGGCCAATTGCTATCACAGAGCCAATAAGAACAAAAGAACTTGCAGCAGGTGGTACAAATGTGCATGTCTAATTACACCCTCCACCCACCTGTCAGATTCCTCAACTCTGGACAGGGCTAGAGAGAGAGTGCCCAGTAAAGTATCTGAGTTGCAGAGAGGAAGAGATAAGAGGAAAGGAGAGGCGGGAGTGAGTGGGTAGGAAAAAAGGAGAGAATGGCTAATTCGAGTACTGAATATGTCATGGGGGATTCTTATATTATTCCTGTCAGTGGAATGAATCTCTCCCTCCACTGCCTCATTCCTCTTTCCTTCCCTTCCCTGCAAATAACTGTCACTCATTTCCCTCCTCAAGAATCTGGATGTTTCTCACTCCTACAGTGTATTTTCCACAGTCAGCCTATCTGCTGAGCATGTCACATGGCACTGTTCAATACATTTATACCAAGAAAGTCCACAGCAAAATTAAGAAACCCATAGAATTCCCCTAGCTGTCCTATATATACATAGTCTTCCCCTTAAACTCCTCCTCGGGTCTCATTAAATTCACACTAGGCTAGCAAGTCTGCACACCTTGAACAATTTCACAAAAAGGAGTTCGTTTGCCAATTTTCCCCTTGGTCTACATGCAATTTGATTTGCAAAGCCCCATCACCCCCCAAACTGTGCTCAGTTCTTCCTCTCCGCCCAGATAATTACACTACTGTTGACACTTTTCAAGTATCTTTTTTTTTTGACAATTTGCCACTTCCAGAACAACAACAACAAAAATGTAGGCAAATATTTGCATATTTGTCCTGGTAGCCAGGAAACAGTTTCTGGATCATAACGCCTATCCTGAAAGACTGCAGAGTTATATATTTCCATTACAGCTCCAGTGCATTCGGTCTTTTAGGAGGACCACATGCTGTTTAATTACTTCAACGCTAGCAGCAGCTCGAGCCTCTAACTGGGCGAGGGTTTGTTCCGTGCACGTTCCCAAGGGGGGGAACGAAAACGGGATTTCTGACCAGAGTAGCGCGATGCCTGCTAGTTGTTTTGACTTATTAGGGGAGCCAGAAATGTTCGCACGAGGCGGTGGCTCTACCATCGGCGCAGACGGGAAGGGTCCCGGGGCTCTTGCAAAGCAGCAGTAACATGCACAGAGCCGGGATCCTGTCTGGGCCGTGCCTGGAGCGCAGCTGCTGCGCTCAGGAGCTCGGTGGGTGTGGAGAGGGGGAACTCCCAGGTGAGCAGGAGAGCGAGGCACCGGCGGGGAGAGTAGCTCGGGGGGCCTGGCACAGAGCTACCTCTTGATGCTCCCTGCAGAGCCGGATCTCCCATTGGGTGGGGAGAGCCGATCCCTCCCCCCCCCCGGCCCGCAGCACTGACTGACACTCCCGTCAACTGCGGAGAGCTGCTGCTCGCCCGGCTCCCTCCCGCAAGCCAGCCCTTGCTCCTTCGCTCCCGGCAGAGAGACTTACCCTCCTGCGCGGGGCCGGCGGGCGCCGCTGCTGCTGCTCTGGCTGCAGCTGTTTCGTACCGGAGGGATCCCGGAGCACCCGAGGGGAGGGACCAAAAGTTTCTGTGAAACTGACCAACGGCGCGAAATGTTTGTCTAACCTGGGACCCAGGGGCGATGGCCCATCAATCATTGTTAATTACAAGGCCCCTGAGACACCCCCACCCCCCTCCGCAAGAGACGGCCGGGCTGCCCTGTTGTTGAACTATCTGGGGATACCGCCTAGCTTCAGTTCCACCTCCCTAGTTAAACGGGGTGCGGGGGGAGGATTTGCAGACTCCAAAGGCGCTTTGCAGAGCCACCGAGATCTAACGAGAGATTGCAGCACGGCCTGTTTCTCTCTCCTAGACCAGTGTGGGGAGTAGGGGAGGGTAAAGGGAAAAACCTGGAAATATTTACTCTCTAATAGGAACGAGGTGGGTCCCCAGCAGCCTGCCTGGACCCTCTGTAGCGCTTGCCACTCAAAAAGCAAAGGGAAAGCTGCACATATTGAAACAATGAAACTGTCTGTGTTATAACATTCTCTTGGAGAAGCAGAAAATCTGCATCATATTTCCTGGTTTTAAAAGAAAAGGAAAAAGAAGAAAGTTAAACCACCTCCCCGTCCCTCTCCCTCTCCCTCCCACCCCCACAACCTTGCTCACCATGTCCCGCAAAACTGCCTGGCTGTATTGGTTTTCCGGGGTTAGAAGCTTAGTCACTCAAATCAAAGTCTGCTTAAAAGTTCTGCTAAGGGTTGATGGATGTTATTACGTTTATTTGTTAATTTTCCACCACTGACTACAGAGATCCACGCTGCCCTTTGCTTTCCTTGCAGTAACTCATGACTGCAGCATGGGATGATTTTTTGACCTTAACCTCAGATCTTCCACTTGGCATATTGATGTGAAAATACAGACTCTTTGGAGGAATGCATGCTACTATAAAGTAAAGACAAGGTTTAGACAAAGACCAAAATCCTTATAGTGCTGTGTCCCATCAAGAAAATATCTTTGGGAGCCTTAAAAGCAAGATAACTCAGCCACCCCTCTCTCCCTGCAAGCTGAAGCCAACTTTTCAGAGGCAGCCAGGGGAGGCTGGCTGTTGGCTCCCCTGGCCAATTCACAGCTATTTCCTGCCTCCACTTGGCCAAATCAATGTAATCTCTGTGGCCCTGATCCACAAAGGCACTTAGGTCCCGAAATCCCCATTTTAGGCTTCCCTGTGAGCCACAAAACTGCCACCAAACCCGAAGATCTCTAAATTCACTTGGTAGTTAAGGTTACAGGGTAAAAGTTCTCTCTATGTCTAAGCTTCTGCCTCTGGGCATGCACTCTGCTCCCTGGCTCCAAAGGGACAGCCACACTGCATGCTCCTTACGCTCCTTACGGGGAGGTGTAGACTGTATACATGGCACACCCCCAGCACAGATATAAATAGCAGGTTGGCCAGTGAGGCACTGCTTAGGTAAGCAGAGTGCAGACACGTCAGAACACCTGGGTATGTTCCCTACACCCCCAATCAGGGATCCCCCCATCTACACTGCTATTTTTAGCCGCAGTGTGGGGGCCCCCCCCCCCGCACCCGTTTCCAGGCTGCCAGAGCTTTTCCCCACTGCAGGAAAAGACTCCAGCAGCTCCCCACTGCCTGCCCCTATAAACAATGAAAGAGTGATTGGTGAAGGGGACTGGACCCTAGATTTCCTACCTTCCAGGTAGGTAACCCTAACCATTGGACCACAGAGTCAGTCTCCCTTTTGTGTAGCTTGGTGGTTCAGGCATCCACATGGAAGCTGGGAGACTCTTGTGCTGGTCCCTCCTGCTCTAACCATTCTTTCATTATTTAGGCATGGTCTACAGTACGTGATTATTTCGGAATTAGCCGAGTTAATTCAAATTAAAATTGATTCTGTCCACATGACAAAGCCGGTTGTGTTCATTTAAAGGGCTCTTAAAGCTGGTTTCTATACTCCACCTCGGCAAGAGGAATAGCTCTAAAAATCGACATCGCAGTTCCAGATTAGAGGTACTGTGGATGCAATTCGACGTTATTGGCCTCTGGGAGCTATCCCAGAATGCTCCTTGTGACTGCTCTGGACAACACTTTCAACTCCGATGCACTTGCCAGGTGGGCAGGAAAAGTCCCGGGAACTTTTGAATGCCATTTCCTGTTTTGTCAGCGTGGCACGCCTATGAGCACAGGTGACCGTGCAGAGCCCACCATCACAGGCGACCACGGAGACCCAGATTCGCAGACGAGCTCCAACATGGTCCGAACGGGAGGTACTGCATCTATTCGCAGTATAGGGAGACGAATCTCTTATGGCAGAACTACGTTCAAAAGAAAGAAATGCAAATACATACACAAAAGTTTCCAGGGGCATGACGGAAAGAGGATACTCGACGGTGTTAATACCTGTGAGATGCTCTGGTGATAAGCACCCTAGAAAAACCTACCCACTAGAGTGGGTGGGCTCTTTCAGACCATAAAGATCTTGCTGGTGTTAGCCACCATGGAGGTGATGGCAGAACAAAGACATAGGATAAGCCCAGTCTCTGTTGTGATGATCAGATCCAAGTGTCCGATCAGACCACCAGCAGTAAGGCCATGCTCTTACTGCCCAGACCGTACAAAGTACAGGCCAGGCAAATTCCTTCTAACCAAATTTGCAAGTCCTCAGCACCCCCCCCCCCTTGGGATGAGCTTTTCAAAATGGACTGTTCTCATTTAGGCACCCACCTAAACGCTAGATTTTCAATGTGTTCTGCGCCCTGCAACTCCCCATGCTCTTCAAAACTGCCCATTTAACTTGGTGTCTAACGGAAAGCTGAGCTCTTTTGAACAATTTGACTGTAACTGAATGGGAAATGTGTATACAACGATAAATGACTAAGAGTATAAGAGTTTCCATCTCTGAATAATGCCTGTCTCTGACAGGCCAATGGGAGATGAAGACATTTAACTGCCTTATTGTGCAATATTACACTTCCCCTCTCTCCACCCCCACCTCCCCCCGGATGCTTTCTGACCCTGCTTGGTAATCACTTTAGACCCTTGAGGCTTGAGTAATTATATGAAATGATTGTGTAACTTTATTTTAAAAATACTGTTGAGGTTGGGAGGAAACAGTCAAGCCTCTTCCCAAAATGATCTTTTCTTAGGTGAAAAGGACAGAGCTTAGGAAAAAAACAGGGGAATTGCTGGCCTCAGGACTCAGATTTCTTTCTAGCGACAAAGAGAGATGCCTCAAGCACTTGAGGAACGAGGACAGCATTTATGTGATTGCCAATCCCTGGCTTACATACATCATTAAATGTCAAATGCTGTCAACCAATTACAAAACTAAGGCTTGGGCACACAAAAGAGAGGCAATGGTATAAGCCTCACAGACAGAGACCGGAACAAAATTTAATGCAGTCAAGTCCAAGGAAGCACGAGATGTAACTGGGGATTTTATCACAGTGATAGCAGCTGGCTAATAGAGCGCCCAATCCTGAAGTCCTTGTTCAGCCCAAACTCTTTTTCACTTCATTGGAAGATTTGCCTGGACTAAGTCAAGTCTGAATAAGTAGTACTGGAAAGTTGACTGGAGCCAGAGCTAAGGACTTGATCCTGCTCCCTTTAAAATCAGTGGCCAGACTCCCATTGACCAATTAGTTGTTCCGAAGACCTCAGGCTCAGGCCCACTGCTGTAATTCAATAGCAGCAGGCAAAGTGATAAATATGTGGTTCAAACAAATTATGTCATTGTTCTCGTATGCTACAGTCACATGCAGCTGCTAATAGCATAGAAGTATTCTCTGGATGTAAGTTACTGATGCTTGTTTTGATGTTGGTATTAGATATTAACCTACACAACACACACTTTAGTTAACGTAAACTTAGAATAGTGCTTTGTAGGCAGAATTTGCTTATCTGGTTTGTAATATTTTGGTGTATTTGTTGTTGTTAAAGTAGACTGATAGACCCCATCCACCATCCCAAAGTGCCAGATCACAGCACCCTCTTTGTTCCAGTACTGAGCCAAGCTTGTAAGGAAAATTATTTACTTGTATTTAATTATTATAAATGACCCACACACTGGGGAAGGGGGAGAGTCATCTCACCTAACCACCAAAATAATTTTACTTATGATCTAAACAGAGCTTGGATCATGATTTCCAGAGATCAGAGACCGCTGCTTGAGTATAACTCATTCTGTTATTGGTTTGTATTATGATAGCACCTGGAGACCCCAGCCAAAACCATGGGCCCTGCAAGCTGAATAATTTACAAAGACATAGAAGGTAACAGTCCCTGCTCTGAAGAATTTAGGGCTTGTATTAACAGGGAAATTTAACTCATAAAATAAACTGAATTAAGGCTACTTTCATTCTAAATGAGGGAATCCACACAGGAGTTTATTGCACTTTATTGAATCCATTTTAAATTCACATCTTTAGTTAATTCAGATTAAATTTTCCTGAGTGTCCTTGTGTAGACAAGCCCTTTGAGTCTAAAGAAACAAAAGAGAGAGCAAGAACAGAGGCCTTGAAATGCCTTGTTGAGGGTCACCCAATAGGTTAGCAGTAGAGCTGAGAAATAAGTGTTCCATGGTACTCTTAAGCCTAGGATAGTAGTTGCATCTTGGGCTACATTAGGCTTTCCCTAAAATAGGTTCCATCCTCTCACATACCCCCTCCAGCTACCGTTTTCTATAGTTGCCTCCACAAATGCTAGCCCTGGTTGAAACTTTTTTGCAGTAGACAAGATACCAGCGGCTACCTGACTTTTAACTATCATGCTATCTTGATCTGCTCTAAAGCATGTGGTTAAAATGCATCTGGCACCTTTTGCCCAGTAGCATGCCCACTGTTGCTACTACAGGTAGAGCTGAACTGATAGTAGTTGTGATACATGGGAGTAGCTTGTTTTGAAGGACACCTAACCAGCTGGTTAGCAGGAAAATCCTTCTTGGCCTGTTCTCTGCTTGCTTCCCCTGTAAAGGAAGGCCACAGGTAGAAGAAAAGGAAGTGGGCACCTGACTAAAAGAGCCAATGGGAAAGAAGAACTTTTTAAAATTGGGAAAGAAACTTTCCCTTTGTCTGTTATTCTCTGGGCTGCAGGATGGAGCAGCAAGCTGTGTAAGGCTTGAAGTGGGTATGAAAATTCACCTCCCATACCTAGAAGAAATTATTTGGACAGGAAATGTTTAGAGACACACAATCAGGTTTATTTTTTATGTTGGCTTGTCGATCTCCTCTGTGTTAATGCCAGATGCTTTTGTTTGCTTGCAACCTTTAAGTTGAATCACTAAGAAAGCTATTTTTGGTGCTTCATTTTTGGAAGTGCTCTTTTAAAATCTAGCAAAGCGTAAGTTCCAGAAATAATTTTTCCTCTTTTGTTTTTAATAAAATTTACCTTTTTTAAGAACAGGATTTGATGTTTGGCGTCCTAAGAGGTTTGTGCATGTTGTTTGATTAGCTGGTAGCTACAGCTAATTTCCTTTGTTTTCTTTCACCCCCTCTCTGGGGAAGAGCTGAGAAAGGGCTTGAGAGTACCCTACAGGGAGGAATTTCCAAGTGCTTCTTCCTGGGTTCAAAGGTTGCTGGGTTTTTTTGATTGTTTTTTTTTTTTTGTTTTTTGGCATTTGGATGATGGCAGCGTTTACCATGCAAAGGTCAGACAAAAGCTGTAACCTTGGGAGTGTAATACAAGCCTGATGTGGCAAGTATTAATTTTTAAAATCCTTGTGGGCCCCCACTTCTGCACTTGGAGTGACAGAGTGGGGATTCAGCCTTGACAGTAGCCCTGTGTCCTGGGGGAAGAAATTAATGTACACAACCCTTCTGGAAAATAGTAAGCCAAGTCTCAAGGTCTCAGTCTGAATCCAGTGACCCATATCTAACAGGATATTGCCCCTCTCTAAGCCACTTTTCTGTTCTTGTCATTAAAGCACAGTGCAGGGATACAGGTGACCTGATTCTATTCCCTGCTCTGCCAATAATTTCCTGTAAGACCTTGGGAGGAAAAACATCACTTTAGTTTCCATCTGTAAAATGGATAATAGTCCATAGCTCCATCAGCAAGGCCTTTTCGTAAAGCACACAAACTCCTCAGAATAGCACCAAAAAGTAGTATTTGTTAATGAAAGACTGTCTCATAGAATCTCAGAGTTGGAAAGGACCTCAAGAGATCATCTAAGTCCAGCCCCCTTCTCAAAGGAGGACCAATCCTATTTTTGCCACACATCCCTGAATGGCCCCCTTAAGGATTGAACTCATAAACCTGGCTTTAGCAGGCCAATGCTCAAACCATTGAGCTATCCATCCACACTGTTATGCCCTGGTAGAAGACTGTGCTATTGAACCAGAGAAATCATGGGCAGCCTTCTCTCAAAAATGGGGGATCCAGACCTGCAGTGCCTCCACTCACTTAGTGGAACTTTTGCCTGAGTAAGAATCAGGCTCAGCAATAGTTGATCCAACAGGAGAGCGAGTGAGCATAAGATACAAGGGCCCCAAAATAAAAATCTCAAGATCCAATGGACTTGTCTTGAGTACGTCTAGAGGTCTCCAGATGCCTACATTGCATAAGTGCACTCTAAAGTGTTTTGCTTTTATTCCAAAATGCAGTGTACAGCAAATACAGTTAGGCTTTTATAAAGCCAAAAAAAGAAGGAAACATCCATCATTCCTGAAAACAAAAACAAAACAAGCAGAAAAACATTGCCCATTTAGGGACTGAGTAGGCAAGACAGATCATGTGATTCTGCACAGACTATGAAACTGCATTAGTCTCTTGTGTGGATCACTACATACTCCTTTAAGAAGCTAGTTTTGGAGGCCCAAAGGGCCAATTCTTTAGATATTTGACTGTTTCCTTGAGGATAAATATGTCAACAAGTATGTTCTTTTGGGACTGAGTCATGGGCTCTGTGCAACCCCCGAGTCCCCTGAAATCCTGCTCCCTCCCCATTAGGTACCAACACCTCATTACAGTAAAAGCTGTGTTATCCGGCACTTTAAACTTTCCCACAGGGCTTGGGGATTAAAAGAATGTGCATTCCCAGACTCACCCTAGTTCCAGACCCCTGCCCTTCCCTCCAAGGGTGTAGATCCCCAGATCCTATAGAGAATGCTACAGATTCTATGACCTCCCCTTCCACATGGTCCAGAGTAGATATCCATGGAGAAGACGGCTCTCCATGCATCACCCTCGAAAGCATGATCTGGCCTATGCTACTAAGCAGCTGGAGGTTTTCCAAATAAAATTTCTAGGAGGAGAGATTGAGATATACCACAGTCTCTGATCTTGTACAAGAAGCAGAGAGACAAATTTATAACCAAGGATTCACTAGCTGCAAAACAGATATGCCGTCTACCTCTACCATCAAGTATCCATTGCTGTTTCGTGTCTCCAAGCTTTAAATTCATGGTAAAGATGTCTGTGTTGCCACATCTATTGCGTGTGAGCCACATAGCTCACTCCCAGTCTCTACTAGCATTACTTTTGTTGACTAACCACTGAGCAGCCTTGAACATTTGGTACATGTGGGTGGACACAGAATGAAATATATTCTCACATTTTTGCATCTGACTGCAGCTTTAGACCTTTGGGAGAAGTCACAAAGCAAAGAAAACAAAAACTCTATTTGGACAGATATTCAGAAAGATCATCTGACAGATGGACTTCTGCCTTTTGTTACTGCAGAATTACAAATGGGGGGGAGAAGAAACCTATAGATTGCATTCAAAGTTATGCTAGCAACACCGTCTGCTTTGAAATGCCAGTCTTTCTTCTAACATTTTAAATGGGAGGAAAATGACAAGATCTAAAGATGAAACATCTCCACACTCCTCACCCAAATCAATCAATTTTAAAAGTCTATTCCAAGCACCCCGGCAGAAGGAGGCTCTGCTACAAAGTGGGTGTTCCCCAATTTCTGATAGCTCAGTGTGTGCTAAGATTTGCTGTGACCTAAGTGGTTGAACTCTAACAGCAGAGCGTTAAAGAAACAGCTTACAAGAGAGGATTCCCACTGTGCTGAATGAGTACAATATGAGAATTATGTACTTGCACATTTTAGAGGAAAACAGCACCGCCCTTCCTTTGACAGCAAGCCACTTTTTCCACAGGTACTGGGCCAAATTTGGCTGTTACACCCATGCAATCCATTGAAAGGAAATGAGGCTTGCATAGATGAACAGGGCAGGGGTTAGTCTATTGTATGGCTAATGAGTGCACCCTACAGCAATTTTGCAGCTCCTGTTAATTTAATATATTGCCAAAGGAAGACCAATTATAAACGATATATAGTGATCTATGTTCCTTGAACTTCTGATAGCTTGGCAAAAATATCAAAGCAAGAATAAGAGGCTTTACAAATTGCAGGAAAATAATACTTATATTAGACTAATTGGAGACTGTTCTTTGTTTTGGAGGGTTTTTTTCAAAATCAGTAAATATGCAATACAATGCTGGTGAACTTTGGCACGGTGAGGATACTCCAGCAGCCAATGTGCCCCCTTTTTTTTTTGTGGGTGGGAGAGGGAATATCTCAGCGATGATTCAACAGCAAGAAAATGCAGAATTCCATCTGGCAAATTACCTTTTTTGACGTTAGGAAAAGTTAATTATCTGGTGAACTTTCAGCCAGCTGATCCTGCTGAGGTAATGGTTCTAACATGGTCTGCAATCTGCCTCTCTCTTCCCCAGTCTCATCCGCTGATATTACATGACCCTCCTGCAGATCAGCTGCCTAACATTTAGCATCTGTGAAGCATGTTTCAAGGAAGTAGTTTGCCCGCATGGGGGGACATGTCAAATGTGTCTTAGCTTGAATGGACCTGTCATTATGGAACAGTGGTTTAAATTGGACACTGGGACAAGCATTCAGCCTGCAGACATTTCATTTTCCCAGCCATCCACAACTGAAATTTCCTCTTGCCTCTTTATCATTACAATTTCTCTCATAGAAACTCCTGTATCTGTGAATTATGGCCGCAAGTAGAGAGAGGGATGAAGACAAGCTAAGCTATATATATTATATATATATTTTCAAATGTTCCAGTCTTGACCTTGCAAGTTTCAAGAGAACATACAAAGCTCTCTCTCTTTTGGAAGTGGGTTGAGTAACACAGCTTGTTAAATTCCACTTGAGGTTTGCTGCACAAATTATATTCAGGTTGTAACAAAACTACATACATACATACACATCCACCCAAGATAAAAGTGACCATTGATATGCTTCACTGCATTGAGTTATGCTCTGAGTAATTGTTGCATTAAGATTCTCAAATATGCTTTTAATTTAAAATGAATAAAAATGACTGCAATGTCAGCTGTATCATTAAAAAAATCTCAAGGGGTACCAGCTGAGGCCGTGATCCTGCAAGTTGCTCTGTACAAGTATGCTTCTGCACCCCCTGAAATCAGTGGGGCTTTCTGTGGGTACAGGAGTCAGCAAACAGAGCTATTTGCAGGATCTAGGCCAGGGATCAGCAACCTTTTGGATGTGGTGTGCCGAGTCTTCATTTATTCACTCTAATTTAAGGTTTCGCGTGCCAGTAATACATGTTAACGTTTTTAGAAGGTCTCTTTCTATAAGTCTGTAATATACAATTAAACTATTGTTGCATATAAAGTAAATAAAGTTTTTTAAATGTTTAAGAAGCTTCATTTAAAATTAAATTAAAATGCAGAGCCTCTTGGACCAGTGGCCAGGACCCGGGCAGTGTGAGTGTCACTGAAAATCAGCTCACGTGCCATCTTTGGCACCTGTGCCATAGGTTGCCTACCCCTGATCTAGGCCTAAGTAATAGGTACATGGGCATCAGCAAATAGTAGGTAGTGTAGTAAACTGCATCAGGGTGCTGGAACAACTTTTATAGTGGGGGTGATGAGAGCCATTGAGCCAAACTCTAAACCCTGTATTTAATAGAAACCACTTCAAGCAAGGGGGTGCTAGAGCACTCCCGGCACTCCTAGTTCGAGCACCTATGAACTGCATGGAACTTAGAGGGAGCAGCACAGGTTGCAGGAATCAGTGTGCACAAGGGATGAATGCTAGTCGCAGTTGTGTCACCTCTGTAAATACTTCTCAGTAATGATCTGAGGATAGCATGGATTGCACCCCCAGCAAGTTTGCAGGTGACACTAGACTGGGAGGAGTGGTCGATATGCTGGAGGGTAGGGATAGGATACAGAGGGACTTAGACAAATTAGAGGATTGGGCCAAAAGAAATCTGGTGAGGTGGTGCAGAGTCCTGCACTTAGAAAGGAAAAATCCCATGTACTGCTACAGACTAAGGACCGAGTGGCTAGGCAGCAGTTCTACAGAAAAGGACCTAGGGGTTACGGTGAATGAGAAGCTGGATATAAGTCAACAGTGTGCCCTTGTTGCCAAGAAGGTTAACAGCATTTTGAGCTGTATAAGTAGGAGCATTGCCAGCAGATCGAGGGACCTGATCATTCTCCTCTATTCGGCATTGGCGAGGCCTCATCTGGAGTACGGTGTCCAATTTTGGACCCCACACTACAAGAAGGATGTGGAAAAATTGGAAAGAGTCCAGCGGAGGGCAACATAAATTATTAGGGAGAACATGACTTATGAGGAGAGGCTGAGGGAACTGGGTATGTTTAGTCTGCAGAAAAGAAGAATGAGGCAGGATTTGATAGCTGCTTTCAACTACTTGAAAGGGGTTTCCAAAGAGGATGGATCTAGAGTGTTCTCAGATGATAGAACAAGAAGTAATGGTCTCAAATTGCAATAGGGGAGGCTTAGGTTGGATATTAGGAAAAACTTTTCCATTAGGAGGGTGGTGAAGCACTGGAATGGGTTACCTGGGGAGGTGGTGGAATCTCCTTCTTTAGAGATTTTTAAGGTCAGGCTTGAAAAACCGCTGGCTGAGATGATTTAGGTGGGGATTAGGTCCTGCTTTGAGCAGGGGTTGGACAAGATGGCCTCCTGAGGTCCCTTCCAGCCCTGATATTCTACGATTCTAAAGAGCCAGTTTAGTCGTATGATAGAGTCCTTTCATGTTACCTCCCAGAAGGTAGTACATGAAACATGGTGGCAGCGGTCAGGCTACTGAGACACATGGCAAGGAAGAGTGTGATGAACAGGCAAACAAAGCAGCACCTAGAGACTGAGCAAACAAGCACCATGGAGGGCCTCAGACCACTGGGAAAGCTGGATTTGCGGTCAAAAACCTTGCACAAGTATGGACAGAAGAACTGAGTCTGTACCCGGATAAAGGGAGATAAAGATGAAAAAAGGAAGGTGACACTTTCTCATTGGGGGAAAGGACGAGAAGTGAGAGAGACACTATTGTCAAGAACAACACAGAAAACACTGGAGCAGCTGATGGGTGTTTGATGAGTGCAGACAGATGAGACTACAGAAAGATATGTTGGGTTTTTAAAAAAACAAAACCACAAAACAGAAGAAGTAGAAGCTCACATTACAGAACTGAGAATTCTGGCGTCCATGTGTAACTCATAAAAGATTCACTGTGTAGATGGGATCATTTGTGGGACATGCAGTTCCAGCTCAAATGAGAGAGAAACAGATCTAACTCTAGAGAAATGCCTCCAAATAGGCTGGGCAGCTGAACTGTCTAGGGAGAGGATCTTTGTCCCCCTTAGCTCCCCTGCAAAAAATAGCCACTAGTGCAAAACAAGTACACAGCCTCAAGCTAAAGGAACGCAGGAGGCAGGCAGAAACAACTCTGTTACAAATGCAGGCACTCTGGTTCAATGGACATACTATGGTAGGATAACAGTTTTTGCTAAGGCCTGGTCTACACTGTGGTGGGGTGTCGACCTAAGATAGGCATCTTCAGCTACGGAGTCTCTTAGGTCAACTTATCTGGCTGTCCCCGTGATAGCGATTCGACTGCTGCCGCTCCCCTGTCAACTCCGCTTCCACCTCTTGTGAAGGTGGAATACAGGTGTTGTCAGGGAGTGTGCTCGGGGATCAATTTATCAAAGAGGCCTGGTTGTCTAACAGAAGCAGTGAAAGTCCTTGCTTTTAGATCCCAAGACTCCAAATTCTATCCTTGCAGACCAGGGTATTGGAACTGCTGCAGTTTTGGGATGCTCAAGATGAGCTTCTGTGGCAAGGGAGAACCGTCATTAACCCAGTGTGAGTCATTGTGCCTTTCTAGTGGCTGGAGTCTGCTACTGCTGCCAAGCTAGTAGATTCAATCCTTCATCTCAGGCTGCAGACACTCCTGTTTTAGATCCCAAGGTCCCAGCTCCAGGCCCCACAGATGGCCCATTCAGGAGCACTGTTACAAAAGTCAGGACATGAAGTTTTCCTGTGATATATACCACAGACTGCCATGGTTCCAAACTGCGGTGGAAAGCACTGGGTCAGAGTTAAGACATGCAGAGAAACCTGAACAGATATCTCCTTACCTTGTGTGTATAACAATCATTTTAATAATGTGCTCTAGAATAATGCATAGTTGTTTATGTACTGCATTATCTAAGGAAGGCTTCTGTGGATGCCCTTAGATTTTTAAAATAGATAGTATTCATTTAAAAAAACCCTACTGTGAAATATTAACGTATGGTTCCCTCACAGTCACTGCAGAGCAAAGAAGGCATGGAGTTACCCTTAAAGATCACAGAAGTTACATAATGACTGATATATTACTTAGAGACGACATAGTGGTCCGCCCAGAGTTTAGGAAATCCACAGCCATCTGTCTGGGGCTTCTGGGCTCTGTAACAGTATTACTAGAACTAAGACTCTCAAACAGACACAGGCAATGACTTTGGGTATTGTCATCTCTGTGGCAACTAGCATGGAGCTTTAAAAAGTCTACAGGCAGCACTTTAAATTATGTGGCAGTAACCATAGAGATTACAAACATCAGCTGGAGTTTATAATGGTAATAAAAAATAACTAAAGAATTAAAAAATCCTAAAGCTAGAGCAGGGCTGTGTACTGGTTTACACTGAGTATAAATAGGTAAAACAAGCATGAAGGGCCAGAGTCTGTCCCACATGGTTTGGTCTTTGCATCACCATAGCAGCACAAAGGGGCTATAAAGCTTCTAAGCTCCTTGGGGCAGAGAGTGTCTTTTTGTTCTGTGTTCTGCCTCACACAATGGGGTCCTGATCTATGACGAGGGTCCTAGGCCCCACCACAAGACAAATAATATTAAAATAAAAGATGCCATAAACGGACAGCTGGATATTGCCCCAGCTTGAGGGAAAACTCCCAGTGACATAAAGCTGGTTTAGCTGGCTCCATGCCACCGCTTTCAGCATCATGGGGATGATAGCCCTACTGGGCTATTGCAAGCCATCATAAATTAGAACAGCCCTGAAGCTGTTCTAGTTTATACCAGGACCAAACTATTTCCAGCAGTCCATGGGACCAAGGGAGTGCTGGCCCTCAACCTTTTTCAAAAAATATTCTTTGGCAGAAAAAGCAGCAGACTTTTCAGATGGAGGGCAGCTTTTTAAAGAAAAGTAGACCGAGTTTTTGTTTGTTTGTGTTTAAATCAGGTTTTGAATAGAAATGGTCCTGCTGAGGATTCTTAATCTCTTTCTATTTGCTTTCCAATACCTTTAAAATACATTCTGATCCAGAGCAGCACATAACAACCTTGATCAGGGGCCACTGCTGTGGAGAGAGAGGTGATGCATACTGAGTAATGCTGGAGGATTTACAGTCCCTGGTCCAGACAGGAGCTGCTACCAGAGTCTTTTCCCAGCTGATAAGGCGTGGGGCTAGGAATAGCCAGACTGAACACAGGCACCTCAAGGGTAAATCCTGCAGGGAAGCGGGAGTGCTGCTCGAATGCATTGAATGGGTTCGTACTGGGTGCTGCTTGACAGCAACTACGTCATCGCTGGAGATGAAATATCCCTGTTGGATAGCCCCATATTTGCAGCTAGCCAAGTTACTAGCAAGAAATCCATTCTCTTAAACCCCACCCAGGGTACTTGGGGATATCAGTCACTGCCAGAACAATACAGTTTGAGAGTTCAAATGGGGCAATTCTGTTTTTAGCTATTATACAGCACAGACAGTGTGAACAGCCTCCTTCACCCCCACCCCCACCCCCACCCCCCGCACCTGGCCGAGACTAGTTTTGGATCTGAATCTGCTTAATTGGCATCCTTGTTAAAATGTATTCTCTTTTGCTGACATTCATAAACTCTGAGTGTAAAAGGGAGTAACAAGATTATAGCTATTATGCTTCCTTGGCTCATTCCTACTAAAAGGCCAACTGTGCCGAAATACTATTGCCTTGGATGCAGTTCTCACTTTTCTAGCAAAGGGAGTGGATGACTCTTGCAAAATAGACTTTGAGCCACACTTCCTTACCAGCTGTCAGTAATTTTTCTTCTGAAAGCTGGCTGGATATTTTCTCTAAGATCCAGAACACAGATGTGAACTGTTTGGGGTTATTCTTATTTCTTCTTAAGAATGCGACAGAGAAGGGAAATGTGGCCCTTAGTTTTATAGTGGTCATTAGAAAAAAAACTAATGTGAAGAGCTAAATTGCAGCAATGTGGTCCTTTTCCCTCAGCCCTTCAGTTTCTGGGAAAGTGTTTATGTAAAGCAGGAGTTTTCAGACTGCGGATCACCAATTGTCCATGTAGCCTTCTCTGGTAGTCTACAGCAGAAACAATGCACTGGAGGGAATGGGGAGGGGTGTGGGAATCAGGAATTTGGGAAAGGAGATGGGCCACAAAGGGATCTTTCTTTTGAGATATTTCTTTTGCTAGAAGCTGGGACAGGACAACAGGGATGGATCACTTGAAAAGTTACTCTATTCTGTTCACTCCTGTTGAAGCATCTGACATCCGCCACTGTCAGCAGACAGGATACTGGGCTGGATGGACCATTGGTCTGATCCAGTATGGCCATTCTTACATGATCTGTAAAAAGTCAACCCCCGGGTTACTATGGTGCTGATGTAATGCCTCAGCAGACAGGCTACATTTACCATATGCTGCCTACTAAACCTCTGGCTTTTCCCTGAACTTTTAGGTCCCAATTGTACTCAGCCTGTACATACGTGAACAAGGGAGGGAGAGAGAGAATAAGCTTTTTCCACTTGGATCCATATCTCTTCTGGATTCTGGAAAAAGAGCAAGGAGGATGCACTGCCCGCTGTCTCCTCTCCACCTCCTTCCCCCACATGTTAGCCAGCCATGGAGAGGCATACTTTTCCCATAACAATGGTAAAAAGCCTGTTCTTCTCAGAAGGCATTTCGTCCCAGGTCCAGAGCCTTCTCCTTCTGCTGGGGGGTGCCTTTCCACAACATCTTTAACGTGGGTCTGTGGCTATATGCCAAAACTTAGCCTCCTTAGCCATTAGGCACATTCTAACAACCTGCTCTGCTCCCTTGTCTATGAAGTTGCACTGCAATCTGCAATGATAAAAACTGGGAGGTACAGCAAGCACTAGCAATGAAGACAGAGAAACAATACAAAGGGACCGAGAGGGAGAGTAGACATGTGGGCAGAAAATAATTTTAAAAGGTGCCACTTGGAATAAATGCAAGAATATACCCTTAGAGAAAAATCCTCCAGAACACAAATACTTCTTGGAAAGCAAATAGGCTTAAACTGAAGCAGAGAACCTGGAAAGCAGTAATGCTGAAGGGGGCCTTGGAGTGGTAGCGAAAAACAAGTTAGACATGTATTGGCTAGGATGTTTTGGGCCAGAGAGAGAGAGAGTGCGCACCTCATGGAGAGGGAGGTAATAATCCCTCTGAATGGGCCTCTAATAGGAAAACACCTGGAATATCTGTGTTCAGTCTGATAATAAGGTGCCCATTAAATACACTGATAACGTGGAAGGGGTTTAGAGAAGAGCAACAAAATAAATAGGAGGGTAGAGGGATTGCCTTATGTTGGAAGATTAAAAGAGCTGAAAATATTTAGGGTAGTAAAGAAAGTGAAAGGGGAAGAATTACAGAATACAGATATTTGCAGGGAAGAAAGAAATTATCTAGGGCCGTACTAGGGGCTGAGACTGGGAGTAAAGGTTACATTTTCTATCCAGGAGAAAGAATAGGCTGGGCAAGTCTCCCAAGAGAGGTGAGAGACATGTCAAACCAGGCTGTACAAAACAAAAGAAAGCAGAGTAGGGCTCAATCCTGCACTGACCCTGGGGTGATGGGGGAGGGGATGGGCTGTGTAAATAGATTGGTCTTTTCAGCTCCATGGCTTTAGTTTCTTATGAGTCATGTGTGAACCCACCCCTTCCTTTGCTTCTCTGACAGTTTGTTTCGGGGAGGGGGGGGGCGATTTGCAAGTGGTAAAGCCCAAACCTGCTGAGGGAGGGGCAGTTCTATGACTTGACCTGCAATTGAGCTAGTTCTGTGGGGCTCATCTAGGACTTCTAAGCCAAGGTTCTTCCTTTGCTAAAGCCAGGCTGAGTCTGTTGTACTAATACACACACACTAAAGAGAGAAGTAAGGGAATTCCTAGTTCACGTTTTCACTTCATGTCCTCCAATAGCCTGACATTTGGAGTGCAATGCTGAAAGCTTCCTTAATATAATCTAGAGTTCCCACTGTAGAGTGTACTCTGAGACTTGCTGCTGTGGGATCCTGCTTGCTGGGTAGAAATAAAGGACCTAGGGCACTTGTCACTGGATAGTCACTGTAGTGTCTGAATCATAGAATATCAGGGTTGGAAGCGACCTCAGGTCGTCATTTAGTCCACCCCCTTGCACAAAGCAGGACCAATCCCCAACTAAATCATCCCAGCCAGGGATTTGTCAAGCCCGGCCTTAAAAACCTCTAAGGAAGGAGATTCCACCACATTCCTAGGTAACCCATTCCAGTGCTTCACCACCCTCCTAGTGAAAACGTTTTTCTTAATATCCAACCTAAACCTCCCCTGCTGCAACTTGAGATCATTACTCCTTGTTCTGTCATCTGGTACCACTGAGAACAGTCTTGATCCATCCTCTTTGGAACCCCCTTTCAGTTGAAAGCAGCTATCAAATCCCCCCCACCCATTCTTCTCTTCTGTAGACTAAACAATCCCAGTTCCCTCATCCTTTCCTCGTAAGTCATGTGCTCCAGCCACCTTATTATTTTTAATGCCCTCCACTGCACTCTTAACAATTTTTCCACATCCTTCTTGTAGCGTGGGGACCAAAGCTGAACACAGTACTTCAGATGAGGCCTCACTATGCCAAATAGAGGAGAATGATCACATCCCTCGATCTGTATAACTCAAAATGCCATTAGCCTTCTTGGCAACAAGGGCACACTGTTGTGCCCTTGTTGCCAAGTGATAAACTTACCTATGTGCATTTTACCACCAATAAAAACAAGAATATGATTTGACTGAACTCAGATGAAAATCCCTAGTTCCCATTCCTAAATCATCATGACTTAAATATGAAGTGAATGTTCATTTTATTTGACCATTTTAGAAAAGAAAATCTATATTGGTGTATTTCTCCCCAGAAACCCTATCAAGCTTCTCGTGCACTGTAATCCCTAGGTCCTTTTCTGCACAACTGCTGCCTAGCCATTCGGTCCCTAGTCTGTAGCAGTACATGGGATTCTTCAGTCCGAAGTGTAGAACTCTGCACTTGTCCTTGTTGAACCTCATCAGATTTGTTTTGGCCAAATCTTCTAATTTGTCTCCGTTCCTCTGTGTCCTATCCCTACCCTGCAGTGTATCTACCGCTCCTCCCAGTTTCGTGTCATCTGCAAACTTGCTGAGGATGGAGTCCATGCCATCCTCCAGATCATTAATGAAGATATTGAACAAAACCTGTCCCAGGACTGACCCTTGGGGCACTCCACTTGATACCGGCTGCCAACTAGACATGGAGCCATTGATCACTACCTACTGAGCCCGACAATCTAGGCAGTTTTCTATCCACCTTATGGGGGTCCATTCATCCAGCCCATACTTCGTTAACTTGCTCTAATTTAATTCCAGTTCAAATAACTCCATTCTGGCTTCCTAAAGTCTCCTTTCCATCTCTGCTTGATGCACGATTAGTGTTAATATCCTGTCCTAAATTGCTATGTCATGTTTCTATGCAGACTACTGTTGAATTTCACCGGGGTGGAGGGCTGTATTTCAAAGACAAGTAACCCCTTATTTATCAATCAGGGGAGCTGTAATGTTTAATTAGTGTTTATATAGTGCTTTGGGATGCTACAATGAAAGGCCTTGTGTAAGTGCAAACTAATAATTTCACTCTCATAAGTGTGAACTCCTGCACCTTTAGAGTTATCTATCACAACTTGAGTCTTTCAATGCAATTGTTAGATGCTGCAATTTATGTTAAATTTGGGCTTGCAAGCTGTTATTTACCAGCTGGTTTCTCAAGAGATTTAGCTGTGTTCAAAGCATTTTGTACAACTTGTGTGTGCGTGTTTGGGGACAGGAGAGAGTTGTGTTTGTGTTTGAGTTCCTTGCTGTTTGCTGCAAGCCTATTTGAGATGCAAATTCTTGTTTTTGTTCTACTACTGGGACCTTTATAACATGTGGGGACCTGAATTAGAATTGCCCAAAATAGCTTGCATCTTCCTTAGTTGGTATAGAGGCTTAAAGATAAAAGGGATGCTCTAGTGTTGTGTGACATTTACATGGCATTGGATAAGAGACACCCTGCTATAATAATAGTTTTAAAAGCTTGGTAACTGAACTGAGCTGTTGCCTTCAGACAGTTATGTTCTTTCATGATTCTCCTTTTTTGCTGATTTATCTGAAGTGCAAGAGATAAAAAGACCCTGAAGGAGAAATTTGCATTAATTGTAAAACAAGGCACATTGAAAATTAACCCTTCATGTCACCTTTCTTGCCAGCTGACACTAGAAAGGTTACACTAATTTTTAAAAAAGATTAACCAACATATTTCACATAATTAGAACATTTAATAGGATTTCACAACACTTAAGCTTCATAGGGTTTCTGGGGAGAAATACACCAATATAGATTTTCTTTTCTAAAAAGGTCAAATAATATGAAATGAATGTTCATTTTAAGTCATGATGATTTAGGAATGGGACCTAGGGATTTTCATCTGAGTTCAGTCAAATCATATTCTTGTTTTTACTGATTGTAAATGCATATAGGTCAGTATCACTTGAGACAGCTACCCCCGCCCTCCCACTACACACACAGCTCCACACTTCACTGTGACAGGAGCAATTCTCACATAACTGACTGTATGTTTACACTAGGGATAGCATGGGGTCTCAACTAGCCTGCTTACTGTTGGTCCTGAATGAGGTTTGCATACCATTGAGGTACACTAGTATTTCTAGTGAACGCAAAATCATTCCAAAAGTGGGGAGAGTTTGTCAACTGCTGACTGACAGGGTTATAAACTTTTAAGATGAAGCGGTCATACTGCAGCTGGAATGACAAAGATCATTTTAATTTGGAGTTGTAAAGTGGGTGTAATCAGGTAACATTTAAGAATTAAAGGTCAGATCCTCAGCTGGTGTACGTTGGCACAGTTCCATTAAAGTGTGTGGAGACACACTGATTTTCACCAGCTGTGGCCCTAACTCTCTTAATATCACAGGGTAAGCTTTATAAAAGAGGTTTAGTGTCTTCAAGAGAGTGGGATTTTCAAGAGGACCTAGGTCCCTAATCCCCACTGAAATCAATGGGTATTTGGTGCCTACGCACCTTTGAAAAACCCTATTTGGCACTTATCGGCATCTTTAGGATCCTAAATATGGTAGAAAATAGTTTTTAAACTTACTTTCTCTATTCCAGGGGGAAGGGGAAAACAAATTGAAGCTTTATGGGGCACTTTTGAAGCTGCATGCAGCTGCAATCTACAATTTATTAAAAACCATTAGCAGAGATGCTGAACCAAACGCATCTTATGCTCCTGTTTACTGATTTAGGAAGGGGGAAGAGAGCTTTAATCTGTCAAGTGAAAATTCCTGAAGGAAAGACACACAATAGTTTTTCCGTCTGCTGGCTATTTATATCCTCCATTTGGGAGGCCAACATTAATTAAACTAAGCATGATGAATATTCAGAGTTTTCCCAGTTACTCAGAGAGATCATTTAAAAACACCAAGCTAGGTTCAAGAGCTCTAGGGTAGAGGGAGGAGGGGAGATGCAGCTCTGGACTGGGATGCATTGATAGTCAGGTGAGCTCAGAGCTTCACAGGAAGCTCTAAAAGTTCCTTACATCTCCCTTACCTTGCTATTGAGACCAGAAAATATTGGATGCCTTTGAAACTAGGGTGACCAGACAGCAAATGTGAAAAACTGGGACAGGAGTGGGGGCGTAATTGGAGCCTATATAAGAAAAAGACCCAAAAAGTGGGACTATCCCTATAAAATTGGGACATCTGGTCACCGTACTTTGAAACAGACCTCAAATCGGTAACCCACAACCATCCAACCCTTAAGCATATGCTTCGGTGCTCATGAGCTATATGCTATTACAGGCACAAGCACTACCATCAGCGATACAGTCACATCTTCTACGTCTGTGCCTCAGCGAAAGCAGCCATGAGCTAGTAGTCTATGAAGATTCTTTACAGAAGAGGATGTATTTGGGTCAAGAACCAGGGAGTCCAGTCAACCTGACCCAAGCAGGTAGAACAAACATTCAAACTGGTACCTTCAGAGGGAATGTGAGTACCACTGGCATTTTTTGTTCCTGGAGCAAAGCCTGACGCTGCTAGTTCTCAGCAAACAAAAATTTGCAAGAATCAGAGAAGTAGCCATGTTAGTCTGGAACTGCAGAAGCGACAAAGAGTCCTGTGGCACCTTAAAGACTAACAAAAGTATTGAAGCATAAGCTTTCGTGGGCTAGTACCCACTTCGTGCTAATACCCTACATGTATCCGACGAAATGGGTATTAGCTTTTCTGATGCTGACAGTGACTGACTATTCTGTGCATTACTAGACTGAGTAATTAGCACGTCTTTCTTTACCAAAGATGTCATTTGGAAATTATTTGCAAACTTTTGCAGAAGAGACAAAGAGTCCTGTGGCACCTTAAAGTATTGAAGCATAAGCTTTCGTGGGCTAATACCCACTTCATCGGCACGAAGTGGTATTAGCCCACAAAAGCTTATGCTTCAATATTTTTGTTAGTCTTTAAAGTGCCACAGGACTCTGTAGCTTCTGCAAAAATTTGCAAGTCATTTCCAAATGACATCTTCGGTAAAGAAAGACGTGCTAATTACTCCGTCTTGTAATGCACAGAATACAGTCAGTCACTGTCAGCACCAGAAAAGCTAATTCAAGATATCAAGAGGTGACCCAGCTGTAAGGCAAAAGCTAGGGAAATCTCTTCCCATATGCAAACCCTCCAAACAAGCAACAAGAAACATGAATGTTTTTTTCTAAAAGTGAAATGGAAGAAGAAAGAGAGAGAAGGAAATATATTGTTTCCGTGGCATTAAAATGCTGTCAGATTGCAACTGTTTTTCAAAATGTTTTTGTGAGAGGAGGGCTTTGCAGCTTCCCAAATCTAGATGTGTGACTCCACATTCAGCTGCGTAAGCTTTAAAAGAAAGTTTAACAGATGAGTTTGTGCAGATTTTTCTATAAATTGCTTTTCAGCTCAATTTCCGTCATGACGACAAGCTCGTTTGTAACTAGCCGATTGCCTGCAATTTTGAGTAATTGTCACAGCCCGTAGGTACTCTCTCAAGTTGGTTTTTTTCATTAATTTGAGAGTGAGCTCAAAGGCAGAAATAAGTTTTCTTCCACCAGATGCCTTATTTAGCCGTGATTTACATGAGAAAAAAGTGAGACAAATATCAATATTTGCATTTTTAAGCATTATTTCAGGAAGTATGCAGTGGCTCATTCATCTGCTTCCATTGCATTTAGCTCACTTTTATTTTACCATATGAGCATATGGTCTCATTAGCTTAATGATGTGCTTATTTATTCTTCATCAAATTGCTAGCAGAATGATTTCTAACTTTTAATTGCAGTAAGGGCCTAGATGTATTGCAGTCGTATGCAAAATGGTCCATACCCAGAATTACTGATTTTGTGAGTAATTGATGCTGCTTAAATAATCAAGAATACATCAACTGATGATCATCTGACCCATATGTTTTACTCTTGATTTAAGTGAAAAGGGATAAAACCCCTTAATTAGGAAAATAGTTAACTGTGAATCTAGGGTGGGATAGATGGAATTGTTTTCTGAAAGTGGTTTCAATAACTGTAGCTTCTGGGGTGTGGCTGGCTTCACTGTACCATGTGTAGTCAAGTACAAAAGTAGGTATAAAACACTCATTCTAATCTAATGGATTATACTGGCTCTGCACAGCTGTAAGTGACTAGACAAAAGGACAGGCAGCAGAGAAGCAGGCCTTCTAGCTAACCTCACCTTACCCTAACCTGGCACATGCCATGGTGAGAGAGACCTTGTGTGCAGTCTATGAGCTAGTCACTGCTCTATAGATGACAGAGTAACAAAACAGTGACACCCATTGATGTTATAAGCCTTACTTGGGAAGAGGGCAACGCAGTATTTCATAGCCTCCACATTTGGCTGCACAGAGAGAAAGGATGGCCTTATGGTTAATACATTGGCCTGAGAGGCAGAAGACTCAGGATCTATTCCGTTTGCACCCAGTCTTTCAGTATATTGCTTGTACTTATTTTCTGTATTAAACTCTTCAATTCACTCATCTTATGTTTTTTCCTCATTGCCAATTTTGTAAAGGACCACTCAGTGCAAGAAAAGTAAGCTCACAGGGCTGCAGACTGGAAACTTGCTGCTTTTTTAAAAATACATCAAAACAGAGCGTTGGGGGTGGGGACTAAAACAAGTAAGGAAGGGGTGGAGAACAGACACATCACATAATACTCTGCATAACCCATTTAAACCAATCATAACCACTTCACACAGTGAAACTATGGGCCATCCCCCTAATACTTTTGGGTGAAATTCTGGCTCTACGGAAGTCAACAGCAGTTTTGCTACCAATTTAAATGAGGTTTTCTTTGTCAGTTTCCTCATCTCTAAAAGAGAAATTCTATTACTAATCTACCTCACAGAGGTGTTGTGAAACTGAATTCATTAACATTTGAGATCTCCACACAGAAAGGGCTAAAGAGAGTCAAAGTAAGAGAATGCCAGTTGAAAGCCATGCTGCAGAAAAATCAAAGTTATCCTCCTTACTAAACAGGTTCTGTGAAAGTGATATGAAGATCTATGCTCAGGCCAGGGCATACTTACCACATATCAACCATCCAAGTTGCATGGAGACTAGCAGTACACAACTACAGACTTGCTGTATTTCTGCCAATATATTCAAAGTATATGAGTTTTCACTTCTAATACAGTTGATAAAAATAATGCAGTATTGACCTCTCTGATATCAAGTGTTTTCATTATTGCCACCATTTCTATTTGTGTTTTACCCTTTCCTTTGTTCCACCACTGGTGATAATAGATTGCTGCAAGATTCCAGGCTTCCTTATGACAGAGATCCTTATACCAATTGCTACCTGTGGTCCCTCACAGCTGAGAAGTACCTGCTGTGGTTACTATGTTGCCTATAATTTTCTTCCCTTAGTAGTGACTCCCTAAGGTTCTCACAACTTGAAGGAATTAATACCCACATGGCATACCATAGACTAGAAGCTTCCTGCAAATACAGTAATTGAATTTCCTAGCTTATCTAGTAGCAGTAGGATATCAAACAGCCAAACACACAAGTTCCATACAGGAGTGCCTCACTTGATCTTTCTTATATTCCATCTATGCTGACAAATTTTAAATTTAAAATACATTGCGGTGATATAGTGCTTGTTTAAAACTCCCTAAAGTCCTTCGACATCCTAGTTTTGTACCTGAGCAGCATTTATATTTAACATTAATTAGCAGTTTGATTCCCCACTACTCCTTCCCGAACATGTACATCCCTCAAATCAACTGGTCTCTAGAAGTCACATCAAATTCCACTGAAGATTTATCTATGGTATAATATGTATTATCCATGTACTCTTTAAAAATCCCTTTTTGTTACTATAGAAGAAAGTCTCACCCAATTTCTGTAAAAGACATATTTATGAAAAGGCACAAGAAGGAAACCCGTTATGTAGACCACAAATGATCAGTGGTTTAGTACCATGAGAGAGAGAGAGAATGATAAACCACCAAACAGTTACACATTGCAGATACTTCCAGTTGCAAAAGGGAAAAAAGTAAGCTGTATAACCAATGAAAATATCTAAACATTTTCTGCTAAGACAGAGGTAAATACGAGTTTCCAGCTGTTTTAAATCATTGACAGCCTCTTAATTCTCTGGGCAAATGTATGTGAAGCAACTGAATTCTTGGGATGAAATTTACTGCTTAAGCCCTATTAATAGGGCACTTCTGGCCCTCTAGACAAGAGAATTTCACTCTTTAACAGCATGAAGTTACATGGTTTGTCCAAATCAGCTATTGCCATCTTCAATTACCCATGCATGTTAAATACAGAAGGCGAAAACTTGGCCCCTTTGACTTCAATGGAGTGAGGATTTCACCCAGAGTGCATGAGGCTAAGTGTATTTGCAGTGAATGACACACAAGGGACCAGCTTCTGAGTAGTTACATTTCCTACTTGCAGAGTTACACAAGCTGAGTAGTAATTAATGAGACAAAAATCTGGCCTATGTTTCCTTAATAGGACCTTTTCACTACAGATTGTCAGTTTCATCTTAAAATGATCTTCAGTGATGAGAATGCTCCATTCAAGATACAATTACTATGGAAGAGTAGAAAGTACATTACTTAAAGTGTTTTATGTGGTCCTCAGACTAGCAGTATATATTTATTTCTACCATAGCATGTGCATACACACAAAAAAGCAGATATTCAAAAGGTTTTTCCACAGCCATTAGATTTCTGCTGAGAGTAAAGTATAGAAAATGGCTTTCCACATTAGGAGGGCCCTACCAATTCACACTTCATGAACCATGAAATCTGATCTCCCCTGTGAAATCTGGCTATTGTAGGGAGGACCAAACTTCACAGAGTTGGGTGGCTGGAAAGCAGCAGCTGCTGACTGGGAGCCCAGCTCTGAAGGCGGCAGCACTGCCAGTAGCAGCACAGAAGTGAGGTGGCATGGTATTGGGGGGATTTTTTTTTCATTTTTGAGGAGGGGAGAAGGGCTGGCCTTACAGGTGGCTGAGTGGGTGACCGCTTGGGGTACTCTGGTCCTCCCATCCCATACACAGCCAGCCCAAAGCCCCTTTAACTCCCAAGCCCTGAGTGTCAGCTGCTAGTCTTGTAAGGATTAAGGAGGGACAGGACTTCCACTATATGGGCGCTCCCATGAATGTAATGGGAGATTTAGGTGCAGAAAGGATGCAGCATGGAACCTGGACTTTATATAGTGCTATGAAAATGAAAAACCCTATATAAGTGTTAAAACCTATTAGTATTTACCAGGAGATGTAATTATGGGACCAATACATCATGGAGATATATACTACACTGTCTATAGTCTAAATGAAAGAGAATCCAATGTTCAGACTTTATTGCAATTCCAAATAAATCTTTTCTGCACAATGCTCCACAGTAATCTGCTGACTAATATGCAGATTAGTAACATTTTACTAAACATTCCTGAAATGCACATTCTAAATCATGGTTTAAACAAGCGGAAAACAACCCAATTTGCTTAATGTTTCTTTAAGGAATAGGGCCCCATGTTAAGAAATCTTCCCTTAATACTTTAAGGGATTAGTGATGCATGAGTAACAGAGTAGTTTCATCCAAGAAATGTTCCAGTATACTTTCAAATTAATTTTTTTCCAAACATCTAAATTTCACTATCCACAAAATATTGAAAGTGAATATTAGACATCTGAAGTAATGCTGAGTACATGATCAGACTTATCCTTCATGCCTTAGATCTTGATCAAAATTCATCACTGTTAAATCAGTGGAATTACACCAGGGATAAATTTGGCCCACCATCTAATATTGAGTGAATTCATTTTGTCTGGACATCCATCATTCACAGCCTTATGTCTTTTGAAATTTAGATAATTTTAAAATGTATTAAAGTATCTCTCATACACACACACTTCACATGCTTAACACAGTATAGAGAAGGCTAGAAAGTAACTTGCCCAAAGCTGTCATTCACTATCATCTGAACTAACATATCAGCATGTTAGCAGCATTTCTGAATTATCTCCTGTAACTTTGTCTTCTACTTTCCCTTCTCTGTGTTTGCTGAAGTTACATTTCCATGATCAGTATCTTCTTGTATTTAACTATGAATTTAACTATGTATTTAACTTGTATTTAACTATGAAGTGTTGCCCATCAGGATCTATTTTTGAAACTCAAGGAACACTGTACAATCGTTTAATGAGTAGCATGTTTTGTCTTTTTTTTTTTTTTTTTGGGACCACTTCACTAACTTGACTTATTCCCCTCATCAATTATTTGTTGTCTCAATATCGGTTCATATACTCCTGCAAAGCCACTTGGCAACATTTAATTCTATCAGGCAATATACAGATTCAACAATATCTAATGTTTCTTATCTACAGAATAGGAACAAAGTGCTTTATGTGAATTTTAAAATCTCACATCCTTTCTCCATTATGTCAGTAGTAAATAACTGTTTCTTTCCATGCTCTTTTGGGCAAGGTTCTATCCATGCCACACAGTCATATTGTTAGAGATGGGGACATGGACAGTCATGTCTAGTGGTCAGAGCAGAAGTCAAGCACTGGGAAATGGAGCTGAGGATCAGAACCAGATTCAGAGGTCAAGTGCTAGGGCCTAGGGTTGGAGCTAGAACCAGAGTCAGAGAACAGTGGCATCAATTAAGAATGTGGCAGGAAGACAGGACCCAGGAACAAGGCAGGGTAGCAGTAACCAGGGACAGGGCAGGGAAGCAGGGCTCAGGAGTCAGGTGAAAGACTGGGCCCAGAGTAGCAGCTAGTTAGGAACGTACTTAGCTGCATAAATAATTGCCTGTGCCTCTTTCTGACTTAATGGCACAGCTAGACAATTTGGTGGGGTGGACATCCCTCAAGTCAAGACTCCTGTAGGCAGTGTCTCTGATGTGGCTAAGGTTCCATTAGCCACTCAGCCCACCCACCACAAGCAGCTGCTAGTTGGTTGCTGGGCAACAAGGGTTACCGGGAGACCCACAGACCTGGGTGCAAGACCTGTGTATCATCACACATACCCCAGCCACCTGCCCTCTGTGGTAACCAAAGTCTGTCTCATGCTAAAGGATTTTATAGAAATCACCTACTGACTTCAATCACATGCAAAAAATGTTACAACACAGTAAGGAGGCTCATGTGGTCTAGTAGTTACAGCAAAAGAAGAGCAGTGCAGAGGAGCAGGGATCTCAAGCTAATGGAGCCATTGACTCATGGTGTACTCTCTGATCCATGGCAAATCTTTTTACTTTCTAGGGCCAAATCCAGGTCCCAGTGAAATCAATGTCAAAACTCTTATTGAAAGTAATGGGAGTAGGATTTGGCTCTTGAGCATTCTTACTCAATCTTATTGTTAAAGTGGGTAAAGGAAAGAACCTCTTTGAAAACAGCTCAGATCTTTCATCCGAACTCAGCTTTCCTGGTTAAAAAACAACAACATCATCACCAGAATAGAATAGGGTAACTATACAGCAAGCGTGAAAAATTGGGACGGGGGTGGGGAGCAATAGGAGCCTATATAAGAAAAAGACCCCAAAATCGGGACTGTCCCTATAAAATCGGAACGTCTGGTCACCCTAGAACAGAAGAGAATTTCTCAGTCTCCAGCAACAAAAGTCTTCCACTCTCACTTCCAGTACTATTTCTATACAGATCCATTACTGGCAGCAGCTAAAAGTTGGTGATGAGAGAATTTGAAATGTCCATGTGACCTTGCAGGCCATATACACACTGTATCTATCTTTTTGAAAACTCACAACAATTTGCTAGCAAGGATTGGTTTCTTTTAGAAATACAGCTGTACTGACTTAGTTTAAAAACAATGCAGAAAGTGAAGATTGGGATTTTACCATAAATTGAAATCCCATTGTATATGTACCAAGAGAAAAATAAGCAGCACTATAAATAAAGAAAAAAACAAACAAGAAGCTTTTAGCAATGAAAAATCCTTGTCTGATCACAAGATTTTGCTAAATTTTCTATATCATTGTCAAATTCTCTCAAATTAGATGAATTTGCAATGCAAAATGCACAAAGACTTCCCATGTTAGAACCAGAATGTTCACCTGCCTCTCCTCTATCTTTCACCTTGTTCCTCTCCCACCTACCTCATTTTACGGTCTATACTCTGGCCTCCCAAGATGCCTTTTGTCATTCATTTTTCTGGATTTTCTCTCTCTTTCTGCATCCATTTTACTTCTAATCAAGTTCCATCAAATACATCTCTCAGCCATTTATCATCCTGAGGCCCTACTCTCCCTTTGCAAACTATTCAGTCTGTCTCTACCTGATTGTGAAGTATTTTTAACATCTATAAAGCTCTTTCAAATCTCTAGTATTTCCAAAGGTAAATTCTGTGGGTCTGAAATCATTGAGTCTGTTCCAAGTGCCAGACTACTAGATCAGTAAATAGGCAAACATTTTATTTGGCAGAATTGGTTGCAACAGGGATAGTGTTTTTCAAATTGGTGTCTGAAGGAATAATTTTTTTCTGTGATGCAACATAAAGTGGGTAGGAAAGTCTTCAGTTAGTTTGTTGACCTTATTAAGGAAAAAGGGTAACCAAAAAACCCATAAAACTATTAAACCAATAGATCTCTTGGACACATCATTTCCATTGGATGAGGGTTACACTGACAGGCCATCTCTTCAAGGCAGAGTTTTCATGCACAAGAACTATGAAGAGATATGAATGTTTAAAGTGAGAAATAAAATCAACTCCCTACTACATTGATTAAGATGACAAACCTGTAAAGGAAGCATACGTGGACTTTTTAAAAGAGATTTTTCTGAAAGATGTTGAGGTTGCTGTTAATCACAAACAAACAAAATAATGTCAACATATCCTTCCAATCCTTGTGCAGTGTCAAAAATCCATGTGTCAGCCCATTTTTGTGGAGTTAAGAGGGAAACCGCCCCACTTTTTGTTCGGTGCATGGCTCTGAAACACTGTTTGATAGAAAGAGCTTCTAAACTTGGAAATGGACTTCAAAATCATCTTTTTCCTGTTGGATTTCATGACTGCTACTGTTACAAATACTACGGCATTTGGCCATACCTAGGGTGACTGGACAACAAGTGTGAAAAATGGGGATGGGGGTCAGGGGTAATAGGAGCCTATATGAGAAAAAGACCCCAAACTCAGGACTGTCCCTATAAAATCAGGACATCTGATCACCCAAGCCATACCAAAGCATGACAGCTTTGACTGAGTCCAGGCCTTCGTGGCTATGCATGGAGCAAGGGGAGATGGCACATGAAGGAAAGATGGCATTTCTTCCGAGTCTAAGGACTGCTCCAGGCGAGTGCTGACAGTGATACTAGCTTGTCCAAAGCCAAAGAGGAAGGGCAAGGAAGCCTCATATGGGGAAAACAGAGCCAGTCATTGCAAGAGGGCGCTCAAAGAGCCTGTAGTATACTTCCTGGGGTTGTAGGGCTGACAAAGTGGGTTGCATACTGCAAATAGCTTCCTCTGACTGCTCTTTACATCAGCTCTCCCTACACGGCGTTGCACCCTGCCCAAGGGTGGCAAGCAGCAAAGCTGCCCAGGAGGCTCTCTGCCTGTCTCTCACTGCATAATGCAACTCTGCACAGCACTTGCCATGGCCTAGGTCTTAAAAACACCACTACTTGTAGTAATGTACTCCGGTTCCTTCCCAGAGCTGAAGGAGAGCTCTGTGTGGCTTGAAAGCTTGTACCTTGCACGTACAGAAGTTGGTCCAATAAAAGATGTTACCACATCAACCTTTTCTCTCTCATATCCTGGGACCGACAGGCTATAACAACTACAGTCGTTTGGCCATTAATATAATACCAGGCAATTTTCCTTAAGATACCAGTGGACAAATTGCTTACAAGTTTATCCATTTGTGACATCAGCAGTGGTCACAGGAGCTCAATTACTGCCCTGTCTGATTCAATGGAGGCTTAACAAGAAGCGGGAATCTTTTTTATTTAACAGGAGACAGAAAAATTTTCACTTTTCACCCAATTGTTAGACTTGATGAAATTATCAGTGGTTACAATTAAGCACAATTAAGGTCCATAGAATGGAATGAGTGTATTTTTCTGTTAAAGAAGGAGTAAAAGTGGCTGTGATAGATAAAAGTCTCCTTCACAGACTGCTCTCAGGTTAGTGGTTTGAATTTCATTCCATCGCTAAGGAGAGGGACAGTACCCATGTCCTCTAGTCTACTTCCTTTCTCCACTCAGCTCAGCCAGGGCTGCTCCAACCCATTCAGGTTCTCCCTCAGCCACCCCCAAATGTAAGGGGAAGATTTGCAATTTCCCCCATTCCACACCCATGCACACCATTTGCCTTTCTTCTTCCCCACCCTTGCCTCATTGACCCGTTGCTCTCCCTGACTTCAGGAGACAGATGAAGCCTCAGCCATGTCAAACTGTTCAGGGGCCTGCTGACTAACCAACCAGCTGTGGCAGCCACTTGCAATGCTGTACTTGTAAGGTCTCTCTTTGGGGCTCTCATGCCAGGATCCCTTATCCCCGCAGTCGCTTTGGTATGGTGGGTGCTCATTAGGCCTGAAGCCACTCGGACTGTCTTTTACTTTCACCATTCTTCACTACTCAGCTCTATAGGCCTGAACTGCAGTTTCCATACTCCTGAGACAAAGGTGCCCTGATGTATTTCTTGCCTCTCACTTGGCCTCTTTGAAACACTGCTACACATTTTATAAAGGCAAGCACTTTTCCAGATCCTACAGCACTTCACTAAAGTGGACTCAGCTTCCAGAATTCCTCTATTCCAGATGGAACATCAGACTGAATCAAACTATATCCCTGCTAACAAGGGAAGTAGGGCACATTACTACAGCAGCTCCGGGTGGTGTTTACAGCTGCTAGTACTGCAGAATATGCTATAGCTGCCTCAGCACTGCTCATGGCAATCTGATGAAATCCTTCATTTTTGCACAACTCCTGGAATGGATCCTTGGGTCTGGACCTCCCACTTCAATTAATACTTAGATTTTCCAGTTTTGTACAAGTTTAGAGGGAGGGGGAATCTAGAGAGAGAGAGTGGTGTGTGTGAGGGACGAAGAGACCAGAGAACTTTGGTTCTGTACTGTGCTTTATGGATATACAAAGGCAATATAACTACAAGACTTCACATGCAGTCATCTCTTGAAATTGTTCTCCATGATATGTGCTTTCTGCACTAACAATAGGAATATTTGACACAAACTGCCAACCCACAAATACATTCAGAGATCAAACAATTCCCCAGTAGCTCCATAGCTCTCAAGTGAAAAGTTTTTTGGAGGTCAGATCTGTATTTTGTGCTATGAGCCTTCTGACCCTCATGAACCCATAAAAAATAGTTTGGTCCATCTCAGCATCCGTAAATTCTGCAAAGAGCCAGACACAGAATTACCAGCTCTTCCTCTTTTAAAGATACTTTCCCTCCCCACTTATCTTGGGTGGGTGGTGGGGAGCAGGGATTAAGAATCCATTCTCTCCAGTAGGTTGCAATAGGTGCTAACACTCTGTCCCTAATTGCCCTTCCAAGTGTCCCTATTAATAGTTTTCCAGTGCTGGCATCTATACAAAGATTAATCCACTGTATAATCTACAGAGGATTTGAGATTAATTGGTTTTTAAAAAATATAATCTAATAGATATTTTAGGAAATCAAAAAACTATGTCTCAGATAGGCAGATAATTCACCATTTAAACCCAAGTATGTGGTATAATTGTCTAATCAAATTCATTGTTCCTCTGCACCAGTGAATGATTATTTCTCTTATGGAAGGACTACAGGTACCAGGGAGGAATGTTTACCAGGAACAAGAAAATTGGCTGTGCTTAGCCTCGGTGAAAGTTATTCTCTGACAGAGCCACTTACTTAATGTCTACTTACATTTCGTGCTTCCTAGTAGCACTGAAAGAAAAGCGGGGGAGGGGAAGTGAGGTGGAAGTTAGTGAGGCACTCTCTCTGCACTGTGCGTCTGTGCAGAACCAGAAAGGATTCATGTTAAGGAGTAGTCAGGGAAGGCTCGGGTCACCAGACAGCAAGTGTGAAAAATTGGGATGGGGGCAGGAGCTAATAGGATGCTATATAAGAAAAAGCCCCCAAAATCATGACTGTCTCTATAAAATCGGGACATCTGGTCACCCTAGGTAAGGCTTGCTGTTTAACTGTGTGAAAGCAGAACTACCCGTGTGCCCACTAACTTTTCATAGTTGCACCATAGACAGCTGCATAGATTGTTGCAACAATTCCATATTAAATCATGAACATGGTCTGCAGTCAATATACACCTCATTTCACTGATCTCAATGATCTCAGCTGGGTAGCTTGGGTTAGATATTGTAGCTCTAGAGATAGAAAAGCACAGCATGCCAGTTCATCCATCTCCCTGGCCATGCACAGTTGTTCCTGACTGTACATTGATACTAATTTGTCCAGTCCCAGTTTTAAGTGTACCCAGCAATGGGGTTTCCACCACTTCCCTTGTCACAGGCCAATCAATAGCACCCTGGGGACATTTTTTTTTTTTTTTTTTTTTTTTAAACAAAAAGGTAAATTTTCCCTTCCTTAGCTTCACATTACATCATCCCCCTTTTTACTGTTAGTCTCTCTCTGGTATTTGCACACCTGAAATACGTGTTCCACTTCTGTTTCAGGGAATTATCTTGTTACTCTTTGATGAGTGGGAAAATCAGCATTACTCGTGGTCTGAGAAACTCATCTAGGAGGGATCACTAGATTAACATATCAGCAAGGGCCAGTTTTAGACTTTACTTGAGACAAGTTGAGGATTTTAACAGACTGACAGTGTTTGCCTAGAACACACCACCCAACTAGCAGATGTTGATTGTCTGAGAAGAGTTAAATACTGACTCTTTTTCTCACTGGATAGAAACAAGGTAGGTACGGTAATCTCTTTTATTGGATCAGCTGGAAAGTACAAGCTTTCAAGCTACACAGAGAAGAAAGGAAGGAATGATGCTCTGAAGAGTTTCTAGAACTGCTCATTCCACTCCTAAAGGGGTGAATTTCCTTCTCTAATAAGAATGTAGCCCAAGCCTACATGGGGGAGGGGAGAACCTGCTCCTGCAACATTCATTCACATAAGTGACCACGCTGAGCAAGAACTATGTGCATGAACAGATGTTGATGGAGCAGGCCCATAGGTTATATTTTCTTACATCAGATATGAAAGCTTGAATCCACATTTTGAGTTGTGTCCAAAGAGCACTCAGAAGGGAAGGCAGTGCAGAGGTGCTGATCAGTCCCACAACACAATTTAGAGCAGCCTTTTATGTCTTTTGGTGGCTGTCCAAGGGCCATACCGAACCCTGACCATGCTTCCTTTCCTTAGGTACTGCTCTGCATTAAGGGATGAGGAAGTGGTTATGGTGTTTCTATACCACCTATACGTTCCTCTGTTCAGTGTGGAACCCTCAAGTGACCTGCTAAGCCAGTCTAAAAGGCAATGACCCTCCGTCTTCTCAAAAATTTTCTATAGTTTTAGGTATCAGAGGGGTAGCTGTGTTTGTCACTTTTGCCGATCCAGACTAAGAGTCCTGTGGCACCTTATAGACTAATAGATGTATTAGAGCATAAGCTTTCATGGGTGAATACGACGAAGCAGGTATTCACCCACAAAAGCTTATGCTCTAATACATCTGTTAGTCTATAAGGTGCCACAGGACTTCTTTTTGCTTTTATAGTTTTAGGGTTTTTCAGTGTCCCTGGATCCAGTAGAGTTCAAGTGATTTTTCATTCTCTTGTAATCAGGTGTTTTTCTTAATATCTTCTATACATTTTCACACAACTATTAGTTGTTTTTTTCAAATGTCAACTCTCATTTCCCAAGCATTCACAATCTCTCTGGAATACAGCACTGCTTGTACCCCAGTAAATAATGCCCTCAAAGGTCATCTATAACTCAGAACAGGATCTCCTTTCTCCCAAGCAAATCAGATTTTAAATTTTGCCTCAACTAATTCATCAAATCAGAGTGAACACAAACACTTGCCAATCTTAATTTGCAAAGTCTTGACTAATAATAAACTATCCTAATTGATAATCTAATACTAGCAGCCCTTCATCAATCACCCATTCAGATATATCCTCTATAATAGTCTTGGGGCTGTGAAGGAGATAGTGATCAACTGTTTCTGAGTAGCAGCATGGCCTTTCCTTTTGTTTGTTGAGGCTTGCCTTAGAAGTGCAGTGAACCAAGGTAAACTTGTTATTGTGGCTGCTCTCCATTTAATAAAATGTTATTTGATATTCCTGAGATATTCGGGGAGTCTCACATTGCAGCCTTCTTTTTACTATAATTCCACTGATTTTACCACTAACTTTTGTATAGTGATGGGGTTTTTTTAAAAAAAATCTTATTTACAGATCCTAGCACTTCATTAATGTAAAAGGCTATAAATCCTACCAAGACTATAATAAATAGAATCTCATTAGTATGTTCAAATCATGATATAAAGAATCCAAACCGGATTAAATTACATTTAAGGAATTAGATGGTGATTATGTCCAATATCCCCAATTTATCTCAGTCTGTATTTTTACAGACATTATAATACAGCACAAGTACTCCCAAACTTACAGGTAACTGGAGTAAAAAGATAAGCAGCTGTCCTGCTTGATCCTGAATCTACCTAAATAAAGAGTAGTTCATGGATCATCTGTAGCCATTTCACTAGGGGTGAGATCTTGTTAGAATATAAGAATGGCCATACTGGCTTAGAACAGTGGTCCATCTAGCTCAGTGTCCTGTCTTCTGACTGTGGACAATGTCAGATGCTTCAACAGGAATGAACAGAACCGGGCCACTATCAATGATCCTGTTTAAGATTATCTTCACTTAAAGAGTGCTGAACCTTTACGTAATTACATAAGCACACCAAAGGAAGTATCCTTGCCCTGAAGAACCTTCATTTGGGGGTTGACCTTTCATTCTGTTTACCAAGTTTCCCTGGTGCTTCATGGGCTATACAGTAAAGCTATATGCTGTTCAGTCTGCCATACAAACTAAATTCCAAACTACTTTCCAGAGTCAAATTTCAAAGAGAATTGCAGAAAAGAAATTAAGATGTATAAGAAGAGGTAATGCTTATTTCTGATGGATAGTACCTTACTCCACACAAGGTCCCAGGCAAGTCAATAAGGCTACTTGAGGAATTAGGGCATCAGAATGTGGCCCTTAGGATTCTATAAACCTTTGGGGAACGTATATGTGCTATGTACTACATCATCTTCAACCAAATATTTGACATTTCATAATAAACAATATTTATGCTTCACCAAATGAAATACATTTAGATGGGTTAGTTATACTCCTTACTCATCCACTTCTTATATAGTCCATTTCAAGATACAATGTTATGCAACTCTACTGTTGAAGAAATGATAGTTGTTTTTCACTCCATGAGAGTCTTTTGTTGTTTTTAGCAGATGCTACTTTGGCATAAGTGTTTGCAGAATACCTCCCATAGCAATGCCTTAATTTCTGTAAAACTAAATATTATGCGTTAGGACCTCAGCCGGTGCAAACAGACATACTTTTATTGACTTCAAATCACTAAGGCCTGATCTACACTACAAAGTTAGGTCAATGTAAGCCACCTTGCACCAGCCTATTTACATGCACATCAACATGCAAATTTGTCTACTGCTGATGTAAGTGCCCCATTATGACAAGGCAGTCAAATCACTTCCCCAAACAGCATTGATCCATAGTCGACCTACAGAGACTAACACAGTGCAAATGTAGAGACTGAGAGACCTATATTGACCCTAACTCTTCTCCAATGCCCAACAGTGACAGCTCTGGTCACTACTGTGAACTTCACCACCCAGAGACGAGGGAGACCACAAGCCATGAATCCCCCACAAACCCCCACGCCCATAAAATGCCCTGCATACTTTTTAAAAATATCTTTTTCTAACTGCCCAGCTTGGTGAGAACAACTTGCAGCTTGCGTACAGATGCCCAACCAACCATACTGGCTTACACCAGTGGCTCTCAAACTTTCCAGACAACTGTACCCCTTTCAGGAGTCTGATCTGTCTTGCATACCCCCAAGTTTCACCTCACTTAAAACCTACTTGCTTACAAAATCAGACATAAAAATACAAAAGTTTCACAGCACACTATCACTGAAAAATTGCTTATTTTCTCATTTTTACCATATAATTACAAAATAAATCAATTGGAATATAAATATTGTACTTCTGTGTATTATGCAGTGAAATACAGCCGTGTAAACAAGTCATTGTCTGTAGGAAATTTTTGTTTGTACTGACTTCGCTAGGCTTTTTCAATAGCCCACTGTAAAACTATGCCAATATCTAGATGAGTTGATGTATCCCCTGGAAGACCTCTGCATTCCCCACTGGACTGCACTGAGATCCACTGGACTACAAGCTTTAGATGTGCTCCTCCCTGGAGTGTACAGCAGACACTGGATCTCCTGAGTCAGTGGGGAGAAGAGGCTGTGCATGCATAGCTACAGACTGGTCATAGAAACATGGACAACGTCTATGAAAAGATTGCACAGGGATACAGATGAAGGGGCACATTAGGGATCAACATCAATGCTACATGAAAAACTGAAGGACCTGCAGCAGGCATATCACAAGCCCAGGGACAGTCAATCTGGTGCTGCATCATAGACCTGTTGGTTTTACTATGAGCTGCATGCCATGCTTAGTGGAAACCCCACCAGAGCACCATGGATACTTGAACGGAGCCTGAACACAGACTGCGAACAGCAAGGGCGGGCATGGGGACGGGAGCGGGAGAGGCGGGGAACAACACAGAGTGGGATCTAGGCATGCTGTGAGCCAGGACTTGCTCAAGACTCCTCCACAGTCTAGCCAGCCAAAGCACAGACAAGCCCAATGCAGGCAAAAGATCCTCAGGAAGTGTATGCAGGCATTTTCCCTTACAACGTCTAAATGTGAAGCTGGCACCCATCCCATCCCTACGTTACCAAGACACGAGTAATATACCTGTATGAGGAGAGATAGTGGTACAACAAATAGAGGTAGAATGGTTATCCGCTTCTCATTCCACTGCAGAACTAGGGGTGCAGAGATATGTGGAGTAGTCTGCTGATGTATCTAGCAATGTCCCTTGTATCCTCCTGAGAGATCTTGAGGAAACTTTCATGGAGACACTTTGCAATCCTCACCCAGCACCTCCCCTACCCACCCCCACAGTGCCCCTATCCCCATAGAGATCCCTGCACCTATCCCCATAGAGATCCCTGCTGACATAACCCACGATGGGTGCATCCAACGACGTGGGGATTAGTCCACCTACTTTTAGGTTTCTAGGATGGCTGACTTATTTCTTCCTCCATGGTAGGACACTTTCCCACACCACTCCACAATAAGTTTGGCTGGGACCACTGCAGTAAACAGACTAGTACCATGTAGCTTCAAGATGCAAACAACAGCTGTATTCCCTGTGCTTTGGTTACTTGCAGGAGTGAGATATCAGCTAAGTCACCACTGCTTGAGGGAAATAGTGCCAGTATTCAGTGCCATTGCTCTATGCTTGTATCCCTGGGAATAGGGTACAAATTGTTTCATGCAGCCATAAGTGTTAATGCCCTCCTCCTTCCCCAGCCATACATGGGAGATACAGTCACCAAGGCTGGGGCTGGGGAGCAGTACTGTGCAGAGGCTCTCCACAGGGCAAGTGTTAATACGCATGTCATTAAAAATCATTATGGGAATGAGAACAGGGACTTTTGAAATTGAACTTTCACTTTCCATTGTGACTGTAAAAACAATGCTACATCTGTCTGTTTTATCTGTAGCTGCTGCCATCATGGCCTGTAGGGGTATCCCCTCCACACTCGTGAAATATCTGAACGTGATGCGGAGGAGAAAGAAAAGGAGTAGGAAAGATATGTTCAATGAGATCCTACAAGCCTTGATCAGACTGTGAACAAAGGGCCTGGTGTGCCAACATGGCAGATGGCATTGATAGGGACAGAGAAGACAGGAGAAAAATGGAGAAAGACCCAAGATTCCCATCAGGAAAATGAGAGGGAGATGCCCTGGACATAATGGGGCTTCTCAGGCAGCAAACACAAATGCTACAGGCTCTAGTTCACCTACAAGTCCAACAATCATGGACATGCCATCCATGGCAGTTCCTGGAGACTCCATGTTGACAGCTTCCCTACACCCCTGCCAAAAATCCACTTGGCATCATGGGGCATGTCCTTATCCCTGCCACTCCAAACAGCAGAAAAGACATCCACAGCTTCATATACACTGACCTACGAGAGGCCCGGTTGGTTTATGCATAGCCAAGATGGACTGCATTTGTGCACTACTTCAGACAGAACTGTTTGCTGCCTCTCTAACTTTAACGTTCTGTTTTGTAAATTTATGTCTGAACTTTGCACAGAATGCAAACTTTGCACAGATATGTTTTATGTCTGTTTTATATGCACATTGGGTCTTCCCTCCGCCTCCCACTTTGTCAATCAATAAAATCTTATTTAAAAAAATGAATTAATCTGTATTAGGTTACCACACATACTACACTCAAAGTTCTTCTACATGTACAGCACCACAGAACTCGAAGATTCAAGAATAACACTCAGTCATGCGTGTAAGTGTACTGCATGCACCACATAATTCATCGTGTCAGTGGAAAACAGTGAAATAGTTATAGGTGTACAGCAACACAGTAATTCATAGGTTCATTATAAGTGTGTTACATGCATAAGAGTGTTACATGCATAAATGTATACTACAAACCTTCAGGGCCACAGCACAGCCAAGCACAGCACATTAATGTGGATGACCATTAAAACGCTCTTTCAAAGCCTCCCACAACCACATAGCTGCATGCTGGGCTCTTGTAATGGCCCCTGTGTCTGGCTTTTTAAACTCAAACAGCTGCTCCATCTCTGGGAACTTGACCCCTAGCTCCCATCGATCCCTGGGCAAGTTATTTCTTTCCCAGAGCACATTGCAAAAACTTCCAAGAAGGCACCAAGGCAGACTGCACCATGTGACACACTAGGATACCACACTGGTACACTGCCCTTTGTACAAACACAAGCACTCCTGGCGAGTATGCAGTGACAAGTTTGCATGCGCACTAGCGATACATTAGTATACAGCTGCTGAAAGGGGCCCAAGGGATCTGTGACCCATTGTGATAGGCACAATATTCTCCCCACTGCAAAAACCCCACATGACACCCCCGCCCCCAACCTTCCCCACACACACATATTAAGAGCCGGTGCCTGCCCTGAAGAGCTTTCAAGCTCAATAGACAAGAGAGGAAAAGGTTGGGGAAAAGGTTGTTGTGATGGGGGCTCAGAGGGTCAAATGACTTAGTGGTTAGAGCACCCAATTTCTAGCTCCTTGCCTCTCAGTGCAGTGGAGGTACCTGTTCCTGACCTTAAGCTAGAGATCTTCAGCTGCCCCTCCTCCACAAAATCTGGGTCTAGGCCCTTAATGGGGTGTGAGGGGGACCTGGGCCCTCCCTCTCCACCAGGTCCTAGCCTAGGGCCCTGTGGGAAGCAACACAGGCAGGTCCTTCTTGCAGTGAGTCTAAGCTGCTTCCTTGAGTTACTTCCTACCTATAGGTCCATGCAGTTTGGGGCCTGTCCCATATTACCTAAGCAGTCCATCACTTTACAACCAAAAGAGTAGGGGCCTGCTGGACTCTGCAAGTTTTCAAAGGGAGTGGTGATTAGAGGAGGCTCTACCTGAGGCTTTTATTCACTCTGTGGCCCCATTTCAGGCTCACTCTTCTGGCTGGCTTCCTTGAGAAGGGATTCCTCGGTCCTGCAGCCTGTCCATCACCCTTTGCCTGGGCTTCTGAGCAACCTTGACCTGCTCCTCCAGTCAGAACCTGCTCTGCATGCCTTGAAGGGCAGGGTTACCTGGACCCAATATTGACTTTTAAGCCTTTTGGGCCTAGTATGTTATTTGTGTACCCCATCACAGTAGTATTATTATCTCCATTGAATAGATGAGACACAAAGACTAAGGGTACACAGCAATTGTCTACACAGCAATTATAACACCAGCAGCTGGCCCAGGCTCACAGGACTCAGGCTGTGGGGCTGTAAAACTGAAGTGCAAACATTTAGGCTCGAGCTTGGACTCCAGCTCAGGGACCCCATTAGAGGGGAGGTTCCCAAGTCATGTAACTAGAGCCAGCTGCAGACATTTAATTGTTATGTAGACATACTGTGGAACCTTGGGAAGGGCATGTCGGGTAAGTCTGGGGCAGTGCCAAGAACTGAATCCACATCTCCCAATTCTCTGCATAGTGTCTCATCCACAAGACCATCCTTTCTCTCAAAGCCACCTTTACATATAGGGGATCATGAGACAGAATAGCGAGCACTACATCCTTTAAAAAAATTAAGTTCATGGAGTTAGCTTTATAACTAAATTCCTTCCCAAGGCTACTAGGAACACTGCCCAATTAGTTGATACCCATTAATATGAAGGCACCTCTGCTCTGTAAGAACATAAAAACAAGATTCACCTAATGTTTCATCTACACACAGGACGGAGGCTACCTGTCACGCTTGCAGCACTCCCAGGAAAACCACCTCTAGCAAAGATATGAAATTGCTGCATGCCCATAGGTACACACTCTAGAGGCAGATATAGAATCAAACTACTCTCTTTCAAGATGTGTAAATGATGGTATGCTACCCAGGTTCTAGATACGAGGGAGATTCTTTTGATCAAAGAAAAAAATTAGCCGGAAACCAGACACTCAGTGAATCAGGATGTCATTCAGCTGATAAGAGCCCCATATCTTTGACAGAATGCTGCAGACAGCATTTGTACTTCAAGCAAAGCAACTGGAGGAAAATGTCTTATCATGCAGTTACTAGTAGAAAGTATTTCTCAACATTCCCCAAATCCAGGCCTGGGTCTCCAGGTACCAAGCATAGCACATTTGAAATGGCATTCAAGAGTCTGAAAAGTTCAGTTCCCAGACAATATATTTTTTGAAAGATTCGACATAGAAGTAGTAGAGCAACATATGTTAGACCCACATGTGCACTCAGGTCACTTTTAAAGAAAATCATAATAAAATGATTTTAAATTTGCTAAAATACAAATGCAGAGATACTTTGTAACTACATGACCTCCCAGGCATCTCTCATAGTGTTCTACTTGACTTATTGTTAGGAAACAAATGAAAATCTCTGCCAAAGGCAGCTGCAAGATGTGAATTATACATCTGGGAGATGAGGTGGGAAAAATATGTTACAGGTTTTCTGGAGGTGAAACAATGAAGCATTGGCTCCCCCAAATGGCCAGGTTGTCATATTAACCAATTGTGGCCCCAGTCCCACAATGGCTTCCATACAGGCAGAGCCTGATGCCCACATGGAGAACGACTGAGTGATCAGGGCCTGTTTATTACAGAATACTCCATTGCAGGCATCAGTGGAAGAAAGTCAGTGAATATGGAAGTGTAAGCTGTATGTACAGAGAGAAGATTGGATATATTTTTGGGTGCGAGGTTTGGCTCTTCTCATCTATTGTCACTTAGGATTTGACCCCTATGTTCAAAAATCACAAGGTGTTAGTCTTCAATTGAACATCACATAACTAAGGCCCTATCCCATTCTCAGTGACACCTCTGTGTATTTGGAATTACTCAACAAAATTCAATGGTTAGTTTCTTTGAATTTATGCCTGTGTAACTGAAAGCAAAATTTAGGCCAGAATTAGCTGTACAATTTCAACTGGGGATCATTCATTCTGATATTGGGGACAGAGAGGGGAACTCTAGGAATGATTTGCATCTTTGTAAAATTTTATATTTTTCCTCAAAGTTTCCCTGCACGCTACTCTAATGATAATCTTTTGAACACACTGACTGTTGTATTACCTCATTTGTCATCTTTGATCAAGTTACACAACCAAAATTGCTTTAGATATCTTTGAGGCATTTGATTTCACTTCTTTTTTTATGGCCTTTGCCTTTTTTCCTTCTCACTTAGCTGTTGAAATCACTCTGCAATTTCTTATTTCAGCATGGCCTATCTTCTCTTCTAGATTAGCCAACTGTAATGGTTTTCTGAGGTGTGTGAGATGAATTGTGCATACTATGCATGTTTACCCCAAGTACATCTTTGAAGTACATGTGGCACTTAGTCTGCACACAGAACAAAGAAATTCTCATCTCCCGATACACCTCATTTAAGAGCTGCCTTCTAGCAGATGGATCAGAAAGTGAATGATTGCAATAGACAGGAAGCCATTGATTTATAGTGTGTTTCCATTAATCCTACCCATCAACATTTGATTTTTTTCTTAAATTGAGTGACTTGTTAGTGTAAAACTGATGCACATTTAGGAGTAAGGAGCAATTAGGGGGATGATCCTTAAGAGAAAAATGGGATTAACAACAATTAAAAATCTAAAAGGTCGCAGAGGCAAACTGTTTAAAAGTAGCAATGAGCCAAATTCTCTTAAAATTTTAGAGGACATAGGAGACAGATATGAATTGCAAGATCTGAACCTGCTTCCATAGCTGTGAGTTAAATTCAAAATTAGAATGGGCCTAACCAAACACTCCTCTGAAAAGCCATTCTGATGAGATTAGATGAGACCAGTCTCTACTCAGACACTAATTTGACAAACTATTTAGCATTGTTTCAATCATTACTGAAGAAAAGTTATTCACTTGTACACTTAACAGCAATTTTATATGCTTCATTCTTTGCTCCTGGCTTCTAGAAAGCAGAGATCATTGTATTGACGTAAAAAAAATATAGCTAAACACATTTGAGGTCACTGAAGACCATCTCTTGGCCAGTGCAAGATTCTTCCTTAGAAGATGGGCTCTACCCCTATCCTTTGGGCATCCCAAATTGCAACTGGCTTCCTAGGAGCTTTGGTGTTGAAGGAATATAGGCTCAGGCTCTCTCTCACCATTCCTGCCAACACAAATATGGCCCCAATTCACCAAGGTACACAAGCACATGGCTAATTTTAGACACTAGTAGCCCCATTGATATCAACAGAGCTACTCACAACTTTAAAGTCAAGCACATGCTTCAAGTACCTTGCAGAACTGGGATCCAGGCAGACAATTCACTCATGGCCGTAGCCCCATTGACTTCAGTAAATTAGACACATACAGAAGGATTTACAGCTTAGGGGACAATATTTGCAAATGATTGGCTATGAAAGAAGTAGCCCTCATGGATTTTAAAAGAGTTATAGATTTTCTTCTTGCACTTCTATATATTTTACTTTATCCTGGCAGAATTGAGCTGGCTCAACAAAAAAACAAACAGAGAAATAATTCATTCAGTGATTGGTGGAGGAAAAAAAATCCCAAACCATCTATTTATAATCCTTGAAGCTGTCCACTAATGAAGACATTTACTCAAAATTAAGTTATTCAACTTTGATGGGGAAAAAGGTTCATTGGACAAATTACTTGAAATTACTATTCCACCTCATCTAATAGAAAGCTAGATCTTCCTTTAAACTATAGCTTTTAGATAAAGTGCACAGTGAACTAATTAGTCAAGTACTCAAACTGGGATTCTTTTAGCAGATTGCAAAAGGCAATGGATGCATCAGTCAATTAAAACCCATATTAACTAAGGAATGCATTCTCCCCTTTGGGGCTTCTACCCTTTTCTAGTTATTATTTTGCTTTATTAATTATGAATACTATTTACATAGAATGCCAGTGGGAATCTAATAAGAAATTAATGCATTGACTCCCATGAGAGATTGTATATGTTTCGAAGCATATTTTCATTACCTACAATTAAATGAATAATCTAATTGGCAGTACTTCCTATGACACACACCTGCTCTCACTGGTTGCCACTGAAGATGAAAAAAGTCAGGTAAACATAAAACAGCATGGGATTTAGCTAGAGACATTTAGAGAGTAAACATCCTCAAAAGCAATGAGTCATTGCATGCTTTAAACACTTAGGAAAAAACAAACATCTAGTATAGCTAGGAAAAAAGCTTTAAACAATTGTAACCTTCATTTTAATAAATGCTTCACAACTTCCCCCATATAAAAATACTACCCCCAAATGGCTTGTAAAACCAGTTAATTATACTTAGATTGTAAGCTCTTTGTTCTGTGTTTGTACAGTGCCTGGCACACTGGGATCCCAGTCCATGACTAAGGCTTGTAGGTGCCATGAAAATAGAAATGTATTAAATTTCAAGCCCATCTTTTAACACTGGCATTACTTGTTTTTCTCCCTCAAGTTGCCACATGATTTCTTCCCTACGCTCTCTTCTATTTTATCTCTTGCTACACATTCAGAGTAGAAAGCTCTTAGCCATGGTCTACACTGGGAGAGGAGGTCGACCTAAGATACGAAACTTCAGCTACGAGAATAGCGTAGCTGAAGTCAGTGTATCTTAGGTCAACTTACCTCACATCCTCGTGGTGCCGGTTCAACTGCTGCTGGCTCCCCCATCAACTCCGCTTCTGCCTCTCATCTTGGTGGATTACAGGAGTCAAAAGCAGAGCGATTGTGGATCTATTTATCATGTCTACACTAGACACAATAAACTGATCCTCAATAGATTCATCAGTACCCGCCGATCCAGGAAGTAGTGAAGACATATCCTTAGTGGGCATCTTTTTTTCTGTGCAACTTCTGTTTAATGGTGGCTACACTGTAGGACAATCTCAGGGGAGGAGATTTAGGTTCTGTGAGAGTCTTCATAACATAAGACCTCTAAAAGCATACCTCCTTTCAGAAAAGTCACGGATAGAATTCCATGCTTATTGTAAGTCACTGCTTACCATGTCAAATGGGCTATTCATTTTTCAGAATTAGCCTAAGATCTGAGACACACATTGATTTTCTTTCCTTATCATATGTGGAGCATCACAAGTAAAAAGGTTCTTCAGGCCAAATTATGCCCTCAGTGGTACCAGTACAGTTCTATTTCTTTCATTACTTTCTGATCACTCACACCTGTGTTAATACACAACTCCACTGAGGAGACAAGAAGGAAATGAAGCCAACTCACTGGTTCTTGGCTCCATTGGCTTTGCAGCTAGAGGAAAAACAAGCAGTATGGCCCAAATCAACGGTATTTGAGTGCCAAACTCCAGATGCTTTTGAGGATCTGAGCCTAAGTCCTTTCAGAAGAGTCAACAGATCTGCACCCAGAGAGTAGATACTTGCCATCTTTTCAGAGTGGATCTATGCTACTTTGCAATGTTAGCTTACATGGTTAGACAGTGATATTTTGTCAAGTTCTTTTTCCTTGAAAAATTTCAACAGTAGCTTTAATGTACTCCCTTCTTCGTACATTTATGGGCATAAGAATCATGTAGTTCTCATGCAGCCCCGAAATCATATTGCTCCTTTGCATAATGTTGTTATTGCTAAATTGCTTTGCTTGGTTATTTGTTTACCTAGCTGATGTCAAATGAGGCACTTGGGGCAATCATTTGTTAATCAGAACTCCCTATTGAAATTCCAGTGTTTAACAGCCACTGTCACATCATCACTCGGATTCCAAACAACTTTAATTAACATATTTGTAAGGTTTTGTCCATACAATAATTGTTTAGAAAAATATTATATGTGCTAAAATAGCATTAAGCCATTATTAAAAACATGGTTGGAGACACAAAAACGTTCACTGTAAATGGAAAGAAGAAAATGCCAAACATAAATTGTAATGGCAAGAGCATGTGAGAGAAAACATGACCAGGAGTCTTCTGGATACCCAGCTTTGGGTAATTGCATACTCCACCTGTGTACATATTCACAAGGGGAGTGGGGAGAGGGAAGTGGGAGCAGAGGGGTATTCATAGCTATAGGTATAAACAAAGCACTTTCCATTTTAGAAAAATCAAAGCATATACAATAGTAAATAGCCATTAAACTAAAATACAAGAATATTAGACATTGCAGTTTTCGGGAATGTTCACTTCAAACATATCCCTTTCACTGAGCTCTGTCACCAGGCAGGACCAATAGTTAGATTTGACTTCTCCTCAGCTGACCCTAAAGATCTCATTAACTCTTCTAAAACCCTGCTAGTTTTAGTCAGGCTCTGATAAATTCTGACTTCTTAGTAAGAGTCAAAATATTGAAAGCTTAGGGTGAAAGATCCTCCTTAAACTATCATCTTAGTTTGTAGCAAATGAAGTGTTGTTAAGTCTGTAGATTTGATCAAGGAAGAATTTTGAGCTCCATCTTAAATTATTTATTGTAAATAGAAAGTTACAAGTTATTCCCCACACAGGTCTCTGCAGATGCATACCAGAGCTAAGGTCTATATGCTGCAAAGTAGATTGTCCTCTTACATACTTTACTACGTACTGTAGATCTGCTTGAATTAGACCTACCTAAATCCATGGTACACAAGAATTCTGGTTTATACACCATACAAATAAAAGAGACTTTCTTAAACAATCAAAATCCTTTTCAAATGACTTTCCATAGAAAGATATACAAAAATGACTATGAACTTTAAGAATTTATGAGACATTTTATATGATCCATTGCAATTCCTATGTTATTACACAGGATAGGACATATGGTAGAAACCTTAGCAAACCTTTGTTGTTTTTAAAGCAACATCATAAGGGAAGCTGTATTAAGGAAACTGTTAAAAACAATAGACCCAATCAAGACAGTCTCTATAGTATATGTCGCTATCCACACATAACAATGGGGCATAATCCAAATTATTGAGACTAACCAAGAAACTCTTGTGGCAGGAATTAGCAAATGGCATGGATACAAAAATTCAGGTCAATGGTGTAGACAAGGCACAAGAAAACAAATGGGCAATTCGTACTGTGGGCCTTGTCCTGAAAATATCTATGCATGTGTATAATTTTACTCATGTAAGCAGTGTCCCCATGGGACAAGAATTAGTTTTTACTCACGTGCACAGGTATTCGCACAGTCAGGACCCAATCCACTGAGGACTTACAGCAATACAATGATTCAAAGACGAGGAAGACTTTGTAGCACCTTAGAGACTAACCAGTTTATTTCAGCATAAGCTTTCGTGAGCTATAGCCCTCTTCATCGGATGCATAGAATGGAACAGAAGTAAGATGCATTTATACACACAGAAAGAAAAAAAAAAAAAAGGTTGTACATTAGCATACCAATTCTAACAGGCTGTTTAATTTGGATGGGTGATCATCAGCAGGAGAAAAAAGTACCTTTTGAAATGGATATCTGTGTCTGACAAGAGAGAGATACAACTATTGAAGGTAAATTAACTAGGGAAATGCGAACAATTAGTGTAATGAGAACCATTCGCAAGTTCTATTTAGTCCTTGGTTAATTGTGTCCAATTTGAAAATTAATTCCAGTTCCTCGGTTTCTCATTGGAGTCTGTTTTGGAAGTTTTTCTGTTTCAGAACTGACAGCATCAAGTTTTTAACAGAATGGCCAGGAAGATTGAAGTGTTCTCCTACTGGTTTTTGAATGTTACAATTCCTGATGTCAAATTTGTGTTCATTTATTCTTTTGCGTAGAGACTGGCCGGTTTGGCCAATGTACATAGCAGAGGGGCATTGCTGGCACATGATGGCATATATCACATTGGTCGATGTGCAGGTGAATGAGCCCCCGATGGTGTGGCTGATGTGATTAGGTCCTATGATGGTGTCAGCTGAATGGATATGAGGACAGAGTTGGCATCAGGCTTTGTTACTGTTAGCATACTGTGGGCCTAACATTTTTATGGCAGACTTAGAACAATGCTTCCTTAACTCTCATTCCCTAATGCCCCTACGCTACTTGCGGTATATTGATGACATCTTCATCATCTGGACCCATGGAAAAGAATCCCTTGAGGAATTCCACCATGATTTCAACAATTTCCATCCCACCATCACCCTCAGCCTGGACCAATTCACACAAGCGTTCCATTTCCTAGACACGACTGTGCTAATAAATGATGGGCACATACACACCACCCTATACCAGAAACCTACTGACCGCTACACTTATCTACATGCCTCCAGCTTCCATCCAGGACACACCACTCAATCTATTGTCTACAGCCAAGCTCTAAGATACAACCGCATTTGCTCCAATCCCTCAGACAGAGACAAACACCTACAAGATCTCTATCAAGCATTCTTAAAACTACAATACCCACCTGGGGAAGTGAAAACACAAATTGACAGAGCCAGAACAGTACCCAGAAGCCACCTACTATAGGACAGGCCCAACAAAGACAAAAACAGAACACCATTAGCCGTCACCTTCAGCCCCCAACTTAAGCCTCTCCAACGCATCATCAAAGACCTACAACCTGTCCTGAAAGATGATCCCTCACTCTCACAGATCTTGGGAGACAGACCAGTCCTCGCTTACAGACAGCCCCCCAACCTGAAACAAATACTCACCAGCAACCACACACCACACAACAAACATACTAACCCAGGTACCTATCCTTGTAACAAAGCCCAGTGCCAACTCTGTCCTCATATCCATTCAACTGACACCATCATAGGACCTAATCACATCAGCCACACCATCAGAGGCTCATTCACCTGCACATCGACCAATGTGATATATGCCATCATGTGCCAGCAATGCCCCTCTGCTATGTACATTGGCCAAACTGGTCAGTCTCTACGCAAAAGAATAAATGGACACAAATCTGACATCAGGAATCGTAACATTCAAAAACCAGTAGGAGAACACTTCAATCTTCCTGGCCATTCCATTAAAGACTTGATGCTGTCAGTTCTGAAACAGAAAAACTTCCAAAACAGACTCCAATGAGAAACTGAGGAACTGGAATTAATTTTCAAATTGGACACAATTAACCAAGGACTAAATAGAACTTGCGAATGGTTCGCTCATTACACTAATTGATCACATTTCCCTAGTTAATTTACCTTCAATAGTTGTATCTCTCTTGTCAGGCACAGATATCCATTTCAAAAGGTACTTTTTTCTCCTGCTGATAATCGCCCATCCAAATTAAACAGCCTGTTAGAATTGGTATGCTAATGTACAACCTTTCCCCCCACCACCACTTTCTGTGTATATAAAAGCATCTTACTTCTGCTCCATTCTATGCATCCGATGAAGTGGGCTATAGCCCACGAAAGCTTATGCTGAAATAAACTGGTTAGTCTCTAAGGTGCTACAAAGTCTTCCTCATCTTATTTATGGATACAGACTAACACGGCTGCTAATCTTAAACAATGATTCAAGTAGCTTAAGCAGACTCAGTACATTCAAATGGCAATTTAGACCTGTAATTAAGACCCAAAGGTTTTCAGTACTAAGAAAAAACAAAAACAAAACATACATTACCGGACCCTTCCCAGCATTTCTTTCACATTATAAATGGGGATGTTTACCATGTATTTTTCAGTATATTCAAGAGTTGTTCTTTGCTAAACATTCTAGATTAAAAAGTATTCAGATAAGGCCCTTCTGATCCAGTCTGTCTCTACTGACAGCTAGCCTGTCATGAAATCCTCTGTTAGAGACTGCTCCTGCAACAGTCAGACATGCAAACTCCCTTTTACATCAACACAAGGAAACAATAAGGCCCTAATCCTGCAAAAATTTAATTCATGAGCATGCTTCATTTTATGGCACTGTGGATCAGACCCTCAGCTGGTGTAAATTAACAAAGCTCCATTCACTTCAGTGAAGCCAGGTTAATTCACCCACTGAGGATCTGGCTCTACAAGTAGTCTCGCTCTGGTTCCACTGCTATTACTCACAGTGCATAAAGTTAAGCACATGCAGAAGTCTTTGCAGGATCAGGGCATAAATACTAAATGCTCTTATTTCATTTATGCTTTTTACCTTTCTGGGCTCCCTCCCCTCCCCACATTGAAGGATTATGCCTGTTCTGTCACACACACTACTCTGCCTCAGAATTGAGGTGGTTACCACTACTTCCTTATGCTGTTGGGTTTTCTACTGCGAACAAGATCGGGTGTACACTAGGAGGCCTATGCTGGCCAGCATACCATACCAACAAAATGCTCCTAGTGTGGACGGGCCTTGTGCCAGCAAAGCGGCGCTTTTGCTGTCAGAGTATACTCTAGCCCTCCTGAGAAGTCATTTTGCAGGTATCACTGTAGTTATACTAGGGGCTTTTGCTAGCAGTAGGTATATCAGACACTGATCATACTTTTCCTCACCCCTGACTGACAGAGCAATAGCAGCAAAATTTTGCAGTGAGATCTGGCCTAAGACACTTGCTTTGTGTAAAACATCCAGTTGCATTACAGACTTACTTACCTCTAAGCAAGTGGATTGGTCATCTGACTTGGAAAAAGAACAAACCCTCCACCTGCAGTCCACTCATGCTCCTTTCCTGAGGTTTGGCTGTATTAACAATGTAAACAGTAAAAATATCAACCTAAGATTTGGCTCTTCCTGTTGTAAAACCCTAAACCTCTTGCCTAGAAGGTCACTCCCACCTCCTTATATCCAGGGTGAAGCACACCTGCCATGGCTTAACTGGAGTGCTATGAAGCTCCAGTTTTGATTTTGTTTTGTAATTAAGAAGTAAAAGGGAGCACAGATCGGTACTGCTAAAGCCTGTCACCAGGCCAGAAAGGAAGTAAACAGAACATAAACACATGCATAGAGAAAGGGCGGAAAGAAAAACATTTAAACAACAGGAAGAGAGGCGAGAGGGGAGCACTGGGCACTGTACTAAGAAAAAACATGAAACTGAGCCCAACGGTTAGGTCACTATCTAAGGGTTCTGATACATTCCAAGTCACACAGCCTCCACTCTCAGTGTATTTGGGCAGCACCAGAATCCTTTGATGTGTTGCAGCTTTGTCCATATCACAGTTGCCATAACAATTCCTTACATTTTCAGTTGTGAATTATTGTAACATATTAAGTGAAGCTATTAATGGAGGCAGAGCAGTCGAGTGGAGGGGACATCAGAGTAGGAATTGGCATATCTGGCGTGTGACCTTGGGCAAGTCACTGCACCTCTGTGCCTCAGTTTCCCCACCAGTAATTTGAGGATAAATGATTCTTACCCCCTTTGTAAAGTGCTTTGAGATGTATAGATGAAAAGTGATACGATGAGCTAAATAATATTATCATACTAGCAAATAATGAATAATTAATGTTCTTGTTCAAATACCCTTGCTTGGATGCGAGCATGGATATTTGTACAGTACAAAGATCAGTCTTCTCTATTTGGATTAACACTATTTTCCTTTCAAAAACAACCAAATGGGAAATGCACCAAAGAATCTGGATTATCCAAAGATCTTGGGGCACTCAAAAGATCTGGGGGAATTGGCTCAGCAGATTTTTAAATTTGTGTCAGGATCCGCCATAGATGTATGCAGACTTTGGATTCTGCTGAGCTAGTTTGTTTAGTGATAGTCAGTCTGAGATTATGCATTGCACTTATACAATACTTTCCATTGTGTATCACAAACTGCCTTACAAACACAAATGAATGTAGGGTATGTTTATAGTGCAACCATGGTATGGAAAGGCAGCTTCTGTAGGCATTCCTGAGCTAGGTATAATCTAATTAGCTTGGATACCAGTGCAGTGAAGCTGTGGTAGCACATGCTTCATTATAGGCTAGCCCCACAAGTAATTACCCAGGGTTCTAGATGGGCTTGTGCCGCGTATGCTGAAGTGCATGCTGCTGCAGCTTTGCTGCTCCGCTGCTCCAGGACCCAAGCTAGCTAGAATAAAGCCAGCTCAGATGTATCTTCTTGAACTGCAATCACGCTGCAGGATTGCAGTGTAGACATGCAAGGGTGCTAGGAGACAGGATCATGTACATAAGATGAGGGAAACAGCAGAGGCTATGTCTACACTGCACACCACTGGTAGTGAGATGCACGGTATATGTCGTGTTGATCTCAAGGGTCAAAAGAGTTAAAGGCATTATAAACTCTTTCACTGTCCAAACATTAAAGTAGTGATAGATGGGTTTGGGTTGTTTTCTCACAGAGGCCCTGTGGTTTACTCAATTTCTTGGCAAACACTCAAAAGCATTCATTCTAAAGTTGAAGGTTTATTGATCAAACACAAGAATAAACAAGAAACTAGAACAAGCATGTATATTAAAACATAAATAGAATGATTATGCAAAGCAATCAAAACCTATTAAAGTCTCTTCTTTCGGAGGTGAAATATCAGTCTCTTATTTTCATTAACAACCTTTCTTTGATTAAAAGGAAAGGGTTAATTTTACTTTCCATAATGATGTATGTAGGTCTTAACTTTGCCTGTTTGTCACAAATGGGCAAACACAAGCTGGAGGAGAGAGAGAATAGAAAAGGCAGGGAAAATACAGCTTTTGTTGATGTGTCTGGAGCACTAGATGGTTGGTTGGTTATGAATGCTTTCGCAGGCAAGTTAGGGTGTCCAAATGTCCTGATTTTATAGGGAGAGTCCCAACTTTTGGGTCTTCTTCTTATATAGGCTCTTATTATTCCCCACCCCCATCCCGATTTTTCACATTTGTTGTCTGGTCACCCTAAGGCAGGTTGACCACAACACCTGATGCTTGGACTCTGGTTCACCATGTGGTTGGGTCCTTTCTCCTGAGACAAGGCAGGGTTGTGGCCATCTCATCTCGCTGTGCTGATGCAGTGAAACTGACTTCAGGATCTGATGAAGAGCTGAGAGCGTGGAAAGGAGGAAAGAAGTAGTGGGGCAGAAAGGACCATAAAAAAGACCGGAGACAGAACAGGATTTTACATGCCTCCACAGTGCTGGCATCCTCATAAAGGGCTGAGGAATGGATGTCATATTGATGACTTTCAGGACTCACGGGTAAAAAAACCAAAGTTCTTTCAATATGAGCAAGACCTGATGGCCTCCCTCTTGGGAAGGCCTTTTGGATTAATTCCGTCCCTCTAATTTTCTTGCACTTGTTCATTATTAACAACCTGATCTATTTTCCATGGTTTATTCCCAGGCAGGCAGGGGTAAGAATAAGGCGGCACGGGCTGGTATGGCATACTGGTAAAAAGTGGCCGCCAGTACTGGCCCCTACCGCCTTACTTTAAAGCGCTGCCCTGGCAGTGTTTTAACGTTGCTGCCATTTTTGCACCCTCCCCATCCCCCCGTCAGCAGCCCTGCCAGTCCCTTTATTGTCGCTGCCCCTTTTGCCCCCACTTCAGGCTGCCAGTGTGGGGGAGGAGGAGGAAGGAGCAGCTGCTCCAGGGACAGTGATTTGAAAGCGCCCAGCAGCCGGAGCCTCAGGCCCTTTAAATCACCATTAAAACCCTGGGCAGTGCGGGCCAGGCAGCATGGAAGAGCTGTCTGGGGGACACTGACCCTCCAGCCCCACCCCTCCTTCCTTAGGCCCTGCCCCTATCAGGGGGGCCGGAGTCAGCCCCGTACTGGTTACCAGTAAGTTTACAATTTTACTGTCACCCCTGCAAGCAGGCAAAAAGTTGTAGGTTTTTGTGACATCTTATGAACTTTCTATACTTTTTACAGTTGATTGTAAAATTATGTAATTTTTTAGGCCTGATAATCACAACAATAGCTACATGCTGCAGGGAAAAGTTGGCTGTGTCCACACTGCGGCACGTAGCTACATGTCAGGGAAAAGCAGGGAGCTGCAGGAACCGTTCCCTGCTGGCTCCATCCTGCCCGAGTCTTTCCCTGCTGCTGGAACCCTTCCTTGCAATGGGGAAAGGCCCCAGCAGCTCCCTGCAGCAGGGAAAGGGCAGTGGGACTCTGTAATACTAAAAACAGCAGTGTAGACAGCACTGCTTGGGTGAATAGGAATGGGTACCCACAGGATTCAGGCAGTGTCCTTATTATACTCACCTAAGCAGTGACTCACTGTCTACACTGCCTTTTATGGCTGTGCTGGGTGTAGCATCAGTACTCAACATGCTGCCATAAGGAGTGTGCAGTGTAGACATACCTCGAGGTGCAAGTTAAGTGACTTGCTCAAGACCACACAGGAAGTCTGTAACAAAGCTGGAAGTATAATCCAGATCTCTTGGTTTCCAATCCTGTACCTGAACCGCAAGTCCATCTCCTGTCCCTGTAAGAGAGAAAGATTTCCCCTTAAAATATATGGGGACAGGAACTGGATAAGAATGTGGGTATTCAACTAACCTGTCCAAGGTACTTTTTCAGGAGACTTGTGTATAGAACTCTTTATGCAGTGATGCTTTCCTGCAGTGGTCACTAGGGTGACCAGACAGGAAGTGTGAAAAATTGGGACAGGGGGCAGTGGGTAATAGGAGCTAGTCATTTTCTTCAGCTTCTTTCTGTTCTACTTTTATCAGGTCAAGCAATCTGGAGGATTAGAGCAATCAGAAATTAGGGCAGGACTGATAAAGAGTCCTGTGGCACCTTAAAGACTAACTAAAAGTATTAAAGCATAAGCTTTCGTGGGCTAACACCCACTTCATCAGATGCATGCAGTGGAAGTATCCAGGGGCAGGTATAAATAGATAGGCAAGAACCAGGTGGGAGATAACAGGGTGGGTCCAATGAGGCTGAACCAGCTGTTATCTCTAATCAGGGAAGGTGGGGTATTCCTCTAGCAGCTGAATCGAAGGTGTGAACAGCGAGAGAAGAGAAACTGCCCTTGTAGTTAGCTAGCCATTCAAAATCTCTATTCAGTCCCAAATTGATTGTGTCAAAACCCCTCAGACAGAGACCAACACCTACAAGATCTTCACCAAGCTTTCTCAAAACTACAATACCCGTACAAGGAAATAAGGACACAGATCAACAGAGCCAGACGTGTACCCAGAAGCCTGCTGCTGCAAGACAAGCCCAAGAAAGAAAACAACAGAACACCACTGGTCATCACCTACAGTCCTCAGTTGAAACCTCTCCAACGCATCATGAGTGATCTACAACCCATCCTGGACAACAATCCCTCTCTTTCACAGGCCTTGGGAGGCAGGCCAGTCCTGGCACACAGACAACCCGCCAACCTCAAGCATATTCTCACCAGCAACAGCACACCGCGCCATAACTCCTCTAACTCAGGAACCAATCCATGCAACAAACCTCGATGCCAACTCTGCCCACATATCTACACCAGCAATACCATCACAGGACCTAACCAGATCAGCCATACCATCACTGGTTCATACACCTGCACATCTACCAATGTAATATATGCCATTATGTGCCAGCAATGCCCCTCTGATACGTACATCGGTCAAACTGGACAGTCCCTATGAAAAAGGATAAATGGACACAAATCAGATATCAGGAATGGCAATATACAAAAACCTGCAGGAGAACACTTCAATCTCCCTGCACACACCATGAAAGACTTAAAGGTCAGCATTTTTCAGCAAAAAAACTTAAAAACCAGACTGCAAAGAGAAACTGCAGAGTTGCAATTCATTTGCAAATTTGACACAATCAATCTGGGACTGAATAGAGATTTTGAATGGCTAGCTAACTACAAGAGCAGTTTCTCTTCTCTCGCTGTTCACACCTTCAGTTCAGCTGCTAGAGGAATACCCCACCCTCCCTGATTAGAGATAACAGCTGGTTCAGCCTCATTGGACCCACCCTGTTATCTCCCACCTGGTTCTTGCCTACCTATTTATACCTGCCCCTGGATACTTCCACTGCATGCATCCGATGAAGTGGGTATTAGCCCACGAAAGCTTATGCTTTAATACTTTTAGTTAGTCTTTAAGGTGCCACAGGACTCTTTGTCACTTCTGCAATTCCAGACTAACACGGCTACCCCTCTGATTCTAGGGCAGGACTGTATTTCCTGGGGGAACTTGACCATCATTTTGGTTCATATGAAAACGCAAATATCTCAAGCAACAGTCACATACCTTGAAAGTTCTCTGGGTCTTCCACACTCACACCTGCCAGCCCAGCAAATGAGGACTTTGGTAAAAGCATTTGCCCTTAATTACATAAGAAGGGTTCCAGGGAGATGGTGGGGGCATGGGGAAAAAACAGATGGCATATGTGATACAATTATTGTAGTGATTAATTGGTACACTACAGGATATTGTTCTAATAGCATGAAGAAAAGAAATAATGATCAGTTTAACTCATTATTAATGTTCATTTTCCTTTCCAACATTGCCTGTGGGGTAAGTCACTTATTAAGCATGACAGTGGAGTTTTAATATATCAGCTATAGATTCCAATCACAGCAGTCTATTTCAATAATTGGGTTTCTTTTGGCTTCATTTTGACTAATAGCATACTCACAGCAATTATTAAAATCTGTCTTAGCACAAAAATAGGCCATTTGAAACCTCACCAACAATGGCAGTTCCACAAACCTCTCAATTATTTAACATTACATTTCAAAAGAGCTACTCAGAAAACAAAGCAGCGTGAATGACCAGCTCAGAACTGTCAGCAGCATCAATGAGGGTTCTTTTAGGTATATTTTGATGGTGCTTCACTCTAGATGTACAGTACATATCAGGATCCTGTCAAAGCTAAGAACAGGTGTACACAACATTTTGGAGAAATAAACTTCAAACTTCTCTCTAGAGGAAAAAAAATCAGCATAAGATTATTTAGATGTGGGTAGACCATCTATATTTCACCAAGTCATTCAATGCTATTGATAGTGGTGTCTGGTGGACAGACACACTGAAGGGAGCCATCAGTGTTCTGTCCTCAGTATATTCAAAGAGTCTTACAATTCACCCTTTGGATGACCAGAGTTGAGGCAATCACGTCTAGTGCTATTCAAATCCTAGAGTTTGGTTCACAGGGTTATAAGCAAAGCAACCTCTGCGGGCAGGATCGGTTGGAGTTTTGAGCATGCCCATCTTGAACACCACAGAAGGCACCCCCGTTGCTCTAGGTACAGTAGACTCTTGATTATCCAGGATTGGGTTAACCAGGTTGTGGATTAACGAGGATGTCACAAAACAAAAACCCAAAAAAATGTGTAACTAGCAGGGCTGGCTCTGGCTTTGTTGCTGCCCCAAGCACAACCCCCCCCCCCAAAAAAACCCCAAACACACCAGGGCGCAGGGCAGCCAGTAAATAGCACCACCTCCCCATGGTGCAGGGTGGCTGGTGAGCCAAACCCCCCCCCCAAAAAAAAAAATTCCTATGGATGGTGATTATCTGGGATTTTATTAACCAGGATTAATTTTTTCCTTATCATCCTGGATAATCAAGAGTCTACTATATCACTGAACTTATGCTGTTAGAAAGGGATGGCTCTGTTGTGATTTTGTGGTTCCCAATAATAACCAAATGAGTCAGATGCCAGGCAGAATCAAGGGTCTTCAATACTTTAGCCAATTCAACAAGACTTTATTCAGTGTACACAAATGGAAGCCCCTCCTACCAAAAATCAGCCAGAGATGCTCCAGCAAGGAGCCCCTCCTGTTCTTATTTTATAGCACATGGCAGTTACAGTTACATAACACATACCTTTAGCCAATCATCTTTAACCTTTCCATACATGGATTTGTTCATCAGATGCTTATACTTTTCCACCACATGTTGAGCTTACCCCCACCAGCCCCATCCCCACCCTGGCCTCTTCTAGAGTGTTCCTAGGGTGGTGAACCACAGTATGCTTCTTTATGCATATGTTTCTTCTAAATCACATTTTGTTTAAAATGAACACAAACATACCCTTCAGCTCTTTGTAGGTGTTTGGTTCTCAAATATGTAAAACACAAAACTCAAAGCTCAGCTCAAGTGGTTTGGAGGTTGATCAGGCACAGTATCTCACATGCACTTCTAGCTAAGTCTTTTTTAAAAAAAAAGTTTGTGTTTTGGTATCCCCAATTAATTTGATTCAGTTATATCTGGCTGCTATATTAATTCATATTTATTATTGACTTTATTTGTTAAGTATGGATAGTTCTTAGTTCTTGTACAAGTCACAAAGAGAAGAATGGCCATTGCCAGGAGGAATTTACCGTTTTAGTTCTTAATCCTGCCAACTCTTATGCATAAGTTTAACTTTTAGCAAGCAAGTGCTCACACTGAGTTCAGTGACTGAAAGTTAGGCACGTGCAGGACTGGGGCTTACAGTCCTTGGGACAGCAGAATCCTCTGCTGTGATCATTATCACAGTAAACAGTGCCTCTTAGTTGAAATCAGGCTTTGTCATGAAACAGAAATAACACTATGCAGTGTTGCCAGCATTCCCATAAAAATAATTAATGATTTACCCTTGCAGTCCAAACATCTATAAAATAAGGTTTGAGGACAGGTGAATAAAGATTGTCCTGTTTTCACACTTCTGATTTGCCCTTAAAGACTTAAAGGAAGGATGTATATAGTGGGTAATTTGCATTGTAGCTGTATAAGAGTCAAGATTAAAACACTGGAAGCAGGGATCTAATTTCTGCTGTGTTGTTTTGTTCAGCTGTGATCAATTAGTGGGGCAATCCACCGGGGTTCTAGTAGTCACTTTTGAGAGGGTACCTAACACATCAAAAGATCAACCCTTATAATATTTGCATGACCTAGCATTATCAAAATACACAGCAAACGTGTGTGTATGTGTGTGACTGCATTAGGGGTGGAAGTGGGATAAAGTCAACACTGGTGTTAAGACACAGAAACACAGATTGATTTCTTGAGTTGTGTACAATTAAAATAGGTTTTTTTACCTTGAGGTAGTTAATTATTGGGGCGTAAAATACAAGAGAGGAAGACCTGAAGAAAAATATGATATAAATCCACCATGAAATGGATTAAAGGAGGACTACAAATTGATATGGTCACAGCCTAGGTGTGCAAGCCCAATCAATAACTTGGATATGAGACTTGGAATGGACACACCCCATGTTTAAGATGCTAAAGCTATTATAGATGTTGAGCCAGTAAACAGACAGAAATGGAGAACAAGATGACAGACTAGCCAATTGCCCTGAAGGTTAATGAAAATCTCATTCCTGTTGTAGGCTCCAATACATTTACCCTTAAGATTTAGTTCACTATAATGAACCGTTACAGGTTCCCTACAGACACAGAGCCTGGTGTCCACTCAGGTAGCAGCACTGGAAACAATTACAGTGCCCGCTCCAGCTATGAGGGTGAAATTGGAGTAAGGGCCTGTGCAAAACAATTACATTCTACACAGTCAAATTAATGCAAGGAGGATGCAATTCTCCTTGTTACACTGTGTTACAGCTTCTGAATTAAGATGCTGGAATGTGTGACATTAGAGCAGTGTATGAACAAGAGGAGTATTGTTCTTTGGGCCTTAAAGTCAGAAAAAGATCACTTGACATTTAGTTAGATAAGAAATTAACTCCATGTAAGTCTGTTCACATTTCAAATAATCAGGGCACCCACAGATCATTGTCCAGGGAAAATGAAAGGCTAGAAAAAACACTGGAGACTAGTTTCATGTTAACTTTTACTTTAAGAAGATGAGGAATACTTGTGGCACCTTAGAGATTAATCAATTTATTTCAGCATAAGCTTTCATGGGCTATCGCCCACTTCATCGGATGCATAGAATGGAACACACAGAAGTAAGATGCATTTATATACACAGAAAGCCTGTTACGATTTAAGAAGATTGTTTACTAATTTATTATTGATATAAGTCTAAGAGAGTCCAAGACAATGCACAAGCCAGACGGTGGTTCTTTTGAATGCCATTAATCCACTGGAAAAAGAGTGGGGACGGGCAAATAATGGAAATATTAGAACCCACTTCTGGGGGTGAAATCTTGGCCCCAGTGAAATCAATGGCAAAACTCCCATTGACTACAATTGGGGCCAAGATTTCATCCAGGGTGTGTTACCTCATCATTATTTTGTTAGACACTTTTTCTGTCTTGTGTATTTAGTTGTTGCATGATTAGGCTAAGCTTTAGAACACAGGCAAATTTATTATGGAAAACGGGAGAAATTATGTTATAATTGTTGGTTTGCATAGTTACCTACTTAAATAACCTTCTGGGAAAAGATGTGTTATGTAAATATAATTAACTGAGCTAGAGTTTTATAAATGAATCATATCTAATGAGAAAAGTATTCCCTTTTCAGACATTTGGAAACAAAATAATTCCTGAATATTTTGATTTATCTAACTTTTAGCCCTAATGTAAATAATAAAGTCAGAACCTGGCATCTGTAGAACGTTCTCTGTTATACTATTTTTTATACCATTGCCAAAGAACTGCTAGGTATATAGATGCTAAGTTCCCTGCCCTGATGACTTTACAATCTGGAGTTGAAAGCCCATAAAGACGCATGTACAGGAGCAATACCTTAAGTGCTGCATGAGCCTAAATCACATGCATAAACTTACTCACATGGAATAGGTTCTCCAGGATGAGGTCTATCACCTGAAGCCTGTGGGGAGCACAAACTATAGGAAGGTCTAGGATACATTAATATGATGGTGTGGAGACCCAGTTGGCTCTTGTGCAGCCTTTAGTGAAGTTTTGTTTCTCCCTCTACTTTAAAGTTTTATTTTGCAGATAGCTCACTGCAGGGAAGCTTTGTGGAAGAGATGACTCTAGTCTGGATTTGAAGGAGGTGAGTGTGGTGGTTGAGTGGATAGGCTCTGACAGGGTATTTCAGACCTACAGGGTGGCACAGAAAGTGGTACAGAGCTGAGGTATGTGTACTCTGCAGTCAGAGGGGTGTCTGCAGACTGTGTAGACATACCCCTAACTCACTTTGATTGAGGCAGCTCAAATAATGATAGCAGTGAAGTTCTGGCAGCATGAGCTAGCTACTCAGGTACATATCCAGTGTCCCTCGTGCTGCCCCGGCTGCTGCCCTTCACTGCCTTATTATTCCAGTTGGCAAGATCAAAGCTAGCTCTCATGTGTCTACCCATGCTGCGGTCACACCTCAGACCTCTGAGAAGGAGATGATGGAAGGAACTTAAAAGACCAGGTTGGAATTGTGAGTGGAATCAAAGAGATGATGGCATGGGTCATAATGGCTGGTGAAACTGGCCTCAGTGCCATTTTAGACAGACCAGACTGGAGCAAGATGAATGTCAAGAGGCCAGAGAGGAGGAGATTGCAAGAGTCAAGGAGGGGAAGGATTATATATAGGTAATTTAACCATGGGAACAGAGAGGAAAGGATGGAACATAGAGATGATATGAAAAATCAACAGGATTTGGTTATATATAGTCTGTCCTGGGACCAGGCTGGGGCAGAAAATCAGGGAGCTTTAACCAGCTCCCGGTTAGCAGCCCCTCTCTAGTATGAATGTTTTGTAGTGTATGGAGAATGCTATTCACGTTTTCAGGGGAATTAAGGGCTAGGGATGCCTTAGATTATTGCCTGGTATTCTGGGACTACTCTCAGATTACAGCATAGAAAGACACCACAAAAGGAAAGTAGTGAGACAATGGTGCTTGTCTCCTTCTTCATTTGTATCTGACCTGGAAAAAATAGTCTGCTGAAGTGAGTTTGGGAGGACTAACTGCAGTATTGTCATATAAATATTTATACAAACATATTATAATCCGTAAATATTTACAGATTATCAAAGGCACAGCCCTGCTAATTCTCACTTCTGTTCTCCTCCTACCTTTCCTCTGCTTCCATACATATCAAATTCATTTTGTCTGACAGAAATGAATCCAAGAATACCAGAACTAAAGCTACTAGATGCATATATTGCACCTTCTTCAGACATTCTGTTTTTTTTAATAAAAAAAAATGTATTGGAGCAGTATCTGAGCATCATTTGAATGAAAATGTTTGAGCCTTTAACACCAAAGTAAGAAAGACTCCTGAGAGAAATACAATGATTTGTAATACCCCAATGGATAGGTACAGTATTTTGCTTTACCTTTATGGGGAGATTTAAGTAAAGAAATCCTAGGATATGAAGTAAAAGGTGCAAAGTTTGTTTCATATATAACAGCTTTTAATTACAGTGCTTTGCGCCAATACATGTGTGAAAACATGGTTCAAACAAAGTTTTAGCAATTTACATGAGTGATATATTTTCTATAGCAGAGAAAATATCTTAGAAATCTCTGTAGCTTTACTAAAAAACCACATAATTCTATGTGGAAAAAAAACATATATAGGGCATATGTTTGATTTCTTCCAAATTTTACACAGTAGCTTTCTACTACATATTATTACTGGTTGTACAGCTCACCTGATTTATTTATGAGTCTTTGTTTCAGAAGCAACCCTGGGGTATTTTATCCAGTTCACATCAGGGCTGCATATAATTTTTGAAGCCCCCAAACACACTATTTTAAAGTCTACTTAAATCTCAGAACTCAGTAATTCATGGACATTCAAGTTGATAGTAATATTACAGAAGAGGTAAAAGGAAGCAGTGCTGTCAACGGGTTAGTGCAGTAGACAGGACTTTTAGGGGCAGAGTGGGGAATAGCTCCTATTTCTGTAGATATGACCTTGGCAAGACATTTCAGCTCTGTACCTCAGCATCCCCATTATAAAATGGGGATAATATTAGTTACTCATCTTTAAAAAGTGCTGTAGCTCCTCCAATTAAAGGCCCTAAATAAGTACAAGCTATTATTGTCTATTATTGATCAGTTAATTTGGGAGCAATAATCGGTTTTACTTGGAGTAGCACCAATGAATTTGTCGCAAGATAATGGCCCTTCTCTGTGATATTGAATCAGACATCATTTTGCACATTCATTATTAGGCACTGGTCTTGTTCCATGAATCCTATGGGCCTGATGTAGCCTTTATGCTGTAGGGATCTGCTCTCTGTGTTCATTTACTACCACCTTTTAGTCTGGCACATTGCCACCATAAAAAAAGTCTCCAGCAAAAAAATGCTGGTCACTGATACCATCTGCCAAGCAAAATTAGCATCCTGGGTGAAATCCTGGCCCTACTGGAATCACTGGCAAAGCTGCCATTTTCTTCAGTGTGGCCAAGATTTTGCCTAAGGTGCCTTAGTGATTTAATCACTTCCGTATGAACTCGGTGCTGTGGGAAAATGACTATTTGAAATGACTTTGATGCATGCAACACACAAGCGCTTCCTATAAAGAAAGGGATTGCAGAGCAACATCTGGTTAGATTGCCCATGCAGCTTCACTGAACTTTATACCCTGGCCCATGTACCTTAATTGAAAATATCATTTGGCCTTCACTTCACAATTTCACTTTTCTGTGTTAAACATTAAATGTTTTTCTTATTTCTTGTATTAAAAGGGTAAATAAAACTTTTATTTAAAAAAGGGCCAATTTCACTAGTGATATGAGATTTTTTTAAAAAAACTTTTTAGAAAGATGATCTCCTCTAGTCACTTTAATTCAATTATGTCATGCAAACCAAACATTCACTTTCTTCAAAGGCTTTATTGAAAGCTCACTAGCCAAAGAGCTTTGCCCAAACCAAAGTCTGTGTTTTTGTTCATGACGGTGGCGATACAGCATGAAAATAGGAGCTGGAGCCCTTGTCAGGAGAAATCCATCAGAAAAAGGATCTTTTAGATTGTTTATTGGGAACTTGGATTTTCCAAGCAAACAGAAGCCCTTAATTAGCAGTGGATACATAGGTTTGAGTGCAGAGCTATAAACACCTCCCAAAGAATCCAAACAGACAGATTTTTATTTTTGAGACACAATCTGCTAGCAGTTCTGTTGCCCCTATGGAGTACAGAAACACATGTTCACTTTAAACAACTTCTTCCAAAGATGTGTTTAGCAATGTTCTTCTAGTCGCACTGAGAGACTGCAAAGCAGGGGTAGCCAACCTATGGCACACATGCCAAAGGCAGCATGCAAGCTGATTTTCAGTGGCATTCACACTGCCTGGGTCCTGGCCACCCATTTGGGGGGGCCCTGCATTTTCATTGCATTTTAAATGAAGCTTCTTAAACATTTTAAAAACCTTATTTACTTAACTAAACTATTGTTGTATGTTATCTATTATAGACATATAGAAAGTTTTCTTATCCCTGCTGTAAAACATTTAAAAGGGACATATGCGGGGTGCTAGGCATGTTTCCTTTCAACCTTTCTATGGCTCTGTTCTAGAATACAAGAGCTCTACAAGAGGGCTATTTTCACTTTGAATTCCTCACATCTGTAACACTGACCTCTGAATTCTGATTGCAAGCCTCAGGAACTGTGAGATAAGCATGAATTCTTCCCAACAGATTTTTCACACCATTCATCTAAAATGTTTTCTTGCTCCTTAATCAATGTTTATATTTGTTTTATTTGGATGGTCTTCAAAAGAAAGAAAAAAATCACTTTTTTAGGTTAAATTACTTGCCACAAATTTTCTCTGTCTTTTAGATAATATGTTCCAATATTATAAACAACTTGTTAGAAAATATCAGCAAAGGGCCAAGATTCATTGGTACAGACCTGAATTCTTTTACTGTTTTTGCAATACAAGACAGCCAGACTCAACTACCAACTGAATGACAGGTTCAGCAAGTTCACAGTTACTCTGCATTGCCAAAGCAAAACACAGCAACCAGAGCATACCAGTGAATCTAAAGTGATTTTACAGAGCAGGATAAAGTTCTACTCACCTACTGTTTGCACAAGTTCTACAATTTGCCAGGACTGTACTTTGAATACTAATAAGGAAAAAAACTCATAGGAGTACTCAGATTAATCATTCTTGATTGATCATCCTTGGTTAACAAGTTGCCCCATCACAATCCCTATTCAAAATTCAGTTCCATATATAAAGGAACTATTAAGCATGGAAACAGGTGTATCTGTTTGAAAGATCAATCAGAATCTTTGCTGCTGCTGGCACCTTTGTATAATTAGCAGCTTGTATTCCCCTGGCAACCTTTCCACATGAAAATAAGTTTATTGATGTTAAAAGAAAGCAATAAATCATTCATCAATTTAGTCAGGAATTTTTACACCATGCCATTCTGATTAACAATATATACTAAAAATCCCCCAACAAATTGCATTAGTACAGTGTGCCATGCCCAACCAGCAAAAAAAATGTAACTATTTTTTCTATACATGCTGTATTGTGTGTCTGTTTAAAGCAGGGGTCAGCCAACCTTTCAGAAGTGGTGTGCCGAGTCTTCATTTATTCACTCCAATTTAAGGTTCCGCGTGCCAGTAATAAATTTTAACGTTTTTAGAAGGTTTCTTTCTATAAGTCTATAATATAGAACTAAACTAGTCTTGTATGCAAAGTAAATAAGGTTTTTTAAATGTTTAAGAAGCTTCATTTAAAATTAAATTAAAATGCAGAACCCCGTAGACCGGTGGCCAGGACTTGGGCAATGTGAGTGTCACTGAAAATCAGCTCATCTACCACCTTTGGCATGCGTGCCATAGGTTGCCTACCCCTGGTTTAAAGTGACCATGTATTCTGGTTTTCCCGGAACAGTGTTTCCCCCCTCCCCACCCCCAAGATATTTCTTCTGCTCAGGAATTGTCCTGGTTTGTTTTTGTTTTTTCCTTTCATTTCATTAGTCTCATTCTTTTTTTAAATATCTAATTAGAAAATGTTCTTTCAAGATGTACTGCTCTATTGAGTAGAAGCGACAAAGAGTCCTGTGTCACCTTAAAGACTAACAAAAGCTTTCGTGGGCTAATACCCACTTCTTCCAAGGCATGCATTTGACGAAGTGGGTATTAGCCCACGAAAGCTTATGCTTCAATACTTTTGTTAATCTTTAAGGTGACACGACTCTTTGTCGCTTCTCCAGATCCAGACTAACACGGCTACCTCTCTGAGTAGTATATTGAGTAGTATTCACTTCATGTTCACTAGGAACAGTGTAATGGAATGAGGGTTCAATGTGATACAATGTATTTGGAGTGAAGACAAAAGTCAAATGACCATAAATGCTATTGAAACTATTTTTGCTCAAAGTGACATTAATGACATTTAAGTGTTTCAGGATAACTCCTTAAGAACACCAAGAAACTTGAAAAAACTCACTCGGAGAAACAGGCTCATGTCCCTGTAGTGTCAGAAGCTGGCACTAATGACAATAGCATCTTTTTTATTTTAAAAAAAAAAAAGCAAGTCTTTATCACAATTCATGACAAACAATGTTCCGACAGGATATTCAATTTTTTCATTCTGAAAATATGGCCACTTTATTTTTATGTTTTGTGATATGCCAACTAAACAGCTCTATGCCAGATACATGAATAATTGAAACTATAATATTAGCCTACAATGAATGTTTTCCTCACCTCCAGTCTCACTTTGCTACTAACAGAGAAAAAAATTCTTTGTGTTACATGATTTGTTCATACCCTGAGAGGTAGCCAATGACCAACAATTAACAACAAATGTACCATTTTCACTTTCTCAGCATGGCCCAAGGATGACAGAAGACACCTCACAGATATCTGATTGTTTATATAGGTTTTGCTGAACATGAATGAACCAGCTCAGGAACATTTTGTAAAATGATTGATGGCAGTAGGAATTCTGGTATTTCTTTGTACAAAGCTGAAATTCCAGGGTGGCAAACAGGTCAGATTTTCTTTCATGCCCCTTCTTTGCCAAACTGTGTGATTTAAAATTCAGCTGTCTGAGTAATAAGAGGCTCATCTATTTTATGCAGTAGACTGTTGTTTTGTTCTAAAAGAAATTAGAACAAGTTCTATAGCTTTGGAGCTTTTTTAAGGGTTGAGTTCCAGGCAACAGAGACATCTATGGAATGGTTCTGCCATTTTTAAATTTCAGTGCTGAAGAGGGAAAAAATGACTTTTTGCGTCAAATTCTGTGTATATGAATTCCCTAGGAGCGCCACCCCCACCCAACACAAAAAGTGCAGGATTTGATCACTGATTCTATTAAACTATTTCACTATACTTCATTTTCCCTTCTAGGACAGCACATCACAAATCTATTATTTAACACCACAATGCAATTCTTCTGGCATTAGGCACAGTTTGTGGTAAGCTGGCTGTCCCACTGGAAATGTACAAATGATTTACCATAGGCTCCACTTGCATATAGATGTCACATCATATATACACACACACCTCATAAAAAAAGCTATAAAGCAGTTGTATTCTAGTGGTGTACTTGCATTGCTATAAAAGTTCTGTCACGCTTCCATAATAAAACTCTTTCAGTGCCCTATAAGTCAGGCGTAAAAATTCTCTTTGGGCTCAGACTTGGCTCAAACATGGAGTGATTTCAGGGATGGTGAGAACTGGTCAGAACTTTTGCATTATTTTGTGAATTATGTGGTGGTATCTGGGATTTCTTGGTCTGCTGTTATGAAAGAAGAGCAGAAGCCACAGAGTTATTGAAGGGCCATGAGTCAGGGTGGGGGCCTACTGGAGAATAATGACCTGCATGGAATCTTCCATGCTACTCCCAGCACCCAGCTTCTGAACTCCCAGGCACTGTTCCCTCTAAGCTGTGCACATGCACACAGATCCTAAACCCCCCACCCCCAAGGCAAAACACTGCACGCACAAAAATTTGCACAGAAGCACAAAAATTTTCATGAAAGACATTTTTTGCGCACACAGCCTGTCAAAAATTAGAGGGAACATTGCTCTCATCTGTAGGAGCTGAGGAAGAGGTAGGAAATATGGAGGTTTTATCTGATTTTTTTCTTGCTTACCTTGTGGTTTGTATGGTATCTCAGTAGGATGATCAATGTCTTTCACGCTCAGTATGACATTTATATGTAAGAGAGGGCTTTGTCCGCATTATGGTTTCAACAATACTAATCACCATTTAAACAGATCCTTACCATAAACAAGGTTGCTGCCATGCAGAGGCTAGTATATAAAAATAAATGCTGGTCCACATTAGCCCATGAAACCATGCTAGCAGTGACCATGTGTCACCATGGTAGTGGGTGGCACAGTTTCAACATAGATATTTCAAGCCCTGTCCACTCTAATAATTATAATGGAAATGATGATCCTGGTAGTTTCTTTTGTATTTCACTCAATTCTTCATTACACAGTTAGATCTGTCTACCTACCTGAAAGGAGTACAGAGCATATATTAAATTTAACAGCAGTACACATTAGATATGCAATTTCAGATGTTTAGTACACTTGACCTTTTATAATTACACAGTTTTTCTCCTTATTAACACCTACTTCACAGCCTTCAAAATTGTGAACACATTAGACCCAACCTGCGGCAACCCTTTGACATGACATTTTGGTTTTGTGCTATGCATCCCCAAAATAACACAATGCCGTCACTAATGTCGTACTTCCTGTGGCTCAGTTGGTTGAAAATCCAGTGCTAGCCCATGGGAGGTGAGTCATTTCCCCATACACTTATACTCCTGCTGCAGCTGCAACCTTTCCTGCCTCCAGTTGCACGTATTTAAGGGAGGAATATTCACAAATAACTATATTCATATCATTTCCTTTTGTTTATTTATTACCAGATGTGGCTGATAATAGGGGTATTCTTATTCAATCTCTCAGGACCTTACTTAATGAAATTAGTGGATTACAAATTAACAGCCAAGGATCAAACTGGAAATTATTTGAGTCTCTGGTTACACACTTCATCTAAGTTCAGGAACTGATCACAACTACTACCTTTAATGGCATAAGCAGCACTAGAATCTTGGAGACTAATAATCTCTCTTAGAGCCTCAACATCTCCAGGGTCCTCTTAAAACAATGTAATCCTTACCTAAAATTATCCTGAAGAATAAATTATTAAGAATGACATTACAGCAGGGACTCGTGTGATTATCAATCATGAGATAATCGTCACACATCTGCAGAGACACCAAGCATAGCCTGACATTTCACAGTCTGCACAGACATGAACTCACAATAACCATACACACCCCTGGAGATGCACTACCAATGTTAAGAAAAATCTTTATTGTGGGGAAATCGTGCATTTCAGTGGTAGAACACTACAAGTTTGGCAGCTCAGCACTGTAGTTTCAGTAAAGCTGTTCAGTTCTTGGAAATAGATCTCTCCATTTTCAACGCTTAGGAGCCAATATGAATGTACTATCACAGCAATCCGCTATGTAATAGTGTATCCCTCATGCCCCAGCAGCAGCAGTGGGACCGGTGCAACCTTCTGAGTAGAAGGACTCCTCAAGTTATGATGTAAAAAATAAAGGGACTGTTGTATCCTTGGGGGCAGCAGTTTTAGGAAGAAATCACTTGAGACACGTGAATATTAAAAGCAGCCATTTACTTCCACACACTGAACTAACCAAACCAGACAAAACTGGCTGGGCTATCCCCTAATAATCTAACTCTGTTGCCGTAGCAACAACAAGATTCTATAACCCAACAACCAAATACACAACAGGGACATATTCATTTTGCACTGCTAGAAAGGTCAAAAAGTCTTTCCCATCACATGTGAAAACTCCTTTTATATAGCAGTAGCATCTGGAGGCCACAGTCAGAGACTGGTGCCTCATTGTGCTAGGCAATGTAGAGAAATCAGGGATGACGTCTCACTTCTTAATAATAATTTTAAAAATGCTTGACATCCCTGATTTGCTACATCTTGGACCCGGTTGTCCTGGTCTGGTGCACCCGGCACAACAGTGAGAAAGGTTAAAAATGCCTATACCCTCAGTTCCTAGAAGGACAGTCAATTGTGCCCAATTATTAGTGTTGGTATCTGTAGCCAGGTGTGCACTTTGCTTAAAAGGGGGAAAATGTAAACAGGGGTGACTACCAGATCCAAAGCAACAGTGCACACCTTGTGTAATATGCTGCCAGGGAGACCCAGAGCTGTGAGCCAGCATGGTATCTCTCTGTCTCAGAAAGAGCAAGTTTTCCTGGCAATTAGATTTTGTTTCAGTTCCCTGCCACACCAGTTTGTCCTCACCAGCAAACTTCTCAAGGCTCTCCTGGCCCCAACCTTGCCTAGCAGATAACACTCAGTGAACTCCAGCTCCAAGCTCCTGAGAGAGGTCTCTCTATAATGCATAGCCCCTACCACTATGCAGTCACAGGAGGGATTAAGTTCACTGCTCTGTTAAAGAGTTGGTATATCACAGTTTATTAATTTAACTGGGATAAATATGCCCTTCCCTTCAAACACAGCAACGTATTGGTCTATAGGAAAAGTTAAAGAGGTTTATTATAAAAGAGCATGGATTAAGCAATGCCAATGAAAACAGATAAAGATAGTGATGGTTACAAGCAAATAAAAGTGAAACCATGCATCTTAAAGTCTGCAACTTAATGTAGCATGATACAGTCTTTGTTCGAGATGGTTTCTCACACACGATCTCCTTTCCAGCTTTTACTAGCCAGCCTGGCCAGGAACCATCACAGAGATGCTCCTGAAGTGAAGGCTAATGATGGAATCTCTTTCTGTTCCCTATAACCCCAAAGGGATGTCTTTGTCTTCCAAATCAGGATCAGGAAGGCTTCCTGAGAACTCAGTCCAGCAATTGTAAGCATGGAGGACAGATTAAATGCCTCGAAGACACTCAAACAAAATCTGTGACCCAGGAACCTGGGATTTTTAGTCTGCAGAAGGGACAAATGAGGGGAGATTTGATAGCTGCTTTCAACTACCTGAAAGAGGATGGATCTAGACTGTTCTCAGTGGTAGCAGATGAGAGAACAAGTAGTAATGGTCTGAAGTTGCAGAGGGGGAGGTTTAAGTTGGATATTAGGGAAAAAAATTTCACTAAGAGGGTGGTGAAGCACTGGACTGGGTTACCTAGGGAGGTGGTGGAATCTTCTTCCTTAAAGGCTTGCAAAGCCATGGCTGGGATGATTTAGTTGGGGATTGGTCCTGCTTTGAGCAGGGGATTGGACAAGAAGACTTCCTGAGGTCCCTTCCAACCCTGATATTCTATGATTCGATGATTCAACCTTTGACCAACTGATGATTGATTACATTGCATGGCACTATACCGTAAGGGAGGGTGTCTATGACTTTAAGAAAAATCACGTAAATCAGCTGGAAGCACAGCACCAGGCACAGAAACTACACACAGCACAAATTGACACAACTAAGTATATGGCTCTGTGGCCAGTGCGGTAAATGTTCTTCACAAATTGGTCTATGGAGTCGTGCGAAGACCCATTAGTATAAACTATGACTGTCAACATCATCCTCGAAATTAAGGTGACCAGCATGAACATCATGGGTGCCCTTTTAATGTAGTCATAAAAGTCCAAAAGAAAAGCAGCACAGCGAGATGCATCTCTCTAGAAAGGGCATGGGTTCTACATTTAAATTCTGTAGATGCAAGTACCTGTTTTCATCTGGGAGTTGCTGTGAATTCATTTTGCTACTGTCACAGCTTAAATACACAGACCTGTGTGAACCAAATGTTCACATTCAGCACATGCTTTCTCCTACCACCTCCAAACAAAAATCAAATACAAACACTAAGACTGAAGCATTAGGTTAGCCCATGTCTGCTGATGAATGACAGCATGAGAACATCAGCAGCGTCCCAACTAGATCAATTTTGTTTCGTTGAGTTGAGGTTGCCCTGGAGTGGAGCAGAAAACTTTTGTGTTTATAAAATATTCACATAATATTTTTCAAATACATATGCTATGGAAAGGACAGACATTTTTAATCCTGACTCTGTTTTTATTTAATCTTCCATATTTTATAAGTACCAAACTACACTGTTAAAATCTGTGAAAATCTGGTTTAAAACACTTTGCAATGAATCATTCTGTCAACAAGAAGACCTGAGGCTTAGGCATCAATTACTTCATGACTTGCACTATTACTCACCACAATTGCCTCATCTCTGAAGTGTCTCATTCTCCTTCTGCCTTTGCACCTCTGTTGTTTACCTCTCTCTACACCCCTCAAGCTAAACAGACCATGCACCCTTCAGCAGCTTAGAGAACATTAACAGCAGGTAGGTGGACTCTAGGAAATCACCATTTTATTTCGTTCACTGGAACACTGACAAATTTTGTTATTTATTATCTATATTAACAGCAAGGGGGAAGGAACACAAGCCTGAATAAGGAAAGAACAGGTTAAAGAATATTTAGATAAGTTAGACGTATTTCCAGTCAGCAGTTGCTGACAAAAATCACCCTAGGGTACTTAAGGAACTAGCTGAAGCAATCTCAAAAACATTAACAAGTATCTTTGAGAACTCATGATGAGGTCCAAAGAAAGGCAAACATAGTACCTATCTTTAAAAAGGGGAACAAAGAGGACCCAGGGAATTATATACTAACTTTGATATCTGGAAAGACACTGGAACAAAATGATTAAACAATCAGTTTATAAGCACTTAGAGGATAATAGAATGATAAATAAGGATATGATCTTTTTCATGGAAAATCTCAATAAATTTTGTGACACAAGTGTGGGAAAACAAAGATATGTCATGGAAAGTGGGGAGAGGGGCCCTGTGGGGGGACTTGGACAGCTAGCCCACCTTGCAATCATGTCACAATGGTAGGTCCCCAGTCTAAGCATTGCAACTTTGCCCACATGGTTGCAGTGCCACTCAGGTTTGGCAAGCCCCTCCATAGACAGGGAGCAGAGGGCCAAATGTGACTGGGGTTGTGACCTAGTGCATGGGGTCATTACTCAAAGCAGGTTTGGCACATCTGCCCCTCCATCTCCAGAACAATGGATGCACCACATCTGAGTGGTGCTGTGACCACATGGACCAGATTGCAATACCAAGAAGGGAAAGGAGACCCTGCTCTGGGGGTCACAAATTTTATTCCAATTCAAGGTTACCGTGAACACTCCGACTCCACACCAAAATCGTGATCTTCGTGGTAAGTGATAGCCAATATGGATTTGTCAAGAACCAATCATATCAAGCCAGCCTAATTTCTTTCTTTGACAGGATTACTAGCCTACTGGATGGGGTCGGGGAATGCTATGGAAGTCATATATATTGATTTTACTATGTTTTTTGACACAATTGCAAATGACATTCTTATAAGCAAATTAAGGAAATGTGGTCTACATGAAATTACTATGTGGTGGGTGCACAACTGGTTGAAATACCATAATCAAAATGTATTTATCAATGATTCACTATCAAATTGGGGAATATATCTGGTGGGTTCCCATAGGGGGTCTGTCCAGGGTCCAGTAGTATTCAATATTTTTATTCATGAGTTGAATAATAGAGTTGATTATACAATGTACAGATGGCACCAAGCTGGGACTGATTGCAAGAATTCTGGAGGACAAGGATAGGAGTTAAAAAGACCCTGACAAATTGGAGAACTGGTCTGAAATCGACAAGATGAAGATCAATAAAGACAAGTGCAAAGTACTTCACAGAGGAAGGAAGAATCAAATGCACAACTACAAAATGGGGAATAACTGGCCTTTGTAGTATTGCTGAAAAGGATCTGAAGGTTACAGTGGATCACAGACTGTATATAAGCTAACAATGTAATGCTTCTGCAAAAAGAGGCTGGCATTCTGGGTGCATTAACAGGTGTACCATATGTAAGACCCAAGAGGTAACTGTCTTTCTCTATTCAGCACTTGGGAGTCCTCAGCTGGAGTACTGTGTCCAGCTTTGGGCAACATACTTTAAGAAAGAGATGGATACATTGGAGAGGTCCAGAGGAGAGCAACAAAAATGAAAAAAGGTTTAGAAAACCTTATCTATGCGGAAAGATTTAAAAAAACTTGGCATAATTAATGTTGAGAAAAGAAGACAAAGGGGACCTGATAGCAGACTTTAAATACGGTAAGGCTTTTATAAATAGGACAGTGATCAACTTCATGTCCACTGAAGGTAGGACAAGAGGTAATCATCTTAACTGGCAGCAAGGGAGGTTTAGGGTAGATATTAGGACAATATTTCTGACTATAAGGGTAGTGAAGCTCTGGTTTTAAAAAAAGGTAGACAAAAACTTATCAGGGATAGTCTAAATATGTGTCTTCCTGTCTCAGCACAAGTGGGATGGACTAGACCTCTCAAGGTCTCTTCCAGCCCATCATTTCTATGATTCACTTATACGCATGACGTAATCAACTCTCAGATTGCAGTGTAGATATACCCTATGGCAGTGATTCCCAACCAGGGGCCCGGGGCCCCATGGGGGGCTGCGAGCAGGTTTTAGGGGGGGCCACCAAGCAAGGCTAGCATTAGACTCACTGGAGCCAAGGATAGAAAGCTGAAACCCCACCACATGGGGTTGAAGCCCAAGGCCCTGAACCCATCACCCAGGACTGAAGCTGGAGCCTGAGCAATGTACTTTCGCAGAAGCCTTGTGGCATGAGACCCCAGGCAACTGCCCTGTTTGCTACCCCCTATCAGCAGCCCTGGTTTTTATATGCAGAAAATTAGTTATTGTGGAACAAGTGGGCCATGGAGTTTTTATAGCATATAGGCGGGAGGGGCTCAGAAAGATAAAGGTTGAGAACCCCTGGTCTACAGTACTGGCCTGAGTTTAGAGCAGGGCAGTTCTTCACTGGGAGTTCAGGAAGCCACAGTGCCACCAGGGGAGCTCCAGGTATATAGAGAAAGGCAGTCATTGTTGCACCTACTAAAGAAGGTGCAGTATGCATTCCCTTCCAGGCCAGCCAGCTCCCCAAAGTATATTAAAGAATTAACACCATCAGCTGAACCTCTGTCAGACAAACTGTGCTGACTCAGACAGAAAGCACACTCACTTACACAGACATGATGTTGTTATGGGAAAGCAATAATATATTATTTGATATGAAACTCTAAGGTTGAATGCGAAGTGTCTTGCTCAGGAGAGTCCATGTCTATACCTACTGTAACCAAAATGGTCAATGTGGGGGAGATGCACTTGTAATATGTTTGTACTGAATGTGTTGCATCCCTCTCCAGTAGTTAGTCCACAGAGGACAGCAGCCTGCTACTGCTGCTGGTGAATAGAATCACTCCTTTTACTCAAGAGACAGTGATTTGTGCTTTGGTCTTTCAGGTGCCCACTTCAAACCCTGCTAATGGCATTTGTCTAGAAAGAAATTAGCAGGCCAAAAGCTACAGTGTGCATTGTGCTTAGCCAGACCTATCTGAGAAAATCCCTCTCTGTCAGAGCAGCTGGACAAAAGAAAGGTCAGTGTCCATACCACTCACCTAGTTCATGCTTATGGAGAAAATATGGAGAAAGCAACTCTATGCAGCAAAGGACTAGTGACTTTGGGCTAAAGGTTTCCCAGATAAACCAAGGGCACAGGCAGGATCTAGGTACAGACAATAAGCAGAGACAGAAAAAGGGAACCGATTCTTGTATATAGATGTTGTCCTAGTTAGATGTTAGCTAAGGTTTCAGCTAGTGGAACTGCATGTGTGCCATTCTGTTGCTGAATGACCACATCTTTCCAAAGACTGTAGATGTTTGATTAATAAATTACATTAGAAAAATATCCTGAATCTATGTCTATGAACTAACCCATTGCAAAGCCCAGAAATCTGTTTCTGCTCAGGAAAAGGGCAATAAGATATAGAGACTATGAAGTCACTAAAACTAAGCCAATTTTATACCTCTTACTGTTTTAATAAAGAATCAGGCACACATGTTCTAGATAATGAAACCTGCAGGAAGAAAGGGGAGCAAATTCAAAACAAGATCTGTGATAGCTACAGTTGAGAAAGATACTGATCTAATTAAGCCTTAAAGAGTCATTTTGTAAATCTGCATGCATTATCATCTGTAAAAAAGAGTACGGTTTCTTGATTCAGCAATGGGATAGCAAAGAAACGGGCAATAATTCTATGTGAGACTGTAACAGGGTGGTGGCGAGAAGGTGCTGAGCCAGCCCCTGTTCCCTCTGTTAGAGCGGGCAGCAGAGGCTCTGCTAGCTCAGCTCCCAGCTGGGGGAGTTAATTGGCTGGCAGGGCGTGGCCCCGAGGAGAGTGGGGCTTAAGGCAAACCACCGGGGAGCCTTCCAGGCCAGAGCATAAAGCTGGCAGGAAGGAAGTCACAGGGGGGAAAGGAGAACAGGGAGGAACAAAGTGTTGTTGCTCCTGGCTAGCTGTGGGAGCTAGCTGTCCCCCAAGGCAGCCAAATCAGTGGGCTATCGTATGTATATATGTTTATAGGTGACGGTGGGGACTTGCAAAAGGGAAATAAAGGGACACTGGTGCTTATAAAAGTGGGGTCTTGACTCATTTGCGCACTGAGCGGAGAAGGGCTCATTTACAGAGACATAACGTAAACCATAAATTTCCACAACTTATTCATGAATATGGAAAGTGGGATATAGACTTTAGAAGCTACTTCTAGATGGAGCATGAAACATTTTAAAATCTTAGGATTGCTTTTCCATGGATTATTAATCAAGTTTAAAAGTGTGCTTTCCCCCCTCAGAATACATATCAGTTGACTTCTTGTAGGAGAAATAGAACAGAACTGGGAGCTAGATGAAATATTAATATTATAATACCTTTATCTAGAGATGTAAATGTACATGGCACTGGTACAAACACAAAAAAACGTGCTCCAGCCCCCCCGTCACTGCCCCCCCCCCCCCCCAAAAAAGAAGCCCAGATGCTGCTCTTGGGCTCTATTTGTTTTCTTCAAGTCCCCCCCTTTTTTTTTTCCTCTCTCATGTCCATGTTCAGTTCTGTGTTTATGCTCAGATTTGAATCTGTATTAGCAGTGGGAGCCTTAGGACTGTCCCTGCTCCCACTGAAGCTAATGGCAAAAATTCCATTGACTTAACTGGTGCAGGATCATGCCCTCTTTGACAATACGGGCAGGGGGGTAGATTTTTCCAAAGCTGCTCAGGGGGTCAATGGGGCTTATGCTCCCATGTCACTTTGGATGAAATTTTTCAAAAGCACCTACAGTGGTAAGCACTATATAAATGCCAATATCTATCTAGATTAGATCAATTGACCTTTCTAGAGAACCCTACATAAGCTTGCTATAAAGGCACTTCTATCTTTTCAAATGCCGATGCAAACGGTATAATTGTCTTGTAAAACAGTTTTACAAATGCTACAAAACTGAGGGTCCCATTCCCTAGACATGGCATCAGATAGAGTCTGTGCCTGGGAAGTGTGCCCAAGAGCACAGAGCCAGGAGCAGTGGCTAGAGCCTATCCAGACCCAGGGGAGCTTAGAAGCACACGGATCCAGTGCATAGGTCCCAGTACAGGTGCTTGGTGAGCATCCACCAGGGGGAACTCAGCCAGGACTATGACAAAATTAATCAAACATTCTGATGTTCCTCACCAGGAAACCCACAAAACCCACATATAGCTAAACAAAATCTCCACAACTGCATTAACATTTTACTAGCCCATGATTAAGCACCAATATTCTGTCTCTGATGCATCATTATGGCTGCTATGGAATTCTGTGTTATTTTTATCACACAAAAATGAAGAGTGTTTGCTAAAAAGATTAGCCCACCCCTCTCCCAGTTTCAGGCACCCTTAAGGACAATATTGCTATCTGTCCAGCTTCATAGATGTCAGCTCTGAACATGAATTTGCTGTGGGATTCCTAACGTACTAGACTATGTGACTCAAAAATATTCAGATCATTTCCCCTAAACATGGTGCCTCAGGGAGTGAGATAACATCCACCAATCAATGTATCTAATGCAGCAGCATCCCCCTCACACAAGGGTTCATATTCTCTCTTCAGTTCCATTATGAACTTCTGAAGCCATGATATGCAAGATGTTTTAACATGTTTCAAGGCACTCTATTTTCATCTCGAGAGGCATATTCAAGAAGGAGAGGCATGAAAAATTGCTTCCTATAACACACTGCTGGGGGTACCCAGAGTGCTGTGACCACTCTTATCTCTCTGCCTCAGCAAAAGTGAGTTTTGCTGGCAATTGGAGTGTATGTCAGCTCCCTGACATACTAATTGTCTTCCACACCAGCAAACTCCTCAAGACTCCCCTAACTCAGACCCTGCCTAACACAGAACAGTCAGTGAATTCCACCCCCTGAGCTCCTCAGAGATGTTTCTCCTCAATGCACAGCCTCTACCACTGTGCATTCACAGTGGGGAATTAAGTCTGTTGCTCTGTTAAAGAGTCAATACATCACAGTTTATTAATTTAACCCTTCCCTTCAAACATAGCACTGAACTGCTTTATAGTAAAAGTAAAACAAATATATTAACAGAAGAGTATGGATTAAGTGATACTAAGGAAGAGAACTAAAGGCAGCAATGGTTACAAGCAAATAAAAGTGAAAACATTTATATATAAAGTCTAAAATATAATCTGGCAAGATAAAGTCACCCACAGTCTCCTTTCCAGCTTTTTACTGACCAGCTAGGCCAGGATCCATCACAAAGACATCAAATCACTTGGTTTCTTTGTCTTGTGAGGTAAAGGATAAAGATGGAGTCTCTCTAGAACAGGGGTAAGCAACCTATGGCACGGGTGCCAAAGGGGGCACGCGTGCTGATTTTCAGTGGCACTCACACTGCCTGGGTCCTGGCCACCGTTTGGGGGGGGGAAGGGGACTCTGCATTTTAATTTAATTTTAAATGAAGCTTCTTAAACATTTTAAAAACCTTATTTACCTTAAATACAACAATAATTATGTATTATACACTTATAGAAAGGAGCCTTCTAAAAATGTTAGAATGTATTACTGGCACACGAACCCTTAAATTAGAGTGAATAAATGAAGACTTGGCACACCACTTCTGAAAGGTTGCCAACCCCTGCTCTGGAATCATAGAACTGGAAGGGACCTCAAGAGGTCATCTAGTCCAGTCCCCTGAACTCATGGCAGGACTATATTATCTAGACCATCCCTGACAGGTGTTTGTCTAACCTGCTCTTAAAAATCTCCAATGATGGAGATTCCACAGCCTTCCTAGGCAATTTATTCCAGTGCTTAACCACTCTGAGAGTTAGGAACCTCCCTTGTTACAACCTAAACCACCCTTGCTGCAATTTAAACCCATTGCTTCTTATCCTGTCCTCAAAGGTTAAGGAGAACAATTCTTCTCCCTCCTTCTTGTAATCTGTTATGTCCCCTCTCAGTCTTTTCTTCTCCAGACTAAAAAAACCAATTTTTTTCTATCTTCCCTCATAGGTCATGTTTTCTAGACCTTTAATCATTTTTGCTGCTCTTCTCTGGACTTTCTCTAATTTGTCCACATCTTTCCTCAGATGTGGTGCCCAGAACTGGACACAATGCTCCAGTTGAGGCTTAATTAGCGTGGAGTAGAGTGGAAGAATTACTTCTCATGTGTTGTTTACAACATTCCTGCTAATACATCCCATAATTATGTTTGCTTTTTTTGCAACAGTGTCATACTGTTAACTCATATTTAGCTTGTCGTTAACCATGACCCCCAGATCTCTTTTCGCAGTAGTCCTTCCTAGGCAGTCATTTCCCATTTCGTATGTGTGCAACTGATTGTTCCTTCCTAAGTGAAGTACTTTGCATTTGTCCTTACTGAATTTCATCCTATTTACTTCAGACCATGTAGCGAGGCGGTGTGGTGCCCAACCACCCCGCAGAGGGATGAGTCTCCCCAGAGGCAAGAGGGGGCAGAGCTGGAGAAACCTGCGCCCCTCTCCTAGAGGTCAGCTGGCCGACCCGGAAGTATAAAAGCTCGGCCCCGGAGCTCACTTCGGAGGGAGCCAGAGGCTACAGCCAGAGCTCCTGAATGGGAAGCCCCGGTGACCCAGCCTGAGCCCGGGAACTGGCCGAGCCTGCCCTGCGCCCGCTACCCAGAGGAAGAGGGACCGAGTCTCCCCAGTCCATGCTACCCTGGGAACTGGCCGAGCCTGCCCTGCGCCCGCTACCCGGAGGAAGAGGGACCGAGCCTACCCCGTCCGTGCTACCCCGAGGAGCTTCCCAGTCTGCCCTGCGCCCGCTACCCGGAGGAAGAGGGACCGAGCCTCCCCAGTCCAGGCTACCCCGAGGAGCTGCCGCCTCTGCCTCCAGACAGCGACTCGGAGGAGCCCATGGAGGTCACCACGCCTCACCAGGTACCCTTTGAGGGGGAGTTAAGAAGTGGCCCGGGGAACGAGTCTGAACCTATGTCAGTGTGTTGCGGTCCGGATCCCCACTGACTGCAGCAGGTCTGTTACCGCTGCTAGGGCCCCAGGCCGGGACGCAGTGGATCGGGTGGGCCTGCGTCCCCCCTGCCACCCTTAACCGTGGGTGGCAGTCTCCCCCTCAGCCAGCCGTCATTCCTAGCTGTCTGGTGTGGCTCAGCCCCTGCTTGAGGGTCTGAGCCCCTGACTCTCCCCTGTGTTTGTGGCCCCGCCCTGCCTCAGGGCCTGGGCCTTTCCAAACTGACGCTGCTCAGGCCTGGCTGAGCACTTGAGCCCCGGGCCCGGGTATTCCCCAACCCGGCTGAGGGGTGTGTAGCGAGGCGGTCTGGTGCCCAACCGCCCCGCAGAGGGATGAGCCCCAGTGGCGACCCCCTACAGACCATTTTTACAGATTGTCCAGATCATTTTACATTGTAAACCTATCCTCCAAAGCACTTGCAACCTTTCCCAGCTTGGTATCATCCATCAACTTTATAAGTGTAGTCTCTATACTATTATCTAAATCATTGATGAAGATATTGAACAGAACCAGATCCAGAATTGATCTCTGTGGGACCCCACTCATTATGCCCCTCCAGTATGACTGAACCACTGATAACTACTCTTTGGGAATGGTTTTGCAACCAGTTTTGCACCCACCTTATAGTAGCTTTATCTAGGTTGCATTTCCCTAGTTTGTTTATGAGAAGGTCATGCAAGACAGTATGAAAAGCTTTATTAGAGTCAAGATATACCAAGTCTACCGCTCCCCTCTATCCACAAGGCTTGTTACCCTGTCAAAGAAATCCACGCTGACTGTTACTTATCACCTTATTATCTTCTAGATGTTTGCAAATTGATTGCTTAATTATTTGCTCCATTATCTTTTCAGGTACAGATGTTACCTGTAATTCCCTGGGTGGTTCTTATTTCCTTTTTTATAGATAGGCAATATATTTGCCCTTTTACAATCTTCTGGGATCTCTCTCATCTTTCATGACTTTTCAGAGATAATCACTAATGGCTCAGATATCTCCTCAATCAGCTCCTTGAGTATTCTAAGATGTATTTCATCAGGCCCTGGTGATTTGAAGACATCTAACTTGTCTAAGTCATTTTTAACTTGTTCTTTTCCTATTTTAGACTCTGATACCACCTCATTTTCACTGACATTCACTATGTTGGATGTCCACTCACCACCAACCTTCTTGGTGAAAACGAAACAAAGAAGTCATTAAGCACCTCTGCCATTTCCACATTTTCTGTTAATTTTCCCGACACACACACACACACACTGAATAACAGACCTACCCTGTCCTTGGTCTTCCTCTTGCTTCTAATGTATTTGTAGAATACTTTCTTGTTACTCTTTATGTCTCTAGCTAGTTTAGTTTCCTTTTGTGCCTTGGCCTTTCTAATTTTCTCCCTACATACTTGTGTTATTTGTTTATATTCATCCTTTGTAATTTGATTTAGTTTCCACTTTTTATAGGACCCCTTTTTGATTTTTATACCATTGAAGATCTCCTAGTTAAGCCTGGGTGGTCTCTTACTTACCTCCTATCTTTCCTACTCGGTGAGATAGACATTATTAAGGGCACAGGAGCAAACTGTTTGAAAAACCGTCAACTGTCGTCAATTGTTTTTCCCCTTAGGTTTGCTTCCCATGGGATCTTAACTAGCAACATCCTGAGTTTGCTAAAGTCTGCCTTCTTGAAATCCATTGTCTTTATTGTGCTGTTCTCCCTCCTACCATTCCTTATAATAATGAACTCTACCATTTCATGGTCACTTTCACCCAAATTCTCAACCAGTTCCTCCCTGTTTGTCAAAATCAAATCTAGAACAGCCTCCTCCCTAGTAACTTTCTCCACCTTCTGAAATAACAAAAATGTCTACAATACATTCTAAGAACTTGTTGGATAATCTCTGTCTTGCAGTGTTGTTTTCCCAACAGATGTCTGAAGTCCTCCATCACCACCACCTCCTGGGCTTTGGATGATTTGATAGTTTAAAAAAAAAAGCCTCATCCACTTCTTCCTGGTGAGGTGGTTTGTAGTAGACCCCTACCATGATATCACCCTTGTATTTTATCCTTTTTATTCTTACCCAGAGACTTTCAACAAGTCCATCTCCTATTTCCATCTCAACCTCAGTTCAAGTGTATATTTTTTTTTTAATATGAAAGGCAACTCCCCCTTCCTTTTTTCCCTGACTGTCCTTTCTGAGCAAGCTGTTCCCTTCTAAACCAATATTCCACTCATGTATTATCCCACCAAGGATCTGTGATGTCAACTATATCATAGTTGTGTTTATTTACTAGCATTTCAAGCTCTTCCTGCTTATTTCCCATACTTTTCGCACTAGTATACAGACATCTATGCCCCTTATGTTCCCAAAGGGATGTCTTTGAATCCCCAGGATGCTGCCTTGATCCTGACGTGGAAGATAGTCTCCTGTGTCTCTCTGGAGTACAGGAGCCAGGTTAATTCTGTCTCTCAAATTCAGGCTCAGGATAAACCCTGCTGATTTAGCTTGATAGCTTTGTTTACAGCTAGTATGTAGATTGAGGTAAACCCAGATTCCTTTGTCTAGGACAGACCTGTTCATCACCTTTATCGAGGTTAGGGTGGCTGATCTTATACAAGTTTTAGTAACGTACAGAGGGAATTCATAACTTTACATATAAGGTTAACATACATTTTACAATGATATTAATAACTGTTGTGTTATTAACTTTCAGATGATACTTTACAAGACATATAGCATACAACTATTGTTGCAGTAGTGTGCAGGGTATGAATTCAGGAGTTCCTAGGGTCACAATTCCCTAAAATCACCACTGGAAAGGAAACAGGAAAGCACAAGACAGATACAGCAGCAAGCAGATAGAAGGATACGGCAGCAGCCATAATCGGACTGCAATACGTGCACCTCATCCCTTAGGGAGGCTGCATCTCTCATCTTTGCTTTAGTAAACAATGGTGAAGAAAGAGAAACAAGGCAGGAACATGGAGAAATAAAGGCTGCAGAATAATGGCCAGAGAAAGCATCTGCCAACAGGAGCATTCAGAGAGTTGCAAGCCCTCACGCATCATGCTGCCAAGTACCATTAAAAGAAAGCAAACAGGATTGGAGCTGGATATTTTCTTTCCATTAGAAGGCCAGCAGGATTGCAGTCTGTTGTTTATGTTTAAAAACATGTCAGTACAAAGAAGGAGGAGTAAACTGATGGTAACATCTGTTCTAAGAAGCCATTTGCAAAATAACTATGTAATATCTGGAGAGAAACATTTGCAAGAGGAGAATACAGGATTGGAGAAGAATAGGAAGTAGGTGACACATTTTCTCTCTATTAGCCAGGACCTCTCATAAAGGCCTTTGCAGCATTAGCAAGAGAAGTGGGGTGAGAGAAGCTGTAGAAAAGGCAAATGGCCCTTCATAAAGTAATATCCACTCAAAAAAAACCAGCTGACCATAAAAGCAATCCATAGCAAAATGCTAAAATAGTGAAAAGGTGACAGTGTGTGAAAGAGTCTCTTCATTTGCTAAGTTTTAGAACAAGTATGGAATCTGCACTCTCTAGCTAGCAAATCACTCAGTGTTTTTAATCACAAGAACAGTTTTGGTCCCCGGACAATTTGTAGGCTAAACATAGATCTCTGGCTAAATATCAGTAAGGATGAGTAAGAAAGAAAGAGGAAACCTTTTCATTTATTTTAGGAGATGTTTGGAGTACATCAAGCAAATATTGGTCCTGAAATCCGCCAGCGTTGTGCTAACAATTCTGACTTCTTACAGCCTGCTTTTTTAGGAGTAGGATTTTATATTTGTACTATAAGAATTAATGTGTTTTAATTCTGATTTCATTCTACCAGCCACCCTTTCTGAATAGCAGAAAGGAATGACCCTCTGGGACCTTGTTTCCTATATGCATTACAAATTAGGCCCTTTAGTTAAATATCAGAGAGGTAGCTGTGGTGGTCTGGATTTGCAGAAGCAACAAAGGGTCCTGTGGCACCTTAAAGACTATCAAAAGTATTGAAGCATAAGCTTCCGTGGGCTGATGCCCACTTTGTCGAATGTGTCCGACGAAGTGGGTACTAGCCCACAAAAGCTTATGCTTCATTACTTTTGATAGTCTTTAAGGTGCCACAGGACTCTTTGTTGCTTTAGTTAAATATACATTTGTTTGTTTTAAGGTTTAGTTAGTAAGAGACAGAATCTTGCATTGTGTCTATGTTAATGAGATGTAGTGAGGTTTAATTTCTTCTGTTTGTACACCTTTCAAGGTCTCTATTAAAGACTTTGTGTGAATGAGGAGTGCATGCATCAGGGAAAGATAAAGGTGAGAAGGCCATTGCTGGAGCCAGATGGTCAAGGGAGAAGGAGTGAAGAAATTTAACAAGACTTATCAACACCAGAGAACCATCAATGGCCATCCATGACTGAGGGAAGGCAGATTGAGGACCCTGAGGTGGAGGGTGGCACCCCTAAAGACAAGACAATTGATTAAATCAAAAGGACAAGAGGTATCCTCTCGGAGGTGCTTTGGAATGATAGCATCAGAAGATAATACCAGTTAAGGAGTAACCGGTCATAAACTCACACAGCAAAATCCATAGACTTCAACAGAGAAGATGGACTATTAGAACAGGGTGCTTTGCCATGAGACTTTGGGTTTGTCTTGCCACAATTCCAGGAGTATCAAATTGTGACCAAAAGAGCCCAGCTTCCCTCTGTGACCTATCTGGCTGGCCACTAGATTGATCCAGACTCTGGACTAATAACTGTAACATTGACTGGTGGGGATGAGTGTATGTGTGACTGGAAAGCAGACGCTAACTGCTGTATGCTCAATAAATGTGACGTGTTGCTGTCTTCCCTATAAAAGATTGTGTGTGCTTTGTATAGCATAACACTTTTTCACAGGAATCACATTCCTCTACCATTATACCCTTTAAGATTTTGGAGGTGGACGAAAATACCAGAGCAAGAGTAACTTATTATTTATTCTTTGAGTTACCAGAGCTCCTAGGAGCTCTAGTCATGGATCAGGATCCCATTGTGCTAGATGCTGTACAAGCAGAGAAAAAACAGACAGTCCCTGCCCCAGGGAGCTTACAATCTAAGTATAAGACAAAAGGCAACAGATAGACACTGACAGAGGAGGACAACTAAATAATGAGACACTAATGGTCAGCATGGTAGGAAAAGGTCTCAGCATACCAGCTGCCTAGCCCTGGTCAAGTTTTTTGTGGGCATCATGGCCGAGAGTTTTAAGGAACGATTTGAAGTAGGCTATTGAGGTGGCTTAGTAACCAGCTTTCCCTCTACCTTTAACAGCAAATCTCTATTTGCAAAGCAACTGCTATTTCTATTGTACTATGCAAGAACATGAGCTCCTTTTCTCCTCTCAGGAATAAAAGAGAAAGCACGATATGGCCTGCTCAGGGCCATGCTTCTCTGATGTGGAATATCCTATCTATCTAGTATCTTTTAAAGCATATTTATGTGGCTAAAGTGACTGTCAATGACAGACTGCTTAGTCCACTAGTCAAGAGAATACCACTTACAAGTATTAATAAATATTCATACTTTGACATCTGGGGTCTGATTTTCAAAAAGGTGAAAGTACAGAGCCTTGTACGAAATGCACCTAATGTTATTTGTATTGCAGTAGTGCCTAGGAGCCTGAGTCATGGACCAGGGCCCCATTGTGCTAGGCACTGTACAAATATACACAAAAAAACCAGTCCCTGCCCCAGAGACCTCACAGTGTAATTTTGTGCCTCAGTTGCAAGTTGCCACAGTTGTGTGAGCAAGTCAGCTATTCACCCATATAAACCTTTAGCCGTGATGCCTCACCACTTTGAGTGTGTGTTTGTGGTAAATGAACACACAGACTAAGTGCACAATTGCAGGAATCCCCAAACTACTCATACGCTAGGAGGAGTTAGGTAATGCAGCTCAGCTTGAGTAAACTGACATTTTAAAAACTGTACTTGTCTGTCAAAACCTCTCTTTGTTTCAGTAGTGTGGTGTGTGTTGGGGGAAGGGGGTGAGATCTTGCTCAATATCCCGTTCTACATCTGTATTGACAAAGGCACACAGAAAACAATAGACCTGACCACATTCTCACAGTGAGCAATTGGCTCAGCCAGGCAGTTGGATGGGATCACCAGTTTACATTTCAAGAGAAGCACACTGGGAGAGGAATTCTCTCTTCATTTTGGATTTACAGCCCAGACTAGCCAGAGGGCCCTCCTCTCTTTCAGGCACTGTTCCCTCCGAAAAAATTAATTGGCATTTTTTGACCAACTCTTAATCCTTATTCTGGAAAGCACTATGCCAATGGGACTCAAGCACATGCTTAAGTGCTTTCCTGAACAGTGGCATTAGATCTGAATGCTTCCAGCCTACAATACAAACCTTGTCTAGTTTGGCCCTTTTCAGGTTTTTTTCTAGCTGCTTTTGAGAAGCAGGGATAAGTCATTGCCAATAGGGTGATTTATCAGTACTCAGAAAGAGGTTTTAAATCCATCAGAAAGTATTCCAACCGGCTTGTCAGGTTGGTGTGGCAGAACTTTATCAAGAGTCACCAGCCTGCACTTTAAGTAGGGCGGGGTTTGTCTGGCTGGCTGAGAGAAGAGTGCAAAGTTTTCTTCCCTTCTGGGGGAAGAGGGGAGACATAAAACTCCTGGAAGAGCAGTCAGCTTAGTGGATGACTCACCACCTAGGAATGAGGGGTTTTAAAAGGTCAGCCTGGGCCTAGCCCCTCCCCTCATCACTCAGAGCAGGCTGGGCAGCAGGCACCCAGGCTTCGGTGCATGGCTTGCAGCAGGACCACATGGAAGGCAGTATGTGAAGCAGCATGGCTCCAAAAAAGCAGCAAACAGGATTGTAAAGCAGAATGGCCCCAGGGGCACGGAGAAGTGTGAGCTCAGGAAAAGAGGGAGTTAATTCCCCCCGGCCCCAGAGACAGGGAAGGTCAGGCAAAGGCAAATTACACAGAAAGGGGACAGTGGAAAGGAGTGGAACTAACCGCCCCCTGCCACAGGTACTTCCACCCAGGCAGGCTGGAAGCTGCAATCGGGGAGCATCTGAAACAATCAATGTGCATTTGTCGGGGGACAGGCAGAGAGGGGAAGGGGGAGTGAGGCAAGGGAATTTAACAGTTTCACATGCCAGCCATGCTGGAAGCGGATGTATCAGGCAAGCGAACAGCGAACTGCCAAAGAGGCCACGGGTGCCTAGAACATGAGAAAATTGGGAGGCTGCCTTCCTCATATATGCGGTATTGTACAGGCCTACCTACAGAGGAGCCCTGCCTTGGTTAAGTGTATGGATATAACTAGGGAGGCACACAATATGTTTGGGGGCATGTCCTGGTTTAATTATAATTAGCAGTTTTAATTAAGAGCAGCAACACAAACTGGGACAACTTGGCCTCACACACTGTAGGTGCAGATAGGGTGACCAGACAGCAAGTGTGAAAAGTCAGGACGGGGTGGAGGGTAATAGGAGCCTATATAATAAAAAGACCCAAAAATCAGGACTTTCCCTATAAAATCGGGACATCTGGTCACACTAGTTGCAGAGCATGACACAAAAGGGTGCCAGGGGTTTGTTTATACTGCAACAACCTTGGGAGGGGCCCCAGGCATGTAATGGTATTTGCTGGGCATTTAATGATGGTGATTGTTTTCACAACCCCTGTAGATACAGGTGTGTTTGGGAGACTACTGGTGGCAGTTGTATTTCAACAAGGCTATGCCCATGGCTGTTAGGTATCCTGTGTAGCTTTTCAGAAATTCAGCACAATGTTGCACGGGGCAGTGGTGCGGTCAGCAGGACTAAACCCAATAGTGCAATATTTGGATAATTTTTTTTTGTTTTCCTGGGGCACCTGAACTTTGCTTGCAGGGTTGTTGCCCCAACAGGGTTGTTGTTTTGTGCCCGGCTGGCAGCAGCAACAGCTGGCATAGCCAGGCCTTACCATTACATACCAGTCACTAGATATATGAAGGAACATGTGAGGGTGTGGAAATGTTTTCTGAATTGATTTAATGGGGTATCATTGTGGAGGTGGCAATGGTTATTACAAAGGGGGTTAAAAATCCACTCGGATGCAGCAACTGGTGCAGGTTTTGGGGTGTTTTATCAAGGCAAATGTACACAAAATGGCCTGTCACCTGGAAACAAAACGGGGTTGTGTGTGACATGACCTCAGAATTTTTCCCCATTTTAGTTGCAGTGGTCATTTGGGGAATCGGAGCTGGCTAATATAAGGGTGTGCTTCTGGTATGACAATGTGGCAGTGGTACTGGTTATCAGTTGTCAAACTTCCAGATCGCACAGGGTTATGAAGTTGGTAAGGACGTTTGCTCTACAAAGCCTAACCTCCAACATCTGTTTTTCTTCCAAACACATGCCAGGCCTGGATAATGGTATTGCAGACGCCTTGTCTCATTTCCAGTTTGACAGATTTCGTGAGCTTGCAACAGGGGCTAGCAGTGAACCTGAGCACATGCTGCGGGTTCCCTGGAACCTCGGAATGTGATGTGGTTTGCGTAATGGAGATTTTCGGCTCCAGCTTACACGTTGTTTATTTCGTTTTGTTTTAAGGAGTCTTATCAATTCAATGATCCAGAGAATGGATCACCTATGCGGCCCTCAGTGGAGGCTGGTTGGTTGTTGTAGTACCAGATCAAGGATAATGCAGCTGCTGGTGCCCTTTAATGATGAAACATGGGACAATAGTCCTTTATCCCCAGTAGGGCTGCTAGGCAAAAGGCCATTTAGAGATGTCTGGGAACCCGGCCAGGTGTGTGGAGGAGGGAACCAAGCTAATGGCTGGCACCTCCTTGTGGTGGATGTTTAGTGCAGATACTCCATAAATTAAGGCCCAAAAGAATGGAAAAAGGGCTTGGAAAAGGAATTAAGGAGAGGTGCTTGGTAATTGAGCAAGCCGGGGGGGCAGTGTGGGACATCTATGATTGGTACAGCAGGGAACCACCCCTGCCATCATTATAGTCCACCGTTACCCCATCTTCGAGGTGGTTGGTAGGGTCCCGGCAAGAGAATTGCTGGAGGGACATGGATGAAAGGGTGTGGGGGGCTGGTGAAAGCGCCCCTTTCCCCCACCCCCAAAATTGGCTGGAATCTGTAAAGTTCCAGCAAGGGAACTGGTGGAGGGACCTGGATAAATGGTGAGGGGGGAAAGCTTCCACAGCTCCCCACCACCGAAAAAAAGGCTGAAATTGGTAAGGTTCCAGTAGTGAATCTGCTGAAGGGACATAAATTTTGCACCTGCACTGTACATATTTTATACGCTGGGTTAGTCCTAACCAATTATTATTTAATAATAAAGTCGCAGCCTGACTAAACCCATATCTAATGTCTCCTGTCATTCTTTCAGCATAGCCAGACAATCCTAGCCAGCACATCGCGATCCCATCATCAAGTCAAATGCCCGAGTTCTAAGGATAGTTCATCGTTAATTTCTACTTTATCGTGAATGTTTGACATTCTGAGGGATGTTTCTGGGGTTACCCTGTCAACATTTCACTTGTTAAGGCTAGGGTTGTGAATATGACTTCGCTTTTATGTAAACTCATCCACTGCTTCTTTAAAATCTCAGAGGGGAATTTTCTCAACTCGCTGTCTCTGTTTTGTTTCAGGATTGTCATAGTCCTATAATTCTTATTTCTGATGTCTACATAGACAGGCCTCTGAGTGCTTTTTAGAGGATAGTATAGCATCCACATTGTTCTAGACACTCTTTTCTGTGGTATTTATGCTCCTGCTGTAAAAGGCATTACTTTTGTACAAACAGTGTAGCAAGCTTTGAGCAGTTTTGTGTCCTTGATTATATTAGCTTATGGGATTCACCAAATACGAGTTTAAGTAGCTTTTGTCGAATGATATATTTCACCTGGCAAAGGTACTGATGCTCTGTTCCTCACAGAGGCCAAACTCCCATTGACTTTAACAGCAGTCCAGCCAGCATAAAGTGTGGAAAATCAGTCAGTGCATTGCATTTCTACTGAAAATATATGATTATATATATAATGAAAAGAAGCTTTCTTAAATATTGGAGCCAATTCGTGTATTCCTTAAATTAGTCAATGGCAAATCTCTTATTTCCTCCTTCCTCTCCATAACTTAAGAAATGCATACTTGTCATATTTTCATTCCTCAGGAACAAAACTATACTCTTCTACTTTAAGAAAAGAGCAACTGACCATGTGCTCTAATCATTAAAGGGACTTGCCTGATAAACATACCTGCAAGCTTTTTTACACTCATCTCAACCTATGAATTATTGTATAGTTAGAATTATTTTTTTAAAAAAACCCTCTCATGGCATTCTAGCCTGGAGTGTAAGCAGAATTTAAACAAAGAGACATCAATACACAAAGGAAAATGAAATATATTGAGAAGACCCCTTTTGTAACGCTCATAAAATATCTAATGGGTTTCAAGTACAGAACACAGCGTACTTTATGCAGTGACATACAGTAGCTCATGGTTCATGAGCTTTTTTCCCCACAAGGACGCCTTTGGCATCTGTCCCTTTTTCATTTCTTGTATTACCAGAACACCCCCGCTAGCACCATCTCTCTCACAGTGTGGCATCCTCCATGCAGCAAAAGTACCAGAATGCTATTCTGGCACATTTTGGCCCTGGCTCAAGGGACAGACCCTTGTATAAAGCTGTGGGAACCACAGTCTCTCTCATTGACTCTAAAAGATTTTTGTTATATACACTGTTAAGCCCTGAGGAAATAATTTTAACATCAACTTAAAGCCATGTGCCAAAATAATTTCATTTTTAATAATGTTGTCCAGTGCTAAACATATACATTCATCTTACCCACATTCAGAGCATACTAGTGTCAGAACACAGCAGACCTGAGAGTGTCAACTGTTTCAGGGAAGGGGAAGAACATAGCATTGAGATTACTGCAGGTAACTCCTCATCTACAGATGAAATTGGGTTTGGACTTTCGCCAAGAATAAGATTATATTATTAAGAAGATGGAAACAAAGCAACAAAGATCCCAGGAGTCTGCATTCAAGCTGAATTAGGAGGTCCCGCCCTCCATTCAAGTGTATTGGGGCATAGTTCAAATCAGAGGGTCCACCCAGAATGACTGTCTGGGTCTCTTCCAAGTCCCCCACATATGGAAACACTATGGCTGCTCTGTTTTTTAATGAATACAGAGATTCAGTTTGCTCCGAGAGCTGACAGAGATATTGAAATTTGTAGCAGAGTGTTAATTATAATTAATAAATAAACTTGTGATTCAACCATTTAGAACAGGCCAGCTTGAACTACCATGTAATTTTATTGCTAAAGCCATGGTCCTGCCTTCTCCCAGCCTCTCCCTACTGTATTACTCCTGCTCATCTAGTCACACTTAAAACTCTTTGGGCCAGGGAACTTGCCTTTTTATTAAATGAGATACAGGAAGGACAGAAAAAAAAAGTACATTTCATAACAAGCTGTGCACATTCTACCTGTATTTGTTGGGGCCCAGCAGCTGGAACCTGAAAAGTGAGAGTCAGTTTCACTAGAGTACAGTAGTTCAATTCTCCCAAACAAAAAAGGAAGCTGGTCCCCAAACATTTCTCCTTGCCTGAATTATAAACTCAAAGCATTGCCTATCTAGCAGTTTCGGTCATGGGGGCAAGGAGGGCCTGCTGGGAAGGGGAGGCGACTGAGACCCTTTATAATGCAGCCTGTTCTGCCTCTGGGAGCATTTTGAAGGCTGGAAAGACAAACAGGAGCTCCTGCCTGAAAGGCTCTTAACTATAATTAAAAGATTTTGGAGGAACTGAACTCTGTGTAAGTTATTGTATCTGTTAGTAGAACAAATGCTCTAACCTTTAAGACATTGCTTATTTTCTATTCTCAAGTTTCACCACTTCTGTGGTGGGTAAGGTGCCTTTACCCACTGCTCTGGCTGCTATACTTTTGGATGCTATTAAAGCTGAGAAATAGAACTGATGCACTATGGATACACTATAAAGTATATCACTCTGCTTCGGGGTCCAGGATGCAGAATTAGGTGTGAATGTTCTAGATGAATATCCAACAGAATAGTGGAGTAGAGATCTACACTACAAATCCAAGAGTGATATTTTTGCTGGGGAGGGGGGAAGGGGAAGGGAGAGGGTTGTTTGGTTGGGTTTTTTTTTTGAATTCTCGGTAACACTGTCTGTATATTCTTGCAGTGAAACTTCTGCTCTTACTCCTCTTGCTTGTTCCTTTGATTTATTTCTTTCCAAAACAATGGAGTAGTAAAGGTAGGAAAAAGTGATGGGCAGAGGTTGCTTCATATGCTACAATTTAATGAATATTGTAATTAGATGCTTGAACATACCTCTTCAGGTTCTGCATTGCATTTATATTGCACACAATTAAAGTTTAAATATCTGTAAAGCCATATGGGCTCAAATCTGCAGAAGCCTACAATCTTGCCCTTACTATGATGCATATAAAAGCACTGGAACCTTCAAAACTGTGTGTGCAGTCATCTGGAATGCACAGTTCAAATCACTGTTTATCCAAATTTGGATGAGTATTTAGGCAGCTGCTTTGAGGCCCACTGAAAGTTCAGTTTATGATATTTTGAAAAGTGTCCCTTTAAATTGGCAAAAAGGAGTCTTGTCGCTTAAAATAAGTTAAAATCTTCTCCAAACTTCCAAAAGCTGAAGAAATTTTCTTTCAGTTGAAAAAGGAAAGAAAGAAAAAGAAAATTTAAAAATATGAGGTTAGTCATTAAATATGTGAGGAAAGTACTGTCAGGCTCTCTTTCCCTCTCCTTCCCTGTCCTGCACCATTTTATACTGTGTATGACTGTTCTCAATAAGAAGTCACTTCTCTTACAAGTCTACATTGTAAATAGACACCTGTGGCTGGTGCATGCCAACTGACTTGGGTTCACAGGCCTCTGGCTAAGGAGCATTTTCATTGCAGTGTAGACTTCAGGCTTCAGCTACAGTCTGAGTGTCAGGATCCTCCCACTTCAGGGTCCTAGAGCCGAGCAGCCAGCTCACGCCCAAATGTCTACACTGCAATTAAACAGCCAAAGTCAGCTGCAGGCCTGCTGTGAAGTGGTATAGTGATAATTGCTCAGCACAGGAAGTCAGGGGTCTGGCCGCAGTTATTGCAGCCTTGTTGTGATGAAAACCCATGATTACTGCCCCTGGCCCCAAATCATAGTGAAGTACTTTCTGACCCAGGCTGGGATTTAGTTTCTGGGCTCAAAGAGATAAATATGATAAATATGATATAACCAAAAAAAGCCCTATAAAAGCCCAATTTTAGTTCTGATAGAACTAAAAGGAGAAGTGAAACAGTGTTATGTTTCTATTATAGTTGGTATGACCAAAATTACTTGAAAATTAATGTACCACAATTTCTCTGGGCATTTAAAATACATTTAACTTTGAAATGAGTAATGAAAAATGTCACCCTTGCTAAAAAGACAGCTATATTGTTGTGTAATGAAGAGCAGATGGCAAAAAGTATTTCAAAAGACTTTTTTTTAAAGATAGAAAAATAGCATACATGCCACACTCCATAACTTTGTCTGAGTTGCCATACTATCAGTTACAAGCATTTCATGCTACATGTATTGGCACTTTGGGTTTATTTAAGCGCAAGGCCCCTAGGAGTTAAGGCCTGTACAACATACATATAAACTTACATCTTTCCTATACCGTGCATGTCAGTAAGGGTTAGACGCTTCAAAATCTTAGGGAATTCCTTTTAGTGCACCTAATAACACTGCTCTACAGCCAAAATGCTTCTGAAATAAATGTAGTCAAACTTTACTAATTCTGGGTCACTGAGAACGAAAATGATGCTTAAAATTGTTGGTTGGCTCTCGTTTTCAAGATATGCTATTGGGTCAGTATATACGACTCTTGACATGGGAATGGTGGAGGATAAGTGAGTTATAAAGGGAAGGGATCTCAATTTAAACCAGAAATGACTAAAATACATCTTTGACTGGATCTATAAATAAATCTATGACTGGGTTTGGACAGTACTTGCTTTTTAGGCAAAACAATGAATGATGCAATCTGAAGCTGGTATTGCATCATACATGATATGAATTGCATCATGTTATTCCTAGAAGTCATGGATGATGCAATCATAACGAAGCTTACGTCACTCTGCTGAACAAATTGCCCTATATCAGCTCTAGAAATCATACAGTGTCGTTCTCTCTTATTTGTCAGTGTTTGATTTTGCAAAGGGACACATTTCTGTTTAGCCAAAGTGAGCACAGATGCCTCGTACTTGTGTGAACAGTGCAGATAACTTCTGCTATGTTTGTGGTGAAGTGACTTTTGCATCACAAAAGCGCAGTATAACCACTATGGTTAAGAAAGCCTATCACCTTTATTTTGGCTGCAAAATTGAAGATCAGGACAAGAGGTGGGCCCCACACATATGCTGCAACACTTGTGCAACAAATCTTTGCCAGTGGTTGAACAGGAAAAGGAAATCTATGCCTTTTGCAGTGCCAATGATTTGGAGAGAGCCAACAGATCATACCAGCAATTTTTACTTCCGCATGGTGCCTCCAGTTGGGAAAGGTGTGTCAAAGAAAAAGTGGACTGTGCATTATCCAAACATTCCATCAGCTATACGCCCAATACCCCACGGAGAAGGGATGCCGGTTCCTGATGCACCAGAATCAATCATTCTCACTTGAGTCAGACGAGGAAGAGGAAGAGGATGAAACTTGTGGTCCTGAACCATCAATGTCACAGGACCCACATTTTCTCCCATCCTCCTCCTCTGAACCACACCTCATAACACAAGCTGAACTGAATGACCTTGTCAGGGATTTGGAACTACCCAAGAGTAAGGCAGAGCTGTTGGGCTCCAGACTACAGCAGTGGAATCTCCTGGCAGGTGATGTTAGGGTTTCCATGTTCCATGACCTTCAAAAGGATCTTGTCCCATTCTTCTTCATGGAAGGTGATCTTGTAGCCTGCAACAACATCGATGGTGTGATGGCAGCCCTCAACATCGTTCACGATCCAGATGAGTGGAGACTCTTCATTGATTCATCGAAGACGAGTCTTAAAGCTGTTTTGCTGCATAATGGCAATGTTTTGCCATCAATTCCAGTTGGTCATGCAGTCCATAGGAAGGAAACCTATGACAACATGAAACAACTTTTGAGGTGCATAAACTATGACCAACATCAGTGGCAGCTTTGTGGCGATTTGAAGGTTGTTGCTCTCTTGCTTGGTCTGCAGACTGGATACACAAAGTACTGCTGTTTTCTCTGCGAATAGGATAGTCGTGCAAGAGATTCCCACTACATCAAGAAAGATTGGCCACTCCGACAGTCATTGGAGCCTGGGAGGAAAACTGTTCAGCATCCACCACTTGTTGAATCAAGGTAGATTTTGTTACCATCCTTACACATCAAGCTGGATCTGATGAGGAACTTTGTCAAGGCCATTGACAAAACACAAGCAGCTTTCAAGTACCTCCGTGGAAAATTTCCAAGGTTAAGTGAAGCTAAGATAAAGGAAGGTGTCTTTGTTGGTCCTCAGATTTGTGAACTTCTTCGAGATGATGCATTTGACCATGCACTGCGTGGCAAGGAAAAGACGGCATGGAAAGCCTTCCAGTCAGTGGCAATACATTTTCTCGGAAACAACAAGGCAGACAACTACAGGTTGTTGGTGGAAAACCTCCTGAAGGCATACAAAAGCCTTGGTTGCAACATGTCACTAAAGATACATTTTTTGCACTCTCATCTAGATTTTTTTCCACCGAACTGCGGAGCAGTGAGCGACGAGCACGGCGAGCAATTTCACCAGGACATTGCAACAATGGAGAAACGCTATCAGGGCAAATGGAGCCCATCAATGCATGCAGACTATTGCTGGACAGTGACAAGAGATGCTCCATTTAATGAATACAAGAGACAAGCCAAGAAGCGCCGAGTAGACACTGAATAGGACTAAACTATGTACATAATAGTTTTTTGCCTTTTGTTTCAGAATACATTTTATTTATATAACCCTTTTGCTGATTTTTAAAGTGTTACCTAAACAGGAGAGGTGAAATATTATCATGTAAAGCAACCATAAACACATAAAAAGACCTAGGTTTACAATTTATGATTAAAACTCTACTATCTACACAATATACAGACATAAAATGTAAAAACTTAAATATCTTAGAAACAGTAGCCAGTTGTTTTAATTGTCATATTTGAATTCAGCACATCAAAATACATAATAAATATCACATTTTATCTCTGAAGCAGACGACTTCTAAAAAATTGTAGACCAGTGTAATATAAAGTATGGCCTCCTTGAGAAGAAACTAAAAGTCAGCTGTGACGTGAATCTTGTCTTTAGAAATATAAATATAAAGGGTGAAACTTGCAGCCGGGGTGGCGGTGGGGAAAGGCAGCTTTAAGATACCTTTCTACCCTCTCTATCCTGAGCCCTTCTGGGGACAGGTACTGCTCAGGCAGCCTCCTGGCGAGTCCTGTTGGGCATAGCATTGCCTGGAATCTCCTGCACCACTGTGCTGTGACTCCACCCCTATGTGTCCCTCCAGCCTCACGCCTGCCATTCTCCCTATGGCAGGGCTTGGGAAGGAAACCTCAGAAGGCAGCCTTATGGCTTCCTTCCATAGCTGCTGGCAGGGGAGAATCCTGTCCCTAGGGTAACCAGACAGCAAGCATAAAAAAAATCAGGACAGGAGGTGGGGGGTAATAGGATACTTTATAAAAAGAGACCCCAAAATTGGGACTGTCCCTATAAAATCAGGACATCTGGTCACTGTACCTATCCCAGTCAGAAAAAAGACTAGGTCGCTTTATGTCATATAAAAGGACCAGAGTGGGAGGTAAAGATCTTGCCATTAATGCTTCTTGAGAATCAATGCCATGTCCTGAGCTGACATAAATCAGTGTAGCTCCATTGGCTTTATCAATGGAGTGCTGCCAGTTTTCTGCAGCTCAACATATTGTAAATATGCATTTAACTGCAAAATTAAATTCACATTTCATGTAAAACTTTACTAGAGGCCAGAAGTATGGTCAACTTTTTGTCTGGAGTCTGGCAGGAGAGCCGATAAAGATTTGGCTCAACTGTTATAATCTGTCATTAATAAACATAACTTACAATAGTCTCTCAAAAGATAAATCACCACTTCTGGTTCTCTTGTTGGAATTTGCAGCAGAAGCCAAAGGCTTAGTATGTATGGCAAGGAGGGTTAGCCCTCCTCTTATCATGACATGTTTCCCTCAAGGTCAAGCCTAAGGCAAAAGCATACAGCAATCCAAAAAATCACTCAGGGCTCCAGGATAACATTGCTGGGAGTTTTCAGTATGAAAATAAATAAATAAATAAATAAAATAGAAAAAAAAAAGAGTGTGAGCTAACTATCCAACCACTTAGCATCCACCATAACATCAACTATACACCATAGCATCAACCTAGAAAAAAACTAGTAGCTTTTATCCAGTTAGTCACAGGCCCCAATCCTGCATAGATGTGTGCAACTGACTAAGTTTACCCACTGCAAGTTGCTGTATTGAAGCCAAAGGAGACAAGTCACATTTCATAAAGTTAGGCCTGTGCCTAAGTCTTTGCAGGATTGGGAGGCATAGAAATTAAAATTATCTAGTAGATCAATCTCTCTCTTTATCTATTTCCTGCCAGTGCAGTATTATTCCTTACAGCGTATATTCATACTCTAGTGCTTTTTCTAGTTGAGTGTAAGATTTTCGGAGCCGGGATTGGCTTTTTGTTAGGCACTAGTGCAGCAGGACCATGGTCCCTGACTAAGGCTCCTTGGAGCTACAGTGGGAACCCAGAATACCGCGCCCTGCTATAGCACGAATCCGCTTATAGCGCAGTGTGCGGCTGGCTTCCGATGGTGGCGGCGGCCGCTGCTTTGATGTGCAGAACCCTGCGATACTGTGACCCCGCCATTATTACGATTGGGGCTTTTTAGATCCCGATCATCGTGGTATTGAGGGGTCCCACTGTACTATAATACAAATAATAAATGTCAAACACTATGGGAAAAACATCACATGCAAGATTACAACACTCTGACTAGTCTATCCTGAAAAGACATTGGCTGCCATTCATGAACTTTGAAGATGGGTGGGGGAAATAAGCCACTAACTTGGATTTCAACTTTTCCAGACTACTGTACCCCTTTCAGGAGTCTGATCTGTCTTGCATACCCCCAAGTTTCACCTGACTTGAAAACCTGCTTATAAGAATCAGACATAAAAATATAAAAAAGTGTCACCACACACTTACTGAAAAATTGGTTATTTTCACATATAATTATAAAATAAATCCATTGGAATATAAATATTGTACTTACATTTCAGTGTATAGCATGTTGAGCAGTATAAACAAGCCCATTGTCTGTATGGAATTTTAATTTGTACTGACTTCGCTAGTGCTTTTTATGTAGCCGGTTGTAAAGCTAGGGCAAATATCTAGATGAGCTGTGCCCTCTGGAAGACCCATGCATATACCCCGAGCTGAGAACCACGGAACCAAGGATACCAAAAACTTTGACTTTATTCAGTGACTGTTTTGTCAAATGTAAAGCAGTGGTACTTGGTACAATGTCCTTAATACATTAAAATTAGCCCTTTTCAGTAAAAAGGGTATTTTTATATATTTTATTTAAGGTTATATTTAATGTACATATTCCTTATAGCTTTAATTTTATTAGAAGATCCATCACAACCTCCAAAAGATTAAATGAATATTTTTCTTGAATGTCCATGATGAATGGGGATAATTTCAAGTAAAATTATGGTCAGTGCCAAAATCTTCATCCAAAGAAAAATTCCAAGAACAGTTAGGAAGATCTTAATAGCAAATCACCAACTTCTTCTGTATTTAAAGTATTCCAAGCTTTAAAAAAAAAATCCACATGTATATTGATAAATCACTCAAAAGTTCATGTCAGGCATATTAATGGGGCCTGCCTTAAAAAAGGCTTTTTTAAAAAACTACCAAATAGATAATTGTGAGGTTGCTTTCCTTCAGTGTCTGATACAACATTACTGTGATTTAGAACTAGAGAATCCCTACCTTTTACTTTATTAGTCTACTATTTAATACTCAGTATTTAATGTCCATAGAAGTTTTTGCTCCATATATGCAAAAGTATCAAAGTAAGGATCTCTGCTATGCAGACAGATGATGTAAAAATGATGGAAAATTTCAGTGAGAAGCATATTTTTAATTAATTTAGGACCAGCACCTTGTCCCCATCTCCAGTTGCTTTGTACTAATCCAGTAGTGCAAAGCCAGCAGAACTAACTATTTTAAGGTTCCCTTTTTGATGCTGCACTCCATATGCTTTATGAAAATGTGCTTATGAATGTGAATATGATGCAACTGGAATATGCTTTATGCAAAAGGTCTCTTGTAAGGTATCATTACAAAACTTATAACCTACTGAGTGTGTTCATCCTATTTGTTTGCATGTATTATTTCTAGGTTTGAAGGTAGGAGAATAAGATATAAACTTGTATTACTGATGTAAACATATTAAGTGGAAACCATTAAGGGTGCTTCAGAATCAATGACCTGTAAATGGCTCTGTTTACTTGCAAACGTTCCTGTGGGCTAGCCCAGGAAGAATGGAGGCTGGGGTCCCCCAGGACATCTGATCATGTCACCTGACACTGGAATCCATCTTAATCCTGGTACTTTTCTATTCAGGAGGAGGACTCCTGCCTTGTGCAAAAGGGCCTGCCAGTCGTGCAAAAGCCCCTGCTTACCACCTAAGCTGCCTGCTGGAACTAACAATGACTGTACCAGAGGAAAGGATTGGGCCCAGATTAGGAAGAAATCTAGTCTATGAAGGAAGCTTATTGGAACATCGGTGAGGGTGAGATGTTACCTCTAATCCGTTTCTTAATGTATTAGGCTTAGACTTGCATGTTTTTGCTTGGTGACTTACTTTGTTGTGTCTGTTATTATTTGAAATCACTTAAATCCTACTTTTTATATTTAATAAAATCACTTTTGTTTATTAACGAACCCTGAGTAAGAGATTAGTAGCTGGGGGAGCAAACGGCTGTGCATATTTCTCTATCAGTGTCAGAGGGTGGACAATTTATGAGTTTACCCTATATAGGGAGTAAAATGGTTTTATTTGGGGTTTGGACCCCATTGGGAGCTAGGTGTCTGGGTGCTGGAGAGGTAACCTGCCAAGCTGTTTTTGGATAAAGTCTTCAGCTTTAGGGTCATGGCCCAGACCCTGGGTTTGTGTTGCAGCAGGTTAGCATGTCTGGCTCAACAAGGCAGAGTTCTGGAGTCCCAAGCCGGCAGGGAAAATGAGTGTAGAGGTAATTACAGCACATCAGGTGACAGTCCCAAGGGGAGGAAGGTGTCTCTGTGACCAAACTTCTGTGACTGAATACAGGAGAACTCTTGGGTGGCTTGGAGCCTATACAGTCTGTAGCATTCTCCCTCACAATACTGGCCATGGGGACAAGCTCGGTGTCTAGATGGGTAAAAGGCGTGGCTGGAATATTCTTTGGTATCCCTGACTGCATGAAAGGCCTCTTATGGTCACTGCACCAACTCAAGTTGAGGCAGTGGATTGGCCTCCACCAACCCCAAGATCCCACTAAAAGTGGACCTAGGAAGTTGTATCATATGATGTTTACACTATGCTTCAGGGTCAAGGCCAAAGCAGCACTTGAGTTTGGATTCAGCTCTGAAGCCAACACCACCACACTCCTGCTGTTCTCAAGGCAGCTCTGGACAAAAAGGCTAGGATAATACTCACCCCTTTAATCCCCAAGCACCTCCATAGAGTGGGAGTCCTGGAAGGTCAGCTGGTCCTGTGAGATTTTTGGTTCAGATCTACAGACTTGAAGCTGAAACCTCCAATCCCACCCCCTGTGAAACAGAAAGGGTTTGACTAGAGGTTCTGTTTTATGACCATTTTACTGATAGCAAAATAGAACAAACATTTTCAAAAGGGTACAAACAAGCAGCTGAGTAGGGAGCCACGGAATTTGGGGCATATTGCCTCTGAGTCTGCTTGGACCAAGCTCTGTAAGACCCTTGACAGGCCTGCACATTAGATAGAATTATTAGGTCTGGTTTCAACACAAGCTTTAATTGAAACATTTTCTCTCTCAAACAGCACTGGCAGCTGTTCTCCTTTCCCTGCTGCTCCTTGGGGTAATGTGGCCAATTCCAGATTTGCCGCTTACTTATTTGTCTTCATAAATTGTCAAATCATTGTGGAGCAGCAACACAAACCAGAGTAGTGTGTCATACTCTGATCCACTTCATGCCTATAATCCTGACCACAATCTTGCAAGTTACTCCAATCTTCACCACAAACACACAGTATACCTGCTGGTCAATACTGCTCGTCCATGTCAGACATCATGTCATAAACCAATGGAGCAATGCTGACAGCACTTTGAGCTTAGCAAAGGAGCTTACAAAGTGATTGAAAATGTAGCAATAATGGATTAAATCTGTTTTTAAAACACAGCTGGGTGCTTGTGGCATAGTTGTAAAAATTGCTCTGTCTTGAACACAGGGAGTGCAATTAATAATAATCCCTACCTCTCATATGGCAATTTCCTCAGTGCACCTTAAAGCTGTTTAGTATCATTATCCCCATTTTACAGATAGGGAAACAGAGGCAGAGAGGAGGAAGTGACTTCCTCAGAAGCAGAGCTTGGACTAGAAGTGATGTGTCTTGAGCCCCAGTCTAGAGCGCTAACCACTAAGCCATAGCATTTGCATGGGGTAGTGTAACATCCAGTGTCTCACACAGTAGGACCTGATGTAGCTGGGGCCTCTAGGCAATCTTGTAATGTAATTAATAAAGGGCTTGAGGGAAAGTTTCTCCCGCTCCATCTGCGTAACCTCACACCTAAAGTGCATGGACAAGTTGGCCTTTGAAATATTGGCACATCACTTCCTAATACACAGTACTTCAGCATATGAGATTTCAGTGCTAGGGTACTGGCTGCTTTGTCAATAAAATGGTGTTGACTCATCTAGGATTTACACTTTTCCAAATGGCAGGGCAGCAGGCAGAGGAGGAGAAGATAGGGTATGGGTGTTTTACTGCTGGCACACTTTGATTTGATTTGCCAGAGAAACTTTGCCATTCTTGCGATGTCCCATAGTCAATTGCACACACAAACCTGCATTTCTCTCTTATGTTTTCCCCCTCATGCCTATAATCAGTATGCTGTCACTTTGTTTTTGATGCAATTGAGGAGAATGCTTAACTCTGACCCATTCCCTTGGAGTTCAATGTCATAGTGTCTGTCAACAAAATTTAATGGGTCCAGAGGGAAATGAGAGGTAGTGAAAAACTAGAGCAAAGAAAATGTAACTATAATCTCCAAGAAAGGGATTTAGCAATAGGCCACAAGGCACAATCCTAAAATATTAATAGGAGATGAAATAAAACATCTGGAAAAAAAAGTATATAGACACTTTTGGCCAGATTCTGATCTAATTTGCACCAGTGTAAATCCAGAGTAACTCCAGTGAGTCAATGCCTCATGTTAATCTGTTTTTTCCATCTGTTAATCTGGTTTCCAGCATCTGGCCCTCTGTTGGTTCAATCTAGGGGAAATAAGTGAACTCACAGAGTGGGGTCACATAGAGGGGGTCAGATTTTAAAAGGTATTTGACAGTACCATTGTCATGGAGTCCGCTGCCATGTACCTTAGTCCCTCATCTGGTTAGCACTCCCCCATATGACACAGCCTCAAACCTTTAAGGAAATCACAGTTACACTACTGCATTGAAAAAGCTCATAGGCTTGATTTAAACTTAATACAAAGGGACTGGTGATGCCCTGGGGCTGTGAGGGAGACATTCCTCTCCTTGTCCCAGCTAGAACTACACAACTAATGAGACAAAGCTATTCCTGTACATTTCAGACTCTAATAAGTAGAGCTGAATTTCAGCTGTATACATACCCATTTGTAATAGCTTTTTGGAAAAACCTCACAAGGATACTTTTTGTTCAGAGGATGAAGAGCAGTGCTTAGGTATTGGCTTGCTGAATTTCACCCACAATATGGGTAAATATTTTGCCTTTAGTTAAGATCTGTTTAATCAAGACATGGCATTAATTTCAAGTGGAAGCAAATGTAGTTCATAAAGATTACACATAACATCTATTCAGCAAACAGGAAACAATACCTTGGGATTAACATGACTGATAATGCTCAAAATATCAAATCACAAAAATCTAGCACAACTGATCCAGATCTTTAAATTTAATTTACACAAAACATTCATTAAATAATTCTGAACAGTGAGTTCATTCAGATAATTATTTGTAGGCAAAAAGGCAAATAAATTATGAGTTGTTCACCCAACTCCTCTCCATAAATGAAGATCCAACCAATCTGCCTATAGTAGACATTTCTTTGGTAATGTGCCTTGAATAATCAGAAGAGCACTCCCAGTGCAGACATAAAGAATTATGGATCTAATACTTAGTCACACATTTTACAATGGCAAAGATTCAGAAGGAACATGAACATAATAAAGTAAATTATATATACATTACTGCAAACTAGTAAAAGCATTTTGGCAGTGAAGGCAGGAAACATAGCTATCAAGGAAAAGATATTTAAAATAAAACTTGCAGTTTATTCTCTTCCATATCTCATCAGAACTGTATTGTCTGTAGAGATGATAGCAGCTAGGGGATAGGAAAAATGCAGTTACTGGTGGTCCATATTTATAGTTAGTAAGCCCACTCCCCCTAGTTGGTGAGGTAATGGCTAGCTGTGTTTCCTTAATTTAGCCAGGGGAGTAGATATCCCTACTATAATGATAATGATATCATTATCATTCAATAATGATATCCCTTATTGAATTTTCCACCTTAGAGGTTGCATTTCAGTGTCTTACAGCTCATGAAATTGTACTGATTTGGCAACTTGCCCATTAACGATTTTTTTTAGTTATTTTTTGTCACGACTCACAGAATTTATTGAGCATAAAACACTGTTAACTCACCTTCAAGTTATCTACATTCAAATTAAATCCTTTTGAGTTAACCTTGCTTGAGAGCAGTTATGCTGCTAAACAACCCTCAAGCTTCACAGTGGGACTGGATTAGCAACTGACATGTTGTGCTAACTCCAGCTGCACCCTATACCCCTGCCCCCACTCCCACCAGGCCAGCCAACTTGAGTCAAAAGCACAGTGAAGAGTGTTCGTGTATGCATGGGGCTTGAATTAACTCTGCAGTGAATATAAATCCAGCAAAAATAGTTACTTTTGGGACTGGACACAGAAGAGAGTTTAACAAAATGTTACACTAAATTTTAAACATACATATGTTTTTGTAAAAAAAAAAAAAGAAAAAAACCCACAAACAATGTACATTTGTTACTACTTATGTAATCACTTCCACTCTCTAGTTGCATTAACATGATCATTTCGTAAGTATTTATTTTCATTTGTGAAAAAGTATTGGCTAACTGGACTAATATCATGGTATCTCTCCATTCTTTTGTTGCCTCATTCCTTTAAAAGAAATTCAAAGATTGGAAAGAGATAGTTAAACTCCATCAATCTGAAAAGTATATGGACTAATAAATAATACTACAGAAAACCTGTAAAATGTTTTCACAAAACACGAAGAACACTTTTCTGTTAAAATCTTTACCACACTCCTCTAGACATGGGCAGTGACTTTAAGAAGACACAGTCTTCATTAATCAGTCACTGAATCAGTATTTTTAAAAATAAGCCTTTGATCATATCCCTTGGCAGTACCTTGGTGGTTTTTCTCATATTAGAAATTCATTTTTTCCAAACAAGATTGTGTTTTTCTTCCATTGTTTTGATGTCAAATGCTTTAGGGCTGCAAATGTCAGGCATCTGTCTGTCAAAAATATGTTTCCCATCTGGTTGCCTTTCAGTCAAATGAAAACCTCAAGAGACTTTTGCACCAAAATGATTCTCAATCAACAGGAAAGCTTCTTCAGCCGATGTAGGAACAGATTTGACTACTAGAGCAGCAGAGAAAATTGGTAAAATTAACATGTAGCTGTAATTTAAATGGTGTTACTTTCAGCATGAAGCAGAGGAAACATAGATGGAAGCTTTCTAAGGTATACATGAAGGTGCTTCTAATAAAATGGAAAAAATGTGGCAATTTACCTTTGTGACACAATTCCTCTTTACCATTTTCTATAGAGATCATACCGCAGCACTATACATCCACTTCAGGATTATTTTATTATTTTTCTTTATTTGTTTAATCTACATGAGGTTATTTGGCTCTATATTAATATAACAATACCAGATTTTCCATATAGAATGTTTTTTTATACAGACAGCATTTATCTATGAAGAATAGGTATTCATAGAGGAAGATGCTGCATATCAGCAATGTGAGGTGTGTTATAGGTAAACACCAAAGTACGCTAATGTATGCAATGTACTGGGTAGCCAAATGTCACCACTGCATGTGACCTGATTGCACATTCTAACGTATCATATTTCCGAAGGGTTAAAATATCACTTTATCGGAACTGGATTCAAGCTTAGATACCTCTCAACAACTCATAAGAACTGAACATAGCCAGCTCTGTAACTGACTCCAGCAAATGACCTCTTTCCAATCAACGAGGTATTTTAATGCTCAGTGTACAGGAGAATTTCTATAGCTTGGAGGAGATACATTTAGCTGATTCATAAAGAAAACCTTCTAAATGCTTCTGGAGTAAGCTCATGGCAGAATATAAATAAGTGTTAGGAGTTAGCTGAAAACATTCAGTTGTTCAGGTGTGTCTGAGATGTCAATGTACATGTGATATTTACATGTTAGCTAGGTTCCTGTTATTAACAATAGGCCAGACTGTAACTCTGTATAGTGAAGCATCATCAATAGAAGGAGCATCACTTGGCCATGAAGTTACCCTGACTGTCCTCTGTGGGTTTGATCACCCCAAGCAGGAAAGTGAGGGTCTGGCATACAAACCTGTAGACCTCAGGCTTCCTCAGAAGCACAGAACCATCCCCGTGGAAGCCCTGTGCCTTCACAGCAGCACTACCTATGTACCCATCATGGGGTGGTGGAGTATGGAAATGTATACAAACTCTGCCAGAATACTGTCTTCTGTCTGTATTATATGTGTGAAGGCATGCCCGCTGGTGCCAGAGGAAGAGAAAGATAAGCATCTTTCCCCAGCACCACTCCTGGCCTACCCACAGCCCACCCACTGCCTCTGACACAATGAAACCCAGGTTCTAGTCCTGCTATGTTGGTGGCTGATAGTTCCTTTGTGCCCTTTCTGGGCTATGTGACCTCAAGTTTTATGTTTTTCCCCACATCCTGCATCCAATAGAACTGTTGCTCAGCAATTTCCACCTCCATTCTCGGAAAAATAAAAGAAACAGCTCATTGTGTGCCTGTAGATGAATAAAAAACTGATCCGTCTTATCAGACACTTCTTTTTATTGGTGTGTAAAAGCAAAGGGAAAAGCATATGCAGTCTGAGAGCTTGTAACACTGTGAGAGTCCTATTGAGTGATTGCTCATAGATGAGCCTAACATCCAATCCAACTGCTGCATTTAATATTGTAGGCTATTTTAGTGCTGCTCTGTTTCTTTAAGGCACTGCACAATAAGGTCTGGGACCTACTTGCATTTAAGAAAACACAGCTCAGCTATCTTTCTTTAGGCATTTATAAAGCACTCATCTCCTTACTACACTCTAAACATATGGCAGTATAGGCTGGATATATACAGTGAGAAGTAAAAGCTAGCTTGTCTAAGAACAAATTAAATGAACAGAAAAGCCCACTTGATTTGCTAGGTCTAAATTAAGAGTGCTGGGTAGATCAACCCACCTCTAGTAAAATTATTTGTTTTCCAAAGAGTAATGAGGCAATGTTCTCTACAAACTAAAGTTTTGGATTGGAAACTAGGAGCCCCGAGCGCTATTCCCATCTCTGCAACTAACATTCTGACTGTGGGCAAATCACTTATCCCTAAATGTTAAAGTGTTTACTAATTTTGAGTGTCTCAGATTCTAGGTGCCTAACTTGCAACATCAAGGCCAGATATTTTTTCAGAGATGCTGTGTCCCAGCAGTTCTCCATCAACTTCAGATGGGCTTGTGGATGCACATCACTTCTAGAAGGGCGGAATACAGGGGGGCACATTGGAGGAGGCATAGCATTATTACTTCTGCAGGTCTATGGGACCATACAGTGGAGTTGCTGGGGAGGACCTCTGAGAAACACAGTTCCTCCTCCCACATCAGCCCAAGATTTCCATCTTCATCCTCATCTACAAATCATGATCATGAAACTTTGCATAAACAAAAACAGGAGTCAGACCACCTGCTATAAAGATTAGGCAGGTCAATGTGAAGCTGCCTTATGCTAGAATAAGGTGTCTGTATCTCTCCCCACCCCATTTCTCTTGTGTATCATGATGTCAGTATTCAACCCAGTGGAAATCCATGCTAGCATATTTTGATACATATTTTGCAGTAGAATATATTAGACAGCAGAAGTTAAATTCTCTTCTATCCAAATCCTGTTAGTTTTTTCCAGGGAACAGTGAGTAGAACAGGAATAAATTCCAGCAGACATTATCTCAGAATAAAAAAAAAAAAAAAGACAGTTCACAGGGTCTAGTTTCTAAATCATTGCTGAATCACTTCCATTATCCCATGTTCCTGTGAAAAGGTTTATCCACCTTTAGATCAGAGAATCTCTCTCTAACAGGTACACTCCAGATGCTGCATTTGATTAAATGAAAAGTCATTTTTTAAATATTTCCATCTGGAAAAATAACATTCCATAAAAAGCCCAGCAAGCAAGAGTTCCTATAAAAACCAGATATAGTGGAGGTGACATAAATTACAAAGCCCACAATTGTATGAGCTATATGCTGCTGAGAAGCTGAAGGTACTTTCTATGCTCCTCTGTAAATTATTTTTTTGTTTTGTATTGGGTCAGCTCTATAGCTCAAAGAAAAGTTTCCCTTTTTGGCCCAGATTTAAATGGTTGGATCCTTGTCTGATTACACCAGTGTTATTCTGAAATCATCTATTCTAGTTAATGGTGTTCCACTAGATTTACCCTGGTTTAAGAAAATTCAGCATCTGGCCCAATGCACTTAATGTACAGTAAAAACATTAGAAAGACAAGATGGATGAGGTAATATCTTTTATTGGTCCACCTCACCGATATTGTCTCTTAAATATCCTGGAAAGTGGCTACATCAACACTGCACAGAGTAAAACCACTGACAACCCCACATGTAAGAGGTTCACAGCCTATAACTAGAGAGGGAGATATACTTTTAATCAAATATCTCTACAAAAAGAATACCGCATAGCATATATAATAAATATCCTAGCTCATTGTAAAGTTGGTGGCCTTCCAAATTCTAATGATTGTGATGCACTGAGACATATTAATGGGGAACTTGATGAAACGCTACAGTCTAGAGAAATTTTTTGACCTAGTGGGAGTGCTGGAATTTCTCATACCAAAGCACATTTCTCTCCATCTTTATTTCAGCCAAAATCAGCAAGCTAGCCTTCAACATGAAATGTTTCTCCAGAGCTCCTACAATGGAGACAGAAGGCCTAATCACATTTTAATTGAGCCAAATCAGACTTCCAGATTCAACACAGATTCAAGATATATTTCCTCCAGTTAAAATATAAAAATATTGGGCCCTCCTCTGACAAGTGACTAATTCAGAAAGGACAGCCTTGAGGATTTAAGGATGATGGAGTGCCAGAATGAAAACATATCCTCTGAAAGGGGTATCCTGAAGAGGAACAATGCAATATTTTATCTTCCTGACGTCGTAGGTCCCCCACAAAATAAATACAAACCCATTTAAATTGGTTGGGTTCACCACTGACTCATTGGGAAAGTTGGTCATTTTCCCCAGTCACCTGTTTTCTCAGGTTTTTCCTGTGGGGAGATAATTAGCTAAAAAGTGGTGATGGGATTGCAATGGAGCCATAGAGATTATTTACAGGAAGCAAGCTGGGCTATGCAATTATGATCCATAATGAGGCCTATACTGTGAAGGAACTTATGCTCATCCTAATAAGGTTTTCAGATGATCGTAGCTTGTTAAACTGTGCTCTTTTTAGAAACTGAAGTGCATTTAGCTTGTTACAAATATAATAAAAGTGCAAATGTACATCAAACAGTGAGTCTCTTGACTTTATCAGATACCTAACACAGCCTGGTTAAGCAATCTATTGTGAAATGATACTAAGAAACTAACAAACCCACATAGGGCTCTGTCTTGTCTCTGAGCATGCTGCCCCAGATCCAACAAAGCACTTGCTTAACTTTAAGCCCATGAGTAGCCCCACTAACTTCATGACTGAAAGTATTTTTCCCACCCAGGAAGAATATTTTCATTTAATTAGTGGCTTCAACACCTTTATTTTTTGTATCCAGAATATCTTGTGATGATATGCCCAGGCAATTGAAAGTGGTACACTGGCTCCTAGTTAACACAAGTAATTGATCTGGGAATGCTTCAATGCTCAGAGTTAAAACAGGGCCAAATTTCTTCCTGATATAAGGACATAGAAGTCATCTTACAAATGGCCAAATTCATCCCCAGTAGAATTATTCTAGGGACAGATTGAGAATTTACTGCCTTCCATTTAAAAGACACCAATATAACAGATGTTGCTACTGCCTGATTTCCTACAACTCAAGAATCAGGCAAACAATTTAGCAGCTTTACAAATGTTTTCAGCTTAGACAAATGTTCTAAAAGCATCTTGATTGTCTCTGATTTTAAAACATTCAGAATTCTTGGGCCTGTATCTATAAATGAATGTGTGGTAGTGAATGAATCTATCATTGAAATCTACTGAGAAAAATCTCCAAGATTAGGTTTGAGCTAAAATTTCTTGTAATGCTTTTCGTTTTTGGAATTTATTTTAAAAGGTTGTGAAACCATAAGTTTCTCTTTCAAGTGACACACCAAATAGGCTGTCATACTTTAAGGATTATAGTCCAGAATTCAGTTAATCTTTGGACCCAATCTCTCAGACCTCAGGTCTAAAGGTTAGGGATGGTATTTTCATAAGGGCTCAGCATTGGCTTAAGTCAGTGGGAAATTCTTCCATTGATATCAGTGAGAGCAGAGTAACGCTGACACAGAGCACTTTTGAAAAGACAGCCTAAAAGTTCACCATAGACATTAAGATTTTCATTTACAAATATCGACCACAAATATTTATTAAGCAAAAAAAGATAATGAGGCTATCTGTAACAAAAATGTGTAATTCTCCATTTTCTAGACATGACCAGTCGAATGCCAATCAAAGAACTATGAAAGTTAACTAACACTGATTACTTAGAATGTTTACACCTATATATTATAAATCATTATCAGCGCTAGTTATTGTAGTTCTGACTCCTTCCCAGTTATATATCCATAGGTTTTGTTCACATCCATATTTATTCTAGCAGAATAAACCACAGATACATTTTTGCTAAAATAAAACTACCAGAATTTTCCTTCTGATACAGAGATGGGGAAGTAACTGTTGTATAACAGGCTGGAGAGCATACACTTTGAAGACAATATGTTGTTAATGGGCAACAAAACATTAGTCAAGCACTAAAGGCATTCTGCTTGCTAATTTCCTGTAAGTCTCAAAGTTGCAGGTGTATCTTTGCATAAGAATACCGAATGCTAACTGCTGAATCAATAGTATAGTGCAAATGTTTTTTTCAAATTCTGATAGGCTTTCCTTTCCTTTTCTTTTTTTTAGGAATTGTTTTTATCAAACAGTCAAGCCTCTACAGAAGGAATAAAGTAAAATCTGATCCTATGCCTAACATGATAGCATTTTTGTATTGAACAGGTTATTTTAATACATTTGATTTTTCCCTCAAATGCTTCGCATCCTGGAGGAGTAAATCATATGACAAAGTTTAAAGAGAATTTATTATATGGGTCAAGTAAAGTATTGCTATTTCCTCTGTGCAAATGGAAACACTAAATCATACATTTTTCTCACAGACAATATTTTGAAAAGCCTGGGTTTTTTTATATTTCAGTCTCAACTCTTCCCACAACTAAATCTTATTAAGAAGGAAAACGTGTTCTGGGGACATTACCCTTCCAAATAACCAATTATCCCAAACACACCCCTGTTGAACAATGCAGACTTATTCATCCAAAATAAGTAAGTGTTTTTTAATTAGAGATTTATTATCTTAACATACTTAGTTTCATTGCTGGCTTTGACATAGATGCCTAGGTTTCACAATGAAGAAAAGTGAAAACAGACAAACCTTAAACCACATGAGTTACAAAATCCTATTAGATGGCAGAGGGAAAAGATAATTAGCCTACAACTCAACCGTCTCATGCTTAATTAGGGATCTCTTCATATCACATACATAGAACTATTTCTCTGCTTCATAATGCTACTAACTCTTCATTTTCAACCTTAAGTATTGTAAACTGGCAGGAAACAAGATGGTCAGAGATTAAATGAATGCTCTTGAAATCTAGGGATGATAATGGGCCATATTCTTCTCTGTATTCCAGGTGCATTGTTCCACACCAACAACATAAAGCAGTCGTAAGACTGGCGCAGTGGGCCATGGAAGGAAAATGCCAGTGAAGGAGAATGATTTGACGGCAAAGTGCCAGCATAATGGCTCCTACACCAATCTCCTTCCTTGCAGCTGGCAGAGGGGCTTACATGGGAGAGAAAAAAAGGCATGGCTAGGATTCACCTGCCTAAGTGCTCCCTGACTGCTCCAGCAGCTAGTTGGGGCCATTGGCATCCAGTGTTATTTTAGAGTTTGCACATTTATGAATTCTACTTTCATGTTGGGAACATGAGTCGAAGAACTATACTCAGCCAATCAGCCTAAGAAGTGTCTTGTGTAGCGAAACAAAGCAGCTCAAATGCCAAATACTATATGCCAAAGGCAAAATTGCCATTAATTTCAGTGCAAGACTGGACCAGAAGCCTGTAGCCTGCTGGGGTAGTAGGAAAGGATACTGTCAAAAACTTGTGCTCTATGGCCTATGGCTAAGATGGCATATTAATACAATTGTGATAAAAGATCCCTACTCCTTTAAGATGACCTAATGAGCTCAGATGGGGTACTTGACAGGACATTCAAAAATGGTTTGCAGGTGGAATTTTTTAATAATAATTTTGAAAAGGTTTGTTGGACCATTGCACATATTTATTTAAAAACAGAGCTTGCAGCATAGTCTTATTCCAGGGATACAAGTTACTACCACCCAAAGGGAAAATCCTTTCCGCCTTCATGTTCTGAGACCTCAGCTTCTGCAGCTCCACACTTTTTGTTGATATGCTTAGCTTCTAATAGTATTTCCATTGTGTTTACACGTGGTTACTTTAATAATTCTCTCTCTTAAAAGGAAAAGAGATTGTTTCTGAAGATTCCATGATGATGGGTGCAGTGTAGGAACCTAAACAGAGTAAAACAGAACACTATGTTTCTATCTTATTGCCAAAGGGAGATTTTAACAAGCCATTTTAGATCCAGTGCTCACTTATTAATCTGGCTACTAGGCAGAAATGATTTCACCTTCTGCAGGATCATGAGAAATATAAAGTAGATTGTCTCCCAGCAGAGCAGTCTGAACAATGCCATGGACAAGTGCAGAAGAAAATCAGACCACTGTTGAGGGAGCATAGGAAGCGGTATTCAACTGAGATCATGCAAAGTAGCATATTTCATTTTTGATTTTCTTTTGCCTGATGATTTTTTTCTAAGCAATGGGAGGAACAGAGCCAGCTTTTTGAATCTGCCAATCTTTTCAGGCTCTCCCTCTTAACCTGGGTCATCAGAAACATGAAAAAAATCTTAAAGTTATAATCAGCCAATAGAAGGCCAGTAAAACAGCTGAATTGTTTCTAGCAGGCTTTACTAGGCCCTTTATTAGCCTTTATTCCCCACAGGTCAATGGATTTTCCCTTTTCTTGTGCAGAAGGCTGGCAGCTTCCTGGTCATATCTGTGGTAAAAGACAAACATTTGTTTTCCGTCTTTAAAAAGAACTGATTTACAGTTTCCAGGTCAAGGACTCGGGGGATTCTATCTCAGAATGATTTAGTCTGTCTATACTGCTATGATGACAGCATTCATCTCTCCAAGATGAACTGCAGAAGAAAATAAAAGTCTAAGTGGATATTACTCCAATTTCAAACCTAGAAATTTAGCTGCTATGAGAAGAATGCCCCCATCTTCCCTCATTTGTTGATGTAAAAAAGCATCGGTGTCTGATTACTTGCATGTAAACAACATTGTGGAACTGCACATTTCTGAAGGGAAGGTCTCCCAAACATTCACAGTTTCCCTCTTACAGGGAGGTTGAAATATACCCTCGATTCCTTCTGAGACCTCATTCCAGGTCTGAAACCCATGTAGATGAGCTTCCTAACACTGTGTGATACAACACGAATAGAATCGTGTGGCAATGTACAATTTGGAGGAACAATCATATTTCACGGAGTCAGTGCTTCTTGAGAATTTATTTACCCAAACGCATGCTGAAAGACTGCACTGCCTGCAGCCAATAAATACCATGAATAAAAACCCAAGAAGTGTAGCCATTGCCATATCTACTATTATTTTGTCATGTCCATGATATGGTAATTTATATTTTTTACTAGAAATCTCTCAGTGGTAAAAACAAAATCAAATCCAACCTTCTGAACATCATCCTTGTTAGGGAAATATATAATAAATCAAGCCCAATATTGCTGACATTGTCCTTAGCACTACTTCATAGATTTATATTGTCCATATCTAGGCTGAAGTTTTCCCCGCCCTTATCGGAGAAAGAAGGGACTTTCATTTAAACTATGCCTTCTGACAAAGCACCCCAGAGATAATGGATTATGATCTCTCAGCCATTTTTTTAACTGAACAGAACTTAATCAGCTAATGATTCAAATAGTGCAGAACATAATCACATGTAGTGATATCTGCCTGTGTGCTCATAGGTAGTGCAGGTATATCAAAATAGCATAAGATGATAGGGGCTACTAAAGATGCATTACAAACCAGAAATCTAACAAGATGTGCAAGATTCCTCTTTGTATTATCATACATTAAATGTGCCTGAAGAGTAGTGAATGGGAATCTTTGGGAAGGCCAAAGGGTTGGCATCTTGATTTTACCTATAATCTGAAAGTGTTTAATTTCAATAGCATATGAGGAAAATAAGCATGGAAAGGATATTGTATACATAGCTCTCAATTTTGAACAATGTGAAAATTGCTTCATTGAAGCCTAAGAAACATTGACTTTTCTTACATTACAGAAAACAGCTTCTCAATTTTTGATTGATAAGAGTATAAAAAATGGAGGTGATAATTATTTCACGTGCTTTTTTCTGCACTCTTTATTCAGTGACTCATCTTTGTTTTCCAAGCTAATCTTTTATTCAGACCATTAGTCAAGGGCCTTGAGTGTTTAAAAATAAGACAGAGCTAATATAACTATATTGTGAAGGGCTGGCATCTATTGTGGCCTGATACCTGGTTTAGACACTTACATGGTTTACTGGAGTCAGACTATGACGGTGAATTATTATTGGTTTTTTAAATAATTTACAATCCCATCTGCCTGCAAATATTTTTATAATCCAACATCAGTGGCACAGTCATGCAATACTAATCCCTGTAATCAGAGCCTGTTGGCCAAGTAGGTTGAGTTTAAAATGCAACCTCTACCTTTGCACTTGTTTATTTTGTGCATACCCTTTTCCTGTACAAACAACATTTGTGTGAGTAAACAGAGCAAACAAAAATGTGCATGTATAAAGTAATATGCACCCAAATTAGAGGTTTAGCGACCGTTTATTTCCCATTAGCTGTTCCCCTGTAAAGCAATAATTTCAGAAGATTTGGACGTGTATATTTTCTATTTGAAAATCTAGTACCGATGCTCCCTGTCTTACGCAAGCATTACGTTCTGGAACACCTTGCGTAACTTGAATTTTGCATAAGTCGGAAACATATCTCCAACCATTACACACAAAATAAAATAAACCCTCCTATTTCTAGCTTATGGAACTTTTTCCGTAAGCTCGGATTTGCATACATCAGTTTACGCAACTCGAGGAGTGTCTGTAAAACCTTTTAATGAAAAACCTGTGCAGGTTACTTCATTTCTAAAAGCACAGTTAAAGCAGTGTGTATGTGCAGCACCTTTCCCCACAAATATTTCATAAGGATTTTTAAGACAGAGACCTCTCTGTATTCCCTTTGTAGCTTTTAGGTACAGTGAGATTGCACCCTTTATTGAGTCTGTTCAGTAGTTTCAAGAGACAAGGAACCACAATATCTCAAAATGACAGTTGCAGCTCCCATACTGTTGCATGAGGAATTTTTCTCTGTCTACAAACCCCATGAGAATTAAATTAAATTTATAGGAAAAGCCCCACATTTACTGTAAGTAATTATATAGTTGTGAGAAGCCAGTACAAGCAAGGAGATTCATAGTTAAGGCTGGCACTCCAACTATGTATTAAAACAGATATCACCAGCATGCATAGTGTGACATATGCAATTCCAAGGCAAAAAAGGATAAACTGAGGGCAGAAACTCAGCCTTCCTTTTGAATTAGCTTCCTTTTGCTACTGTAAGTCACAGTCCAAGCAGAGAATAACAAATATTTTTGTTAATATGACATAAATACTTATAGGGTAAAATGGTCAAAAGTGCCTATGTAGTTTAGGAGCCTAAATTCCACTGACTTTTGATAGGGCTTAGGCACCTATATCACTTAGGTGCCTTGAAAATTTTACCCATGACTTATTACTGATTTATGTTAGACACACTGGGGAGTGAGTTAAAAGAGCACAGGCTGATCAATGGGATTATTCACATTCCTAGAGTTAGGTATGAGCTAAATTACCTTGTTGAAGTCGTGCCTAACAATTTAGACCAGTGGTTCTCAAACTTTTGTACTGGTGACCCATTTCACACAGCAAGCTTCTGAGTGTGACCCCCCCACATAAATTAAAAACACTTTTAAATATATTTAACACCATTCTAAATGCTGGAGGCAAAGCGGGGTTGGGGTGGAGGCTGACAGCTCATGACTTCTCATGTAATAACTTTGCAATCACCTGAAGGGTCCCAACCCCCAAGTTTGAGAACCCCTGATTTAGACTATCTTCACTTAAGTCAATGGAGCTACATCAGTATTTCTGAGAAGAATTGTGCCCTCCATTTTGCTTTGGAAAGCTATAATAAAAGGCATCTTTCATAACACCAATTCAGTTACTATGAACTTCTGATAAATAGCAAATCTCTGCATGTATATGTCCTTATTCCCAACACTTGCAAATCAAAGTACATATGTCAGAACACCATCAAATAAGAATAAAACCCTCAAATGGCATTTAATCACACTTTACTAGTTATTTCAACCTTTCCAGTTAATGAATGATAAATTCAGAAAACCAGGAGACCGTTTTGTGATAACTGCTTATCTTGTTTGTACTTGGCCAGTGATGGTCACACAGTTTTATTTCTTTTAAATAAACCAAGTGAGAAATGAGCAAAGCAACATGGGAAATCTATATAGAAAACAGTTGCTTCATGCATGTATGTAGAGATAAATACAAAGCATTACACAACAGCATATAAATCTGATCAGTTAAATGGTATTTTGTGATCATGGTCACAGTTATGATATGGTTAATCTGAAAAACCCTAATTCCAGCATATAGATACAAGACCATGAATTGATAATCACTATAAGCTGTGTGAAATCTTCTTGATGGACTGAGGAAACTGTGCAATATCTTCTCACAATGTTGTCATTAATCATTTCCTGTTTTAATATTCTGCTCCTAAAGACTAAGTGCATAAAAAATATAAAGAAGATTCTTGTCTTTTATTATATCTGTTGCACATTTTAGTATATTCTTTTTTATCATAGAGTTTGTTACTAAGTACTATTAATATCTGCTCTGGCTGTTACTTAAGATTGATTTGAGTAGATTATGTATCAGTTCTACAAACAAATAAACTAGACTAATTTAATTTCTGTTTAGGGTTGCCAGCCCTCCAGGATTATCCTGGAGTCTCCAGGAATTAAAGATTAATTTTTAATTAAAGATTATATCATGTGATGAAAACTTCAAGAATACGTCCAACCAAAATTGGCAACCCTACTTCTGCTGTTTTCTAGCTTGTCAATAAAGTGTCTTTAACCAAGCAAGTTTTAATATTAAGAACTCTTATAATGCTTGCAGCATCAGTAACTTTCTAAGTAAAGAATTAAAAAATATATCAATAGCAAGGAAATTTTAAATTACTCATAATAAAAGTCCAGTGGAGGAAATGCATTGCTTTATTTTTTTTGTATGTCTATCACCTTTGCAACACATAGGGAGAAATGTTTTTATTAACTAATAATCTACTTGATGCACATATACATCAGTAAATAAACAGTTTTATGCAAAGGTTGCGTGGTAAGGAATCAATCGTGAACCAAACTTGTGGGATGTATAGCTGCTACCTCTCCAATAATCAGAACAAGGCTGTGTCCTCCCTATGGCGTCATAACTTGAAAACTGTAAACCTCCAACTTAATGTTTAGATCTAGAAAAAAATAAAAAATAAGGGACATAAGATTATTATAATCCAATGTATTTATTTACAAGGTACAGAGAGCACACAGGGGATTGGGTAAGGGAAGTAGAATCAATGCCAAAAATTTGGCTTTTCTCCTTTTAATACAAGAATAGATAAAACTTGTTGTTTCATTTATTTTTCTACCATTTAAAAATATTCCTTTGACTTTCAGTATTTATAACTGTCAATGCCATTCAATAGATTCATATTTGCAGATTCTAAATTCAGGAAGGTCCACCGGATCATCTACGCTAACCTTCAGTATAGCACAGGCCGCTCCCCAAAATAATTCCTAAAGCAGATTGTTTAGAAAAACATTTCTAAATTTTGTTTCTGTTTTTATGTACCTCAGCATGAGTCTTCACAGTGCTGATATAGTTCTTACAGCTGAGAGTACCATCATGCACATTTGTTTGCAGGACTTCATCCTCTGCTCCCACCAAGTTATCTACAGTTTAAATTCTCTCTCCTTTCTCAAAGCATTTCTCCATAATCTCTAAACTACATATAGTATTGCTAAAGCAAACAATCAACAGTTTAACACAACAAATCTGTCTGATAAAAGAGGGACTCAGGAAATGTTGGGCCAAAATTAAGAAAATAAGCCTCACAGTGAATTTCAGAGATGGTGTTCCCTGAAGCTAACATAATTTGCCCAAAAGAGGCTCAATTACCCCCACATTTCATTTAGTAACTTCCAACAGCACTTCCTCCAAATATTATATTAAGAACTTGTTACAGATAATATTTAAAGATAGGGATGATGATGACAGCTGATGTTCATAGATTAAAATCAGGCTCCTGACATCTTTTTCACACCAGTTTTTCACCACAATAACTTCACTGACTTTAGCGTTGTTTACTCCCAGTGTATACTGATGAGGTCAGAGTATCAAGGGCCTGAATCTCAGAGGAGATGGCCACCTGCCTTTCCTATAGACTTCACTCGGAATTGTGGGTTTACAGCTTCTCTAAAGTAAAGACACATTCAATAAGACTACTCCCATGCTTCAACTTAGCTTATGCTTAAGTGTTTTGCCGCTTTGGGGCCTGAGTTAAGACCGCACTATCTTGTAAACTTTATACTAGAAATCATTGGAATTAGCAACTAATATCTGAAATAAATTATTGCTCAAATCTCATGATGTTCAAATAATTAATTAACTATGGCTGCTTTGAAAAAAGAAAACAATTTTAACTGATACTATCCAGTGTTTTAGAACGTGTTAGAATTTTACCTTCTAAACCTTTCTCTTTCACTTATGCCCATGTACAAATGAGCAGCTCTGCATCTTTTTACACCACCATATCTTAAAAGCAGCCATAATGAAGCTAGAATATCACAGAAAAATAAGAACTATGGTAGTCACGTCACCTGTAGTAACACGTCTTTAAACCTGTTTTTATTAGTCTGCACTTTCATGTTTACCACAGGATATGGTCTCAGCAAAGAGACTTGTTAAGTGACTCTGGCATAATTTATGGTAACAGTCTGAGACAAGCATAACGTTTTCAAGCCAAGAATTGTCAAATATACTAGTTTCCAAAACACCCACAAAAATAGGTCTGTCTGCTTCAGATAATTTATTGAAGTTGATTTTTATTTGAAAGGAACACCAATTTAAAATCTATACAGTTTAAAAACACAGTTATTATTGCTAAACGTATTAAGGCAGTGCCCAAAGGCTCCATCGGGATTGGGAACCAATCCTGCTGGGCCTTGTATAAACACAAGGAAGAGCCAACAGGACCTGCTGGATGCTCTTGGGTAGAACCAGGCCAATGTTTTAAGGACCTAAGTATGGATTGAAGATCCTGGCTTTAAGCCCCCTTCTTAAAAACCTTACCCATTAGCTGTATGCAGAAGGAGACATGAAGTTAGAGAAGGGAAGAAGTCAAGGTCACAACCACAGAAAATTATTTTGGTGGCAATATTCTCTCATCATCTGTGGTGGTGAAAGGTGGAAAAGAGGGAACCCAGGGAAATAACTAGGCTGTGGACTAATGTCTTGGCAGTGTGGGGGGGGGGGGGGGGGGACGTGGCGTTTGAGCATAGTGTGAATGCTATGGAGAGATCCTGCCTTATTCCTTGCATGGGGGCAAAGAAAGTCTTCCCGCACCATCTGCACTCATCCCTGTGCACTGCGGCAGTAGAGGGCAAGCTGTAGCCTTTTATTTGTAATGAGCTTTTCGTCACCCTCTATTTTAATGACTCAGCAATTATTTTTTCTTCAGTTCAATTGCTCTCTCTCCTCTGCCTGCAATGCAAATCAGGGCAAAGTCATGGAGCAACTGACACATTTTTATCACTGTGGGTTTCACCTTTTGGTTATAGGTTTTGTTGCAAACTTCTTTAGACCTAAAAACTGAAAGAAAATGGACAGATTCCTCAGCACTTAAAATGTATTGTATCTGCACATGATTTGATATATTTAAGTCTTAATTATAAGACATTAAAAAGAAGGCAGAAATTTCCACCGTATGTTTTAAAAATGCAGAATTGGATTTATGTCACAGAAAGACTTGTAAACTTGAAAAAATGACTATATATTCATTACCCGCCTAAAACAGTCAAATCTCTTGAGGTTTTCATAAAACGAATTACATCAAAATTGGAAAGATATACAGAATTGATCTAAAAATTGGCTCTTATTGGTGGAAAAATTAACTACCTTTATATCTGAGAATATGCAATTTAACAAATTATCTGTAACACTAGGATTCAGTGTGGAAAGAAAAAATAACAGATGAAGTGTGTTGTGGTTCCACATACCACTGAGCTGGCAAAACGTAAGTGTTGTATTTGTAACATGTTCAATATCTCCTACAACTGGCTGTCTTTCTGCGACTGCTGTACCTAATTCAACGCCAGGCAAAATGTTGGTCTCAGGTAAAACTAGTGTAATGAGAATCGGAATTGGACCCTTCATGCCCATAGCCCCACCACATTTATTTCCTATGCCTATTCAATTTTTCCCATGAAAGCAGCTTTGCCTTTTCCCACTATATTTTTAATTATTTTCTGAAACCAAATTCCAGTATTATACTCAGCACACTACAATGACATATATTCAAAGTGCTGTAATAAAATAAGAGCTAAATTGTGGCTTTGCGACAAGCCCCATGCAAAGGGCAGCAGCATCTCTGCACTGATCGGGGAGCAGGAAGGAATCAGATTGTCACTCAGGCCACCACCTGATTTCCAGGTTTGCCCTTTGTTCTGGTGTAAAGGAGCCTTAATGAGAACCAGGCCTAATATGCTCAGTTTCCAGTAGAAACTAGTATTTCATGTAGCTCTCCAAGATCATTAGCAGGCTTTGGAGGGAGCCTCCCCATCCCTGTGAGTAGAGAGATTGGTTACACTAGTATGGTGTGAGTTTAGAAAGGGGTGGGGGAGGAGGAGGGAAGTAGGTGTGGAAGAGGAAATCCAATAGGCCTTCAAAAAAACAACCTGCCCCCTCAAAGGCCCCCGGGACTAGTAGCGTGAGCTGACCTATGACACACACATTGAAAGCACTGGACATTCTGGAGGGTGTTAGTCTGGGATGACACAGTTTGCAAGCTCTGGGCCTGATCCTGAGAGTTGCTGAGCACCTGCAACCCCCACTGAACTCAATGCAAGTGACAAGCGTTCAGCCCCTCTGTTATTGCTTCTGATCTGCTGTGCTCTGCAGAGACATCTAGTTGATATTAAAGACAATTATTGTCCTTAGGGGAAAAATAACAAGGGAAGAAAGAATATGTTTGCAATTATACAACAATAGCTGGCATAGCACATCAGCAGCAAGCTCCTAAATCTTAGATCTATCTGAACTTAGCAAATGCCATCAGTTCCTGGCAGCAGTACCAGACTGGTCAAAGATTGAATCCGGAATTATCATTTTATTAATTTCTGGATGACAGCAAGAGGAGGAAAGCTCTCCCCAAAGTCGCTGTTTCAAGAAAGGCCAACTGGAGTAAATTTCTCTCTCTTGGCACATTGTACTAGGGTCGTTTCACTGACTAGAAGAAGATGGCTGAAGCTATGTGTGGGGCTAGTGATTAAATCAAGATAGAGTTGTGTGAGATAGCAAGAGAGAGAGAATAAACAGGTGTGTGTGTGTGTGTGTGTGTGTTCAAAAGTGACTTCAGAACTCCCAGACCCATGAACCTGTAGAGGGAGTAGTAAAAAGAAGAGTCTGAAAATGAAGTACAATGTTACAGGCTTCAGTCTGGATTCCATCTCCCAAAGGAAGAAGATGACATGGCCAACACCACTTTTCTTACAGCCTCTCTTTGCTGAGCAACACCTGACATATCTCAGGCAAACAAATGTTGCAATTACATTTGGCAACAAAGGGGAAAAGGAAGTTGGGGAAAAGAGGCAGTGATGGAATTGATAACTGGAATATGCTGGTTGGCATGCCACTTCCTCCACCATCGGTAAACTAACCAACTGGAGGAAGGGGAAGCAGGAAGGGAATCTATAATACTGTGAAAGCAGCAATAGAACAAAACTAAGTCTGACTTAGCTCCTCAAACAATGAAAAGTTGACCTGTTTGCCACTTTCATCCTTAGTCGATACAGATGTCTAAGTCAAGACACTCATAATGTGATGAGGCACTGAGCAGGCAAAGCACATTAATTCTTTTCTAACACAAACTATGCTTAAGTTAACATGATTTCTAAATTAAGAACAGAAAAAAGGCCTAAAAACTAAAACATCCCCATACCCACGTGGGAAAAAAGTGTGTGGGCTGACAGGTTTGGCAAATGGGGAGGAATACCAAAGAAGATAGAGGACAGTACACTTTGTTCTGCAGAATGTGCCAATTTGTTAGTTAATGCAATTATTTGCTTCTGTGCTAAAATAAAAGTTTGAGTAATTATAATTTTAGTAGTTTAACTAACTTAGTAACTTTACTACTAAGAAGTTTGTATTGGGGCAGGTCCCACAAATGGCAACTAGCCAGTGGCTTAACTTGCCAACAGTCAAATTTATTGCTGTTCCACTTTACTAGAATTCCTTTCATTGGACTCTTTGAAACATTAACACAACTAAAATGTCATGACAATTTAGTGAAATAATGGCACACCTGGCATTATGGTGGAAGCTTACTGCGGGAAACTTCATGTTGATAAACATTTTGCTTAAATGAATCCTTTTCTTTTCAAATATGAAGCAAAAATGTAAAATACAGTGGACTTCTAGTGTCCTTCCACAAACACTTTAAAAAATGTACAGGGAGGATTGTTGAACTATGTCCTCGTTGTCTGTAGTAATTTGCAGTAAATCAACAATCTGCCTTACAATGTATTTTCCTATAATCCAAAGCAATAAAGCATACCAGAGATCTGACATATTATTTCCACAATATTTTTATCTAGTATCTTTCTTCTATCTTGCATCTTTTGTATGGTGATACAGATTCTGATCGGACATTATTCTAGTATAACCAAGATCAATATCTAGCTAATATCAGCATCTCAAGTCTCTGCACAATACTGTATCTTCATTTGTACTACATTTTTCCTTTCCACAAAGATGCTCTTCCTTGCAAGTTCCTCCTGGCAATTCACTTTGTTCAGTTAACTCTTCACCTTTAACCAGACCCTCTTGCCAAATATATAAAACATAATAAAAATTACAACACAACCAAACTAATTCCTTTCCACTCTCCTTTAACTACAAAATGTGTGTCAAACATAAGCAATCCAAATCACATGAGCTTGTTGCATCTCCTGCCTCGCCACCTTCTCTCTGTACATTGTCTAACTCAGGACCTAACTACACATGCTTTTCTCATCAAACTAGCCCCAATGAAGACAATAAAAAGTCCCTAGAACCTGACCTTGTAATCATCACCAGATACAGTGCTACGGGGGTAGTAAGCACTATGTCTGTTAGTATTTCCACAATCAGGTCCTTGTATCATATGTTCTTCACAGGAGGGCCTTTGGGCTAGTCTGCTCTCATTTATGTCAGTATCAATGCAATTCCACTGACTTCAAGGATGTTACTTTAATCAGATTTATAATTGTGTAACAGATCAAAAATTGGTTCTTTGTCTTTCATGTGTCTGTAAAGGTCCATACACACCAATGATGCTATAGAATCGTTTCCAGAGCTGCGATTGGATGGGGCTTGCAATCAGCTGTCATTCTTATAGGAGACAGTTTGGATACTGACTAAACAATCATATGCATGGCCTTTCTTCCCTGTGCATATGATCTTCCTATCAATTCCTTCACTTAAGCTCCTTATTGTAATCAATTTTCAAATGGCAATAATCTAGCTATAGCAATTTTCAAATTCCTTTGTGAGGTGTTTCTTATAATCAGTTCTGCTACAAACCTGGGACTCTGCTTTGTGGATATCTTTTACAAGTTAAACCCTGGAGTTTAAAAACAGATTGTGTAAGTACTTTAAACCAATGAAATTTGGCCAGCATGAGGGTATTTTCATGAACCACAGCTTTAAATAATTCTTAGCTGAATTCATTACCAGCTGTAGACTAGAAATGGAACAAACCTAATGGGTTAGAAATGTTATACAATCCGTAATATGAAATCTCCTATAGACATATAATTTGAAACATTCTGTGTGTAGATTGCTAGCAACAAACGTATGTTTGTGTTGTAGCTAACAAAGCCACTGAAGTATCCACATTTTTATACCCTATGAAAAATATGTCTTCAAGAGCATATACTCAACTTCTAAATAAAACATCCTTTAATCTAAAATACAAGTTCAATTAAATATTTTGTATTGATCTTTTCTTCTGTTATACCATATGGGCCCAATCCTACAATGATATGCATAATAAAATAAGAAACTGTCGTTACTTGTGCAATGCAAGCCTTTCACAACAAAATCTGTAACCAGGTACCATCCTGCTAGCTCGGTCTTCTAACATGGATCGGAATTCAGACTTATGTAGCTTTTTATGGGTATGTCTAAACTGCAGTGTAAGATTGCACTAACCCAGGACTTGTACCCAGGATCTCTCGGGAGTGCAGGGTCTGAGCCTGAGTCAAGCCCAGATCCATGGTTCAAGCCCTATTGCCTTGCAGTGTAGATGCAGCGCCACTGAACTTGTGCTCTTGGAGTCTGCCAAAAATATCCTACAATCCTATGGGCTGACTTTCTTTGGTCTTCTTTGACTTTTCTCTGGTCAGTCAAGTTTGGTGGACAGTCAAATTTTCCCACACTACACCACAAACAAAGAGCTACAGTGGCCACATTTTGGGAGGGCGCTAGGAAGTCTGGGATATGACTCCAGCCTGCATAATGCAGCATAGATACCGGAGCCCCAGGGTTCAACAATTCCTAACCCGGGGCTACAAACAAGCGTAGATACGCAAGTCCTAGGTTAACAAACCCAGGGACTGGTAACTCAAGCTCCACCAATCATAGGCTTACATTGCAGTGTAGACATACTCTACGAGTCCCACAAACCTTTTGCCAAAGCAAAACTTTTTGATGCTTCTAGCTAAGTACAAGGTTTTTTTGACATGCAGTTTTGTGGCTTAGAAATTAAACTTCTAATCCTTGATCACAAAGTTGGGCCTTCTGTATCAGTGAAACTTCACAAATTATGAGCTCTATAATGCTGAGAGTTTAAACTCAATTTATCAGTTATTTTTTGAATGTTACCTTTGCCATTCAAATAAGCTAAAACCACAGTTAAACTCAAGGGGTGTAAGACAATGCAAAAATAAGCTAACAAAAAAAGTTCAGTGAAACCCATGCTAATTTAAAGCAGCAAGTTCAGCAGATGTTTAATTAGTACTTTTCAGCAATAACAGAGAACAAACCATCAATTTACATGTCTCTTACTGAGATTAGATGATCATATGAAACTATCAGAGATACTTGGCCTGATAGGTCAAAGAATTTCTTTGCATATGAAAGATAATGAAAATCAGCAGAAGTATAGGAAAACTTTAGGTAGCCACCATTTTGATACAGGTGGTTTAGGCTTTATTTGCAGGGTGCGGGAGTTGTTGTTTTTAACATGACTAGCTCAATTATTAATTTAGATTAAAAATTCTGAAACATTTTGAGCAGGAGTTGTTGTTTTCTACAGGCTTGTCTATTTGTAGAGTTACTCCCAAGTACCTATTCCTGATTTACTTTGTGGTTAGAGCTCTTATTCCAGAATAAGAGAAGTCACACCTGGAGTTAACCAGGAATAGTCAGTCTAGTTTAAATTCACACCTTACCTTTCTTGTGTAAACAAGTCCATATTTCAACAGTATAGTCAATGTTGAATGTTCAATCCAAACTGAACATAATTACAGTGAAATCAACCCTAAGGGAAATGATGGGAATTGGAGAAGGTAGGACAGGATTCATGCTTTTTCGTCTTCATTGGCACAAAAGGAAGAACTTCTACGTCGCCCATAGGGCTGCTTCTGTAGTAAGAACAGTGGAACATCTGTCAGTCTTCAACTAATGCTTCCTGCCACTTGCAGGCTGGATCAGGTTGTTCAGGATTTCCAGAGGGTTGATTTTTTTTTAATTTCAGACAGCATCTTGTCAGCTCTTACATACTTGCTTTATAGCATTTTTTAAATATTTTTATAGAGAACCAGAATATCCACAGATAATAGTAAAGATTAAGGCTTTATGTCGTCATAAGAAACACTGCAGCTGAGCTGCTGTGGTGCTTCAGTGCAGATACTCACTATAAGAATGGGAGGAGTTCTCCCGTTGCTGTACTTAATCCACCTCCCCAATAGGTGGTAGCTAGATCGATGGAAGAATTCTTCTGTTGGCTGGCCGAGTGCTGTGGAGACTGTGGGTTAGGTCACCATAACTACATTGATCGGGTGGTGGGGGGGTGGATTTTTCACACCTCTGCATGACATAGCTGTGTCAACCTAACTTTAGACCTGGCCTAAAACCCCCTGACAATTGGGGAAAAGATGCTTTGGGACCTATGCAGCAGATTTCCTGCTCTTTCCTCTGAAGTGTTTTGTGCTAGGGAAACAGGAATCTGGGCTAGATGGACCTTTGGTCTGATCCAGTGTAGTTATTTCTATTACATAAATTTAATAGTGATCAAAATTAGCAAATCATCCAAACTGGAGGAAGAGCAAACATACAGGAGGAGAGAACAGAACTACAAAAAAATTCGAGCAGCAGGGACTGCACTAGGGGCTGAAATGAGGGATGGAATTTGGTACAAATAAATCTGTAAATTCCACACCTTCAGGAAGAGAAAATAAACAGCATGGATAAAACGTGAGGGCTGTAAAGAAGCAACAATTGTCACATAAAAGAAAATATATTCTTCTCATCTTTCCTTAATATTCTCTTATTTTTACTTTTTCATGTAACTAGACACTATAATTGCCTCAGAGAGGGTATGGGAATGGGAAGTGATCCCCTTGCATCTTAACTTCAATGCTCCAGAATGTAGAATTATGGGAACTACTAAGGCAAAGTTTAAAAAATAATTAGGACCAGAAACACAATTGATCATTGGCTAACATCACTGGCAAAATTAGGTGAGTACAAGAATACTGAGAAGATGCATCTACGCAAAACATTAGTTTCACTTCCTTGTAATACATTCTTCATTATAAAAGGTATTTTGGCATTTTCTTTTAGTAATTACATTAGCAGCATTGGAAGACAAGCATAAATTTATGGGAGCAGCATGAGTGTATGGCACAAACTGCTCCCCATACATGGAGCACTTTAGGATACTACAGAAAAATCAATAGCCCTTAATTCATCTTTTTAAATGAAAAATTGATTTTTGCTGATAATGAACCATTTTTCTCACTTTGCAGGCGATGCCTCTGTGTGAATCACTGTTAAATTTCAAAACTTTAAGCTTTTTTTTTAGTGAAAGAACATTGGTACTTATTGTATAAGAAGAAACCAACCAACCAATAGGAAATGGACGGAAATGGCAGTATTAATTGCTCCAGTTTGACTTTTTGGGACCAACTTCAAGTCTAAATTTGTCCCTGCGTGTTTAGACAGATACACGCTGTTGCATAAAAAATTCCTTTCACACAGCGTGAGAAGTACTTCAGAGGAAAGTTGCCCTTATGACCGCACACTGTTATTCTACACTAGAGAAGTTTTCTACATGCTTTGTAGACTACTATCATCAGTTAAGCTTGAACTGGTGCAGCATGTAATGAAACTTACAAAGTCCAACCCATAATGCAAAACTGATATCTACATGCCAAACAGCAGCTTTCAGCTGCCCAGCAGACTCAAAAGACTAGCTAGTTTCCTAGAAATGGATAAGAGAGCAAGTCCTATATATTCTATATACCACGGGTCGGCAACCTTTTAGAAGCGATGTGCCGAGTCTTCATTTATTCACTCTAATTTAAGGTCTCGCGTGTTGGTAATACATTTTAACGTTTTTAGAGGGTCTCTTTCTGTAAGTCTATATATTATATAACTAAACTATTGTCATATGTAAGGTAAACAAGGTTTTCAGACTGTTTAAGAAGCTTAATTTAAAATTAAATTAAAAATGATGATCTTATGCCGCCAACCTGCTCAGCCTGCTGCCAGCCTGCGGTTCCATTCACCTAGGCTGGCAGCAGGCTGAGAGGGGCCTGCGGCCAGCACCCCGGTTGGCAAGGGGCCAGCAGCCAGAACCCCAGACCGGCAGCAGGCTGAGCGGCTCAGCCCGCTGCCAGTCTGGGGTTCCATCTGCCGACTCCTGCCAGCCGGGATCCCGGCTGCCAGCCCTGCTCAGCCCACTGCCCATCTGAGGTCCTACACCTGCCCACATAGAATGAGTACCTACCTTCTCCCTGGTTCTGGTCCATTCTCTTCCTCTCTCTCTGCACTGCACTGAGGGTGGAGTGCACTGAGCCCAGGACTGGGGGTGAAGGAGCAGGCTAGCGATTGGGGTGTAGGGTCTGGCCAGGAGGTAGAATGAGGGAGGGGCCTCAAGGTTGGGGCAGGAGGTCTGGGTGTGGAGCACTTACCTGGGCAGCTCCAATTTGGTGTGAGGGATGCAGGTGGGAATGGGGGGGTTGGAGTCTGCAGGAGCCCCTGTTTGGTGCTCAGGTGGGGGTGGGCATGTGGGGGCTGCAAGAGTCAGGGCAGGGGTCTGGGGAGTGTGGCGGGGGTGCCAAAGTCAGGGCAGAGGGCTGGGTGTGTGTAAGGAGGCTGCAGGGGGTCAGAGCAGGGGTCTGGGGGTGCTCACAGTAGGCAGATGGAGGGGATATGCCCCAATTCCACCCCCTTCCCCAAGGCCCTGCCCCCCTTACCCAGAGCAGTGCTGCAGCTCCGTTGGTTTCTCCCTCTCCCCGTCCTCCTCCCTCGTAACGGCCATCAGCTGATTGGCCGGCAGGGAGGAAGAGGAGGGGCAGAACCCAGCACGCTGCAGAAGAGTCCTGGGAGCCTGCAGCAGCAGCCTGTCGCACATGCTTCTTCCCCCAGGGTGGGGTTGGCAGGGGTGGAGAAGACCGGGGCAGGATTTTTAATGGCACGCTGGCTGCCTGCCACACAGCTGAGTGCCGTTAAAAGTTGGCTTGCATGCCATATTTGGCATGAGTGCCATAGGTTGCCGACCCCTGCTATATACGTTAACTGTTCTTGACATGGACACTTCTTGGTTCGGAAAGGTTATTGTATTATGAGTGCTAATTAATAATTTTGGGCAACTGCCAGAAATACACACTTTAATATATCAAGAAGAATCTTAGTCATGGCCCCGAACTACCATTATTGGGTAGCATTAGGCTCATTAGTGTTGCTAGGGGGGTATCAAGGGGAGCTGCTGTTCTCCGAGCCAAGAATTACAAATGTGGCGCCTTTAGAACTCACCGGCGCAGGGGGTGGCTGGAGCAGGCATGTGCTTGGGGTGGCCAACGTTGGGGGGCAGTGCACCGTCCGTGACTGGGGCGCCATGACACTTCTTTCAGCAGCCATACCAATACGCGTAGGTATGGCCACCAAAATGCCGCCAACAGAAGCAGCAGCAGCATGGGCACGGCCACCGAAATGCCGCCGACAGAAGCATCATCTCTTTTGGCTGCATTTCAGCAGCCATACCTATGCCACTGCTTCTTCTGTTGGTGGCATTTCAGTGGCCATACTCATGCGCCTTTTTTTTGGTGCTCGCGTCTACATTTGAACCCCAACGTAAACCAGACTAAATTAAACTTCTAATGGCTTAGACAAGAGCGAAAGTGGCCTAAATTCTTCCTGTCATATCCATTGTTAGTAGTAAGTACCACAAGAAGCAGGTCTATTTTAATGAATACTTCAGATGTTAATCAGGATAGAACTCGTTGCTATATACATTATTGAGATTCACATCCTCTCCTAATACGTCTGCAGTGACAAAGTGAGGACTAAATTCCAATAAATACATGAAGTTGGATTTTCTAGTGCTTATGAAAAGTGCCATCTTGACATCTTGTATGCAGGACATAATAATTACCAAATGGGGGACTCTATCCTGGGAAGCAGTGACTCTGAAAAAGATTTGCAAGTGGGGGTGGATAATCAGCTGAACATGAGTTCCCAGTACGATGCTTTGGCCAAAAGAGCTAATATGATCCTTAGATACATAAACAGAGGAATCTCAAGGAGGCAGAGAGAAGTTATTTTACCTATATATTTGGAACTGGTGTGACCACTGCTGGAATAGTGTGTCCAGTTCTGGTGTCCACAAGTCAAGAAGGATATTGATAAGTTGGAGAGAATTCAGACAAGTGCCAGGAGAATGATTAAATGATTAGAAAACAGGCCTCCTTATAGTGATAAACTAAATAGACTGAGCTCAAATCTAACAAAGAGAAGATTAAGAGGTACCTTGATGACAGTCTATAAGTATCTACATCGTGAATGAATGTTTGATAATATTCAAGCTAGCAGAAAAAGCTATAACATGATCCAATGGCTGGAAGTTGAAGCTAGACAAATTCAGACTGGAAATATGGCATACGTTTTTGAAAGTAAGGGTAATTAACTATCAGAACAACATACTAAGGGTCATGATGTATTCACTGGCAATTTTAAAATCAAGATTGGATATTGTTCTAAAAGATCTGCTCTAGGAATTATTTTGGGGAAGTTCTGTGGCTGGAGTCACACAGGTCAGACCAGATTATCACAACGGTCCGTTCTGGTCCTGGAATCTCTGAACAGTAAAGTCCTCTCGCTGCAAAGCAGGTACAGCATACAAACAATTCTAACTCTCCTGATGCAGCTCTGCCACTGACCTTTAGTCTTGATTTGAATAAAATACATTTAGGAGCAAAAATAAATAGCTCATTTTTCATGTCTATTCAAAACCTGGTTTCTCTGACTTTTCTTGAATGCTAATGAGGGTGCCAATGACTGCCAATTATGTAAAACTAAAGTGAAATTTTTCAGCCAAAACATTTTTCATCAAAAAGTGCAGATTTGGTGACGATGAAATGTTTTGATAATTCATGTCAGTTTCATCTAAGTGTTAACATAGGGAAAAAGCAAAAAATTTGAAAAAAAAATATCACTTTGAACATGTCAAAAGAAAACCTTAATTTTGATTAAAAACTTTTAATTACAAAATTTCCTTCAATTTTATTAAAAATTAAAAACTGTTAAAATTTCTGACAATCTAAACAAGATATTCAGTTTTGGATGAACATGTTTAGTTCAATCCTAAATGAATCTTTTAAAAACTTTTTTTGTGCCTGAAATATTGAAAAAAAAAAATTCAGTTCAAATCTACTCCAAGCAACTTTTTATTCTAATTTTTCAGAACTGCCAGTTGAACCAAAAAGTTGGTTATATGCACAGTTCTACAATTATGGTGGTGGTTTTGTGTGATGTGGAAGCGCTCCTCAGTACTGACCTGAGACCTATATATTTCACACAGGCTGAACAGCCATTAAAATATTTCTTTCGGTTACTATCAAGAGGTTGATCCTGTGAAGCCCTCACATCTGGGAAATGGTACATGGAATTTATTGCAGGATTGGGCTTCCAGACTGCATCTGAATCATCAGAGAGGTGAAATGTTTTTATATAACATTACCAGTCCTTCTTTTAGTAATAATCTATAGATTCCTGGTGATCAATATTTTGATTGATAGGAAACATTTTAAGTTTTTATGGTGGGGAAGTTATAATTAAAATTATAAAGTTCCAGCCAAAATTAAGTAGACTAATATTTGACTAATAAATTTCAGAGAATCACTGGAAGTTTTACAAGAAGGTAGTCCAGTAATTCATCACCTAAAGACAATAGTGGTACAATCTACAGGGAATATGAGTTGTAAAATACAAAAGAAAACACTAAGAACTGAATGTTAAGTACTGAAATGAGTAGGGAGGATATTCAGGATGGTGCGGGGGCATGTTCATATAAAATTAATGTTACAATTAATAAAGACGATATAAAAAATGAAGACATTACTAACTAATCTAGACCAGCACCAGAAAATCTGAATGGAACTTCAAACAAATATTGCTTATTATCTGTATCTACGTAACACGTCACAGAACTGGTGAATTATCTATAAAAACTAAACTGGGAAAACCAATGATAAAAAAATGTGTAGAAAACTTTATATAATGAAACTAAAAATAATTAAGAGGAAATACATGTCATGACAGACTGCTTAAAGGGGCAACTTGCCAGATGATATATGTGCTCATATAAATTCTACAAAACAGACAGTCTTGGGAACATTTGGAGAATCATTTTGACAAGGGTTTAGTTATTAGTTTGGAGGGATAATTTTAACAGAAAAAGCTGTAATGGAGGTTTCTGGAATTTGAATAAAACATTGGTTTGCAATTAAATACCTATACTGCGATCACAGTTTAACACAGGAGTTATGGAATGAGCTAAGAATATAATTTAGAAATTAGAAGAAAATTGTGATCACCATTAGATACAGACTTAAAACAGGATTTGGAGATGGTTTATAATGCTAAAAGATTTGTTCCCTAATGTTTTAAACTAATATTTCCAGTAATGTTGGGCCACATTTATAAAAAGAATCAGGATTCTTTATATTTGCAAAGTATGATAGTGAGAAAACCCAGGTTGCAAACTTACTTTAAGAGGCTGAGGTGATACCTCAATTAATTTGAACTTGCAACAAAAGTCCGGTTAATAAACTTTTTAATTAGTTTAAAGGTTAATTACTAATTATATTTTAATATCATTAATCACAGGATTTCATTTCACATAAATCTTTCTAAAACACACCAGTGACTAGGTAATCCAGGAGGCTACTGTCCTGCTGAATGTATTCTTTTGGAAATGATTACATGAACCAGTCAGCTCATCTCTGACACCCAATTTATTTTATAAGTAATCTGTATTATCTGGAGATTCCTGCAATAACAATACATGCAGCTGAGAATTCAAGAGTTATAGTTTAAATTCAGAATTCATCTACTTCTGTAAAGTTAATAATCTTAACCTAAGAGTGCACTTCTACAGTGCCTTCTAGGAGGGAATCTCAAGTGCTTTACTTATGTTTACAGTTCAGATCGCCACCTCCTGCAGTAAAACCCATAGAGGAGGGAATCTCCATGAAAACCCGCTTGTGGAGTTTTTCTCCCTATTCCATTGGAAGGGACATGGAGGGACAGGGGTTCCCCTGATCCCCATGGTGTATGTTGCAGGGCCTATCACAAACCCGGCAGATCCCCCAAAAGCCAGCACCAACTTTGCTGAGGCTCTGTATTTCTGCAGTGGCTCTACCCACAGAGACCTACCCTTCTGGTCCCTGACAGCATGACTCCACTGGAGCTGGAGAACCATCTCCCCCAGGATGCAGCAGACCTCTGAGCGAAGGGGCACACCAGAAAGGATAACAGAACCTTGGGCTGTATCATCTTTTATGACTCAACTCCAAAGTACCAAATAAAGGAATAACTGTCTGACACTCCTCCAGCTTGCCCCATTTTCGCCCCTCCTACTGTGTGGCTGTTGGATTCATGGAGCTAACTTCAGTTCCCCCTTTGGCATAAGCTGAGGGAGACCCATGCATGGCGTGCTTCCTTCCAGCACAGATATAGAAAAGTTATGAGTCAGTTCAAAACACCTGTGATGTAAATAAAATCTCCACTTTGTGGATGGGAAAACTTAAATATATAGGCTCAGATCCTCAAAGATATTTAGGCTCCTAACTACCACTGAAATCAATGGGAGTTATGTGCCTAAATACTTTTGGGCCATAACAATTAAGTGACTTGTTTAGGTCACACAGAAAGTCAGTGGTGGCCTTTGCCCCAGAACCAACTAAATTTCACCCTATAGCTTAGCCACAAGATCATGTAACATCATTTCCTTCCACATTAATGAAAAAAATGTCTTTAAATCTTGACATCTGTCACAGCAGTTCAGTGGTTCTATCTAATACATTCCATTGGGGGGTTTCTAAGACATGAGAGAGAAAATATACTGCTTCCATTTTTGAAGGCTAATAGTCAAAATGCCAAAATGCCAGTGAGTACACATACAGTGTTTGCTGTGGGCAAACTATGGGACCAATCCTGAAAACACTTGGGCACAGTATAATGGGATGCGTCACCCATATAAAGTTAAGCAAATGCATTAGTGTTTGCAGGATTAAGTATATGATTCTCAGACTAGATTACTCTATTTCAGAAGTCAATATTTATGCATGAGAGAACGTTACTCTTGTCAGTAGTTGAACAATGGCCAAAGGAACTGCTTATGTGGGAAAAGAAGTTATTTCGAATGTTTGAAAAAGTTGTTTACATGAAAGGTAAGTACTCGAAGATTTGGATAGATTATGAGTATTCTACGTGTCTAAAATCCAAGTGATTTAGATACACTGAATGGGACTTGTGATCCTATATCATGGGTATGGCTTCCCTGCAAGCTCACCCTTGCCTCTTTCGAAAATCTCACCCTAAACTATTTCCTTTTCATTTTTAAAGCAACGTGATGAAATTAACTTCCAAACTTCCTTAAGCCTCATACGGATTTTATTTTGCTGAGGTTTCCATTATACACTAAGGCCTGGTCTACAGTTGGGGGGGAAGCAATCTAAGTTATGCAACTTCAGCTACATGAATAACGTAGCTGAAGTTGACATATTTAGACCTACTCACCGTGGTGTCTTCACTTCGGTAAGTTGACTGCTGCTGCTCCCCCATTGACTCTACCTGTGCCTGTTGCGGCGGTGGAGTACAGGAGTCGATGGGAGAGTGCTTGGGAGTCGATTTATCGCATCAAAACTAGACACGACAAATCAACGCCTGCTCTATCGATCGATGCCCACCAATCTGGCAGGTAGTGTAGACATACACTTAATATGAAAAGAGGAAGGGAAAAGAAAGAAGAGTACAGGAGGACCAGTCAGTCAACATTATTCAACATCATTTTAATTTCCACCAAGAGAGTAATATAAACATATTAAACTCAAACAGAACACGTTTTGAAAAGACCATATGGCACTATTACAGTGTTTTAGCTTGATACAAATGTAATTTGTAATTTTATAAAAATTATAAGAAAGTATAGGAACATTTTTAAGTAATACATCAATAAAAATAAATCTCAACATTTTAATAGTACTCTGAATATTCTTACAGTAAGAATTTTAAAAGTGCTTTTTAATAACAGTGTTATAACTCAACATTAGTACAATGTGCCAAATAGATTTTAAAGCAAATATTTATAGCAAGCTGTACAATTTTCTAAAACTAGTAGACTCACAAGTCTGAGAAATAGTGTTAACAGAGGTAAGTATTTCAATTACAACTAAACATTACTTAAGTACTTCATATGTTGATTCTATCACTAAGAGAAAAAAGTTGGCATCCTTCATATGTAGACAGAAATCCTACTCATGTCATGAAACTAGCACTATATAAGTGAACATTTAGAAGGCAAAGAAAAAATGGCTTCTCCCAAATATTTATACTACTTAGAAAACTATGATCCTATGCCACAAACAGTATTTAAATACAAAGATCAAATTATTTACATTTAATAGGTGCACCTAATTCTCCACTGAATAAATTATTTTGTTGGCAACTCATGGCATTCCAAGAAAGCCCGATTTCAAGATTTTGTAGTTAATATATCTCAGTAAATAAGTAAGCCTTATTTAGATATTTCACAGTATATTTACTTCTGAATTAGTATGTGATTTTGTTTACCATCCGTGATAGCATCTTACTGCTACGTCTACTGCCAAATCTTTGAGCAAGTGAAAAGTGCAACACTGTTGAACAAAAACCCACTGCCTACTGTTACACTATACAATAATAATGGTAAGAGGGCCACTGTTCTTCTGAAAACCATGATGCAACTTTTAGAAGTGCCTCAGAGGTAACCTTCTCAAATTACATCACTTTTTAAAATTAAAGTTCTTTATTGACTGTCTGACGATGCAAAAATGTTGAATATTCACCACTCTTTTGTTAAAGCCCTTATTTTTAAAGAGATAGGAAACATAGTTTAAGAACCAATCCTTTGGCCATTATTTTCATATTATAGGACCTGAACATTCTTATTCAAATTTTAAGTTTGTTTAGAGAGGAAGATTTTAGTAAGTATGAGAAAAGGTAATAAAATATAAACTAATTCATTTACTTTATAAGATGGTATGGTTTAAAAAGTCAAACAATTGAACATTTTTCTTAGTATTACACATAAGAATTTTTATACAAACATTAGTACTGAACGGATAACTAGAGATGAATTGCACAACTCTCTCTCTATCCCTTCATTTTAAAAAGTAAAATATCATCCCTTTAATTCCAATATTTTGGAACATCCAGCAATGTTTAATCTATTTTCCATCTCTCCTTTTACAAATGCATTAGGAATAGTTTAATGGACATACAAATAGGTATATTTTTGTTAACCACTTCCCAGTACCAAACTTAAACATGGGCTAGAAAAGTATCAAATATAATGCAGAATTATTTTTATCTTTTCTTGACAAGAAAGGTTGACAGCAGTGTCCTTACTTATTGCAAAGAATGTAGCTAAACAATTTATTAATAAATATGATTTGACAGTAATATATACAGTAGGAGGGGAAACTCAATAGTTGATAATTAATTCAAATGATCATCCCTGATTTTCAAATGATCACTTGGTAATTTTTATTTTTGGATAATATATTCTTGATCACTAGTGTACTGAATTCTAAATTCACTTATTTTTTGGAATAAAAATACATATAATTGTAAATATGAGAGACTGTGATTCTTTAAGATTCTGAATTATGTGCTGATGTCAGATTAACCAGAGATGTTGAATTTAGAGCAGAACATTTACTGAATAGTGATGCATGATCCTCATTATTATTACAAGAATAATAAATATACAGAGAAATATTATGAATTATTGAATGGGAGAAGGATTTCTGACAATTGTTTGGCTCAACATAGTTCTCTAGTGTTACAATAAAATGTGTCAATTAGCATTGTTAAGATATTGTGGAAAATTCTGCCAAAGTGCACAATTACAAAGATACAGCAGACTCTCTATTATCCAGGATGATAGGGAAAAAATTAATCCTGGTTAATGAAATCCCGGATAATCACCATCCATAGGAAATAAGGGGAGGGGAGGTTGGTTCACCAGCCACCCTGCACTGGGGGGAGCGGGTGCTGGTTCACTGGCTGCCCTGCACCCTGGTAGGGTTGGGTTTTTTTGTGCTTGGGGCGGCAACAAAGCCAGAGCCAGCCCTGTGAGTTACGGTGTATTTTTTTTTTTTTTTGACATCCTGGTTAATCCACTTTCTGGTTAACCCAATCCTGGATAATCGAGAGTCTACTGTATTGTGGAAAATTCTGCCAAAACTACATGCCCATTATCACAACTGTCACATTACATTTTATACCTCTCTTGTCTGTTCCTCTCTCTCTTGGTTTCTCAATACTTCTCCTTTCTCTGCTAGCCTTTATCTCATCTATTTATGTACATTTCCAAAATGTACTATCAAAATCCAGAAAATGTAGGTACAGCACAAAAACAATTCAATTTGCATTTTTATTGTCCTTGCAATTATTGAGAAGCTATCTCATTCAAATGGTTCTGATCTGGGCTTAAAATTTCCCTTCTCCCATCTACTGAAACAACTGCCCCATTACTAAGTGGCCTGGGACAGTCTTCAGAGCTTACCCATACAATCTTTTCAACAACACAGTAGACCTTCCATAAAAATAAGAGAAAGAATTAAAGCTAGTTATACTATATATTATAAACAGAAATACACAGCCCTTGAGTATATCTCTAAATTAATTCTCAAACATCTGCTGCCTTTCATACCACAGCTACTCAAGAGTGCTTTAAAAGCAAGTTAGACGCTTGCAATCATTCTGGGACTAGCTAGTATCTCTACTTTTTAATGTTTTATAGACAAATAAATCTGTTTCTCATGTTATATTATATTAACCCTGACAGAACTGGGGAGACTTTTGGTTCCTAGGTATAAACACTATATAATTAGTGAATTTTCTTTCTAAAACATAATACTGTCTCACTGCAATGATAAGTTAGTTAAATCTAAAATAGATTCTCTAATCATCATTTCTACCTTGGGGTTTTTAGCTTCACTGGTTGCTTGCTCCTTGTCAATAAGCCCCAAGTTGTGCAAATTAAGAATGGAATCAGCAATTATTCGTGCTGTCCTCTTCTGATAGCCTCCAGATGTCACCATCAAAATAGGAATCCTGTGGCTTCTGGCAGCCCTGAATACCGCTTCATCTCTTTTAACAATTCCCTGCATATTTACAAAAATGAAAACAAAGTGAAATGATATGAATGTGGCTTAGTTTATATTTTTACTGGTATGGATTTGTAGCCCATAGCTTATGCTTTTATGGCCTTATCTACATGAGAAATTACCATTATGTGATCTATATGTTCAATTTTCTAATAGGAATACAATGAAAACCTGTTAAATAATTATTTAAATATCCCTCTCATAGTGTATCAAACAATATGCTTTGCCTTTCTATACACAAACTTTTCAAAAATTATTTATTATTTGTATTACAGTGGTGAGTAGAGGTCACAACAGATTGGGGCCCTATTGTGCTAGATACTGTACAGACTCATAGTAAGATAGTTCTTGCCCAGAAAACCTATACAGCACAGCAAAGGGGTGGGAAAATGACGTATTATCCCCATTTTACAGACAGAGAACTGAAAATATAAGACATACGAGCCCTGATTCAGAAAGGCATGCAAGCACATACTTAACTTCAGGAGGACTACTCGCATGCTTAGGATCAAGCGACTTGCCCATGATCATATAAGACATTCCTAATAGAACCAGGAACTCAACCCAGATCTTGAGTCCAAGTCCTCTCAACCACAAGATCATTGTTTCTCACCCTTTAAAAAGGGTACAATACTACCCCTATTCGAACCTATGTACTGTACAGTTCAATGGGGTACTTCATGATCCTGACAGTAAAGAATCCAACAAGAGCACGAATCCAAATCTATTTCTTCCTAACAGAGGGGACATTCTAAAACATGAGAATAATAGGACAGAATACTGATCAAGAGCTTCTATACTGTCACTGAACTCAGCACAGTAAAGAATACCCATTCTTTACTACATGCAACAGAGAAGTAAAGTTTACTAGGTTCAAGAAACCACCTTTGGGGAAAGGGGAATTCAGAATTACTTAATGAGAAAACATTAAAATCCACAACTATGGACAAAGTAAAGACAATCCTGAAAGACACATAATAAAAGGTGCTACCAATCCACTACACCACCTCTCCAAGACAACAATAAAGGTAAGAAATGTAGCTTCAAAATGGACTGTTCAGAAATCAAAAGTTTAAAAAATTACTATAAATAAAGATGGGGAAAGGAACTAAACAAGAATATTGAAAATCACAACTGTGGGGAAAGAAGTGGCCAAAGAGATATAAAATGAGTCTGTGCTAGACAAAGGGGTTAAGAAAAATAAGAAGATCCTTTATAAATGCATCAGGGAAAAATACCAGAAAAAAATTAGAAAAATGAAAAAAGAGTGAAAATTAGTATTTAAATAGGCTATTTTAACTATTTTTAAAATCTGTATAAAGATTTTTGTTTGTTTAAATGGTACTGTACAAGGACAAAGGGTTTAACTAGCAATAGTGAGATGAAATTAAGATTAAAAATTTAGGATGAACATCAGCAACAACTCCTGTGTAGCAGATTCTTGAGTGAAATAGTAGAAGCTTCAGCAAATGGTACATTTTAGAACAGAATGGACTCAGCTGTAGAAAAATATACTATAAGGAAAAATTCTGAACTTCAGAAAGATGGGCTAGATAACTTAATAGCTATGATTCTGTGATTCACAGAAATCTAAAAAGGAACAACAATCTTTGTATGACTAGAGCACTTTCCATCCAAGGATGTCAAAGTGCTTTACTAACACGAGTGAATAAAACCTAATCGATTATGGGGTATGGAATGGCTGTCGTATGAGGAGAGATTAATAAGATTGGACTTTTCAGCTTGGAAAAGAGACAGCTAACGGGGGATATTACAGAGGTCTATAAAATCATGGCTGGTGTGGAGAAAGTAAATAAGGAAGTGTTATTTACTCCTCAGATCACAAGAACTAGGAGGCCACCAAATGAAATTAATAGGCAGTAGGTTTAAAACAAACAAAAGGAAGCATTTTTTTCACATAACACAGTCAGCCTGTGGAACTCCTTGCCATAGGATGTTGTGAATGCCAAGACTATAACAGGGTTCAAAAAAGAATTAGATAAATTAATGGAGGATAGATCCATCAAGGGCTACTAGCCAGGATAGGCAGGGATGGTGTCCCTAGCCTCTGTTTGCCAGGAGTTGGGAATGGATCACAGGGGATGGACGATGATGATTTCCTGTTCTGTTCATTCCCTCTAGGGCACCTGGCATTGGCCAGTGTCAGAAGATAGGATACTGGGCTATATGGTCCTTTGGTCTGACCCAGTACGGTCGTTCCTAGATTCTCACACAAAGGAATAATACATATCTTAAATATGGGAAAACTGAGGCACAGAAAGACAATTAAATAACTTTTTCAATATCACACAATTTAGAGAGCCAAAAATAGAACCTAGATTTCCAGATACTCATTTATGTGCTTTAAGCATAATATTATCTGTATTATGTTTACAACTGGGCATTTAATTCAAACATTTTGAGAGTAGAAAATATTTGTACCAGAGTCCAAACTTTGAGCAAAAATAGTCCTTTGCTAATCTTGGTTCCCATTTCAAAAAGAATAGTTTTAAATTAAATATATACATTTCAGTACAGCACATAGTGTATCCTGACAGGGCAGAAGCTGTATTCCAAGACCATTTAAAAAAATACCAACAGTGGAACTAATTTCTCAATAGGTTCTTTTCAGCCTGCTTAAATATTTACATCAGAGAATAGTTAATAATGAGAATTATTCTGATAACTCTTCGGCTGCTTAACACTTTGCAATTTATAAATTCAGCATTAATACTGAGCTTCTCTTCTATCATCGATGACAATGGAAAATGAGCATCATCATTCAGACTCTGAACACCAACCCCATCGCATGCGATGTCATTATTCAAGCTTCGTCTGAAATGTCTGTATCCCAGAGTATTTTAGCTGATTTCTCAGAGCTCAGGATTGGATTCATTGGAAAATTTCCTAAGACAAACATGACTATAAAACAATATTTGTTGCATGTTATCAGCAAGGATGTATTGAGGGCAGATCTACGGATGTTTAGAACTCCCTCCGTCTGCACAGGACAAAGCATGAATCCCTGACTTCAAGGGGAATTGTGCCAGAAGCTAAGACACAGCATTGCTGGCAGCACTTAGTTGATTGCCTGGCTCCATCCTCTCCCACCAGCTTCTGCAGGCTCTTGACTTGCTGACTGTGGCAGCACTGGCAGAGAGGGATGAAGACTGCTATGGGCTGTTACAAAGTGGCCTGTGATCAACTGTTCTCCATGCCTACTGAGGTAAGGACAAGTAGTAATTGGCTTAATCTGCAGCAAGGGAGGTTTAGGTGAGATATTAGGAAAAACTTTCCAATTCTAAGGTAGTTAAGCTCTGGAATGGGCTTCCAAGGAAGGCCTCAACATTGCAGGTTTTTATGAACAGGTTGGACAAACACCTCTCTGGGATGGCCTGGGTTTGCTTAGTGCTGACTCAGAGCAGGGGGCTGGACCTGATGACTTCTCGAGGTCTCACCAAGACCTACACTTCTATGAAATCTGAAAACATTCAGCAGGAAGGACTGATACACATATTAACTTACTCCTCCTTCCCTTCCCTGGTGCCTACACTTAAGGTTTTGCAAGCTCTGGGCCAAGAACAAGGACAGCTAATGAGTTAAGTGCTAGAAAAAGAGAATTTACAAAACTGCAGTTGCTATGACTGTCCTTTCCTGGGGACTAAGCCTGGGTCTACAATGTGTGTGTGTGTGGGGGGATCGATCTAAGATACGCAACTTCAGCTACGAGAATAGCGTAGCTGAAGTTGACATACTTAGATTGACTTACCGCGCCATCTTCAGGGCGGTGAGTCTACTGCTGCCACTCCCGTCGACTCCACCTGTGTATCTTGTGGGAGTGGAGTTCCAGAGTCAAAGGCGAGAGCACTCAGGGATCGATTTATCGTGTGCAAACTAGATGCGATAAATTGACCCTCAATAGATCAATCGCTACCCAAAAGACAAGACAAGAGAGTGAGGGGAAGCTCAAGATCAGGGAATAGGGTGATGTTAGGTTTCAGCAGAAAAGAACCATCAGCTGGGAGAATGTGATTAGCTTCTGGGGAGGTTCCAAAGCTTCAGAGGTAAGGGAGCAAACTTGTGGTGAATCTAGCCATTGATACTGGTATTTACTGGGGAGAAAAAAACCTAGTAAAGTCTGTAGATACTGTACTGTTATACAAACCTGAGGTGAAATAGCAAGACCTCCCAGTGGATCACCATCCAAGATATCAGTTCCAGCATTATAAATGATGATGTCTGGCCTCAATTCATTTAATGCGCCTTCCACGTGTGTTTGTACCTTCTGAAGATATTCTGTGTCCTCTGTACCCCAATCCAATTCAACCTTCCGCTTAATAGCTCCTAAAAAAAATTGGCTTAATGATATTGAATCAAAGAAACAAAAGAACACGCTGTGGAGGAAAAAGCAAGATTCAGACAGAAACAAGATGAAAAGCATAAAGATCACAATTTATGAACATTTTGAAAATATACATAATTTCATAAGCTTTTAACTTAAAAACATTTTAGCAACCTTTCTCCTCCCCCTCGGCCCCAAAAAGAAGCTGCAGCTAAAATAAACACTACAACCTGGGAACATTTTTATATTTAAAAGAAAAAAATCAGGTATAATGAATAAAAGAGAACATAATACAGAGGGACTATTACTGAATAAAAGTAATCACCATTTATATTTGTCCCATAAATATTCAATAACTAGGAAGGAAATCAGTAAGAATATCTTCAAACTGACAAAAGATACAAAATCCTGAAAGTAGTAAAAGAAAGATGTAAAGAAAATGTAATTGCAGTGCAGGACAAATGCTGCATGAAACACTGGTAAGACAAAGATCATTAAGATAAATTATTAATATTTATTTGTATTAAAGCAGCACCCAGAGGCTACAATCAGAATCAGGGTCCCCCTGTGCAAAGTGCTGTATGTATGCCCAAAATTGCTTACCATCAAATATCCTTATCAGGTGTGTTAGCAAACACTAATTCATGATAATTGATTATTTTGATGTCAGCGGGGTTCTGTATGGGTCTGCCCCCGCAGATCTCATTGTGGAAGTGGGGCCTACCTGAAGTCAAATAACTACAATTTGGAGGAGCAAAGCATTTGAAGAAATGCCGGATGGTGGATGAGAGTTTTGAATAACTTACAAATACATTAAAATACAAACAGACAAATCAAATCAATTTCAGACTTTCCTCAGGGTAGCGACTGTGCTTCATTATCCTGCAGGTGCTGTACAAAACACACTGGGACTCTAGATCCACTGAATATAAACAAAAATTATAATGATAGATAATAATTTGTTCTAATAATCTTCATGAGGCTCACTGTTGCATTCCAGTCCTCATCCAGCTTTGCGGTTATTCTGTTTCTTTCCATGTTTTATTCCTTGCATACTTCTGCTTCCTTTGTTTGATATTATTCTTTGCAATTTCTGCTGTTGTTGTTACATAAATATTCATAAAATTATGCACAGCTGTACTCCTGCAGACAACTATAGACAATACTTAGCTCATGTTCAGGGGAAACAATACGATAGCTGGATGGAGTTTAAACAGAGGAGGGAAACAATTAGTAGAGAAAGAAAGATAAATGTTGTTCTGATTAAACCATTAAATGTCAGTTCTGACAATCATGGACTCATATCCCACAGCTCTCAGGTACCATGTCCTCATCTTCAGCAAACACAATCTAAGTTTACAAGGTTTAATTGCTTACCATGTATAGTTGCCAATTTCAAAGTAGCTCAAGTGACATTTTTGGGCGTGTGAACATGCAAGATTTTTCTGGTTCAGATTCTCTAATAAGAAATTAATGCTAATACTTCCATGGATCTCAAGGGACGCTGCTATCAATATTCCCATTTTACAAAAGGGAAATTGAGGCAAACGAGGTGGTATGACTGTTTTAAAGTCACACACTGACGTAATACCAGAACTGAGCATGGAACCCAGTCACATGTGCTGGAACAATTTGTATAGTGGAGTGTGGAAAGCCAGTGAACCAAACTGTAAACCTTGTACATGACAGAAACCACTTCAAGCCAGGGAGAGTGGCAGCACCCCCCAGCACTCTTATTCCAGCACCAATTAATCCAATGGTTCTGACCTGGTGGCTTCTGCATCAGCCACAGGACTATCATTTCCTTATCTGTCCATGAAGTGTTTTTCCTTTTTTCCTCTCTCACACCTGCTTTCTCTCTCCCCTGGCCCCTTCCTCACTGTCTCTCTCTGCCTTTCTCCCCCAATCTTTTTCATTGGCCCTCTTCTCACAACATTCCAATCCCTCCCCACTCCTTTTCCTCAACACTTTCTCTCCCAAATTTCTTAGTAATTTTACTAATTTGTCTCCCTCAAATCATGGTTGCCCTCTGGGGATGTTGCTGCTTAGAGCTAAGTAGTAGCAGTGCCCGCCTCCTATTCCTCCCTACTGCATCACACCAGAATCACAGTGGGATGAGGGAACTTGCAAAGAGAGCAGTGAGTAAAAGAGGGAGGAGTCACCAGGACAACAAAAGGATGGTTAGGGCATGAGTCTAGGGCTTGGAAGAGCCAGGTTCAAGTCTCTGTTCCCCCAAAGACTTCTTGTACGACCTTGGGCAAATCACTTAGCATCTTGGTGACTTGGTTCCCCAACTGTACAACCAGGATAATAGCTCTTTCTAACCTCACAAGGGTGTTGTGAAGATAAATACAATCAAGACTGTAGGGCACTCAGATACTACAGTAACAGGGACCATCTCCTGAGGGGATTCTGTACAACTGCACACCTGCAGAAAATGCCTCCCCACCTTGATTTCCTGTGTTTCCCTGCAGAAAATGGCAGGGAAGCAAAGGGAAGCTGTTTGAGGTTGGAGAAGAACCCTGAGTGAAGTTTTTTGGTGGGGATTGCCCCCCTCCAGATAGAGGCAAGGCATGGGGGGCACACAGGGTTACATGCCACTGCCACCCCCCTCATTCTTCAAGCACAGAGCTGCCCAGCTGAAGGAGGCTATGTCTCAGCTCTGCTGACTCTGCAGCTGAACGCCTCCTCCTGGGTCCTTGTGCCAGTCGTGCTCCCCTTCTGCGTGCTGGGAGCCTTCCTGTTTTCTGTGCAACACTGAGTGCCCATGGTGGGGCTGGGTAAGGGCGAGCAGGGGAAATGAGGGAAAGGGGGCTGAGGAGGAAGAAGCAATGGGGAATTAAGGGGGGTGGAATAGGGCAGGGAGAGGGGAATGTGGAAGTGATGGGAGGGCGGATGGAGAAGAAAAGGGGATAGGGGAATCGTGGGTGGAAGCAGAAACCCGGCATGCGGCATCCCCTCGGCAGCAGCTGGGGCTCCTCATTAAGCAGTCTCATCAAACCCTCTCTCTGATAAGCCCTATGATCCCCCTACACTCAGACCCCCACCCCACTGAGCCTCAACCAGCTGCACCTGGTCCCTCACCCCATCAAGCCTCACTCCCCAGCACCCAGACCCCCCCTTTGAGCTGCCCACACACAGAGACCCCCCCACTGAGGCCCATCTCCTGACACCCAGCTTCCTTTCCCCCGAGCCTCAACCTGGATCCCCATCAGAGTCCCATTGCCCCTGCACCAAAAACCCCACAGTTAGCCTCTGTGCATCCAGATTTTCCACTGAGCCACCCACACCCAGATTGCCCCATACAGAACCTTCTCACCCCACATCTGGATCCCCCCACACTAAGCCTTTCCACACTTGGATCTTGCTGGACTGAGCCTGCCCCTCCATACCTGTTGCACCTGTTGCAGAGGGTCAGGTCCCCAGGGTTTTTCTGGGGCAGGCCCAGACCTTGCACTGTGTCAGGGTCAGGTGGAGCCTCACTAATGAGTCCCTGTACTGCGGAGGTTGGGGCTTCAGGGTGATCTCCTACCTCAATGCCTCCAGTGGCCTGTGCTCTCCACTGCCATGCTGGAGCCACAGTTATTTACTGACAAATAAAATTTGCAGAATTTTGCAGAATTTTAAAATATTGAGCATATAATTATTTGGTGCAGAATAATGATAGATAGTGGCGGAAAACTTAGCTGACTGCTCAGAAGTCCCAGGAGTAGCTTCTAGTAGTGAGGAAGAGAGCAGAAGGGGAAACTTTGCTCATCTTGATTATGAGTCGCATTTCAATTGGCATGAGTGAGAGTGCTACATGCAGGGGGAAAGCATCTGATTGGATGTGTATGGGTGGTAATGACAAGGAATCTTTTCATCTCAGCAAGAAAATACCAAGCCTGGTGAAAACAGAAGTGTGACAAGTTTAGCAATTGTCTTTATTTTCAGAGGCTTTGGGGTAAAACTCACCCCAGTGCAGAGAGGGCCTATGCCTTCCACATGGCTTAAGGCAAATATTCATGACATAAAAACAACTGAACTTGTAGTATGTAGATGCTTAAATGGACCATCTATGCTAGGATGAATGTCACTTTTTAGGTACTGTACACACACTAATTTCATAAAAGTCTTACAATTAAGCAACATGCAAATTGTTAAGAGGATACTAACACAAATTTGATAAGTTTAGTTAATAAAACAAAGAGGCAGCATGAATTGAACAAAGGACCACACAGCAGGAAATGTAGACTAGCAAACAACAATTCACACCATTTTTTCTAAATACAGCTATTAAAACTACAGAAGGGTTGCCATTTAAAAACAACCAGCGTGCTCCATTTTTTTTTTTTTTGAAAAGTTATAAATGAATTACACTCCATATGTTAGAAAACATTGCTATTTGATAAGTATAGGACTGCATTGACCAATTTTGTTTTAACTTCATCTGTTAGTAATTTTTCTCTTGGTAGACATGATGTACCCTGGACAAACATTTTTGATGTAATACTTTGAAATGTGTATGCTATTGTGTAAACACTGGAGTTAAGTATTTGAAAAACAAAGATGTACTGCATTGAATGTGTTCCTTGTCAATCATCCAAATTAAGCAAGTATGCTATTTACCAGAATGACAGTTATATTAAAAAAAAATAAGCAGAAAGAAAAAATTACACACTGCACTCTGACACTGTAAACAAATCAAGCCTGTCACAGACATTTGCATCTTATCAAACTGAATCAAAAGATCAATCCAACTTCAGTCTTTTTCCTTTTAATTTAAAAAGCCAGTTAATTACTTATGAGAGGCCACCATATTTAAGGGATAAACCATGGTGAAACACCAAATACCCAGTGTCTAACAGTTGTGAGAGTATTCTATTTCTTTTCAAAATGCTTACAGGGTATTCAGAGGTTTCTCATTTTCTAAAGGCTTATATAAATAACAATTCTGCAGGGAACACGATCCCTAGTTATGCAGAGTTAGCTAATCCTGAATGAACCATTTATTAAAAAAATGTTTAGTCTAATGAAAACACACAAAAAATTCTAAATAGTGACAGCTGTCCTTAAATCAATAGCATGTCTAGTCTATTCTGATGTATTTTGCATGGTCTCTTGAATGGCTTACTAACAAGACCAACTAATGCAGGCACCTTACATTTCAGAAGTTCATCCACTACTGAGAATAACTAAAATAAGAATCTACTACTGAGAATATCTAAAATACCTACAGATTTTTTCTGGATGATCAATGAACACTTAATGAATTTTCAGGTACCATTACAGGAAAGACTATTGCTTTTTCGTGAACTTGTCATTTTAAAAATCAACGTCAGTCAACGATAAATGTAGTGAAATTCTCAAATAAAACCAAAACAAAACGATTGCTTTGCACAGCGAGCTGTGCATAGCTGAATTCCTCTAACAACATCTGGAGGAAACATTACTTCTCATTAGAGGTCATGATATGCTATTCTTCATAGGAGTTTCAACTAGTGCTTCAACTGCCTCATCTGAATGGGCCTATTATGGGGTATGCCTGCCCCGCACTGGGCCGGAAGGGTTTAAACGCACACTATGAGCTGAGGAAGCCACGGCCCCTCACACCTGCTGGGCATGCTCCGACTGGAACAAAGGTATAAGAGGGAGCAGTCAGGTCAGTCTGGGTTGATCTCTGATGAGAGCAGATATGTATTGCAGGCTCCTGCTGGGACAGTGCCGGAGCCACCAGATGCCGATAACAGCCAAGATTGTGCCTCTACCGAACCTCAGCCGACTGCCGAGGTCAACAGAGACGAGGAAGTGATTGCCGAGGGACCCTGCCCAGGTTGGAAGAAGGGGTAAGAAGTGAACATGGGAATGGTACAGTAGTGGCGGGTGACCAAGACTGAGCAGCGAGATGTCAGTTCCTTGGGGCCTTGGATCAGGACCTGCTGGGTCCCTACCCCATCCAACCTGCCCTGGACACCGACAACATGTGGGGAGGTGAATTGGGCCACTGGAGGCCACTACGTAGACTCTGGCCACTAGGCATTACTGTCCTGAACCGCTGGACAGCCCTACTGACTCTGGCCAGTGGACCATACTGCCCTGGAAAGAAAGGCAGCTACTTTGACTTTGGCCACTGGGCCTTATGGTCCTGAAGCCCAGGCCTGCCTTAGTGACTCAGAACTTCAGGCCATACCACTCTTAGGGGCTGACAGTGTGTATCTGCCTATGATAGGTCCAAACCTGTATCACATAGACTTGCTAAGTAGAGTTAACAAAAAGTATCATGAATAATTTCACTTATTTCTCCCAAGTGGTTTTGTGCGTTTTTGTGCCCTCAAAAGGTTGTCCATCCAGCTTTTCCTGTATATCAGACAGCTACATGGCATGGCATGAAACTTCTCATTTGCAAAATGTGTGCCCTTGCAAGATTTCAGACACAAATGCCAGGGTGGCATCATCAATGGTAGAACCACCATGAAATAATGTTTTATCTTTGGATTCTACAGCACATCAGTAGCAGCCTAAACCTTTGCCTTACCTCTGGCCTCAAAAGGTGTGCTCCTAGTGCCTACATGTTTAGGTTAAATTATATATTTTAATTAAATGCTCTACAGCAGCTTTTTCTGGTAACTCATGATGCTAATGGTAAACCTGTCTCTTCACATCTAAGTGCTGCCACTTTACAACACGTATGACTGAGATATTACTTTGTTTTGCCAGTATATAATGATTATTGTTATTGTTTCTCTTCACTGTAAGCACATGCCTCAATCCAATGGAACAAATCCTATGTCAAAAGGCAGGTGCCCTTAGGACACTGAATAATGACCCAGGCAGAAGAAATCTCAAATCAGTGGCAATACAACATACTTCCTTTCAGACTGAAGTGTAGATGCTCTTAAGACAAGGACACACCCATGGATAGTATACTTGATAAATAGGATGAAAAATAAAGTCTGCAAAGTTAGGCATCTAAGAGAGGCACTCTGACATGAACTTATTACTTTGTGGTAAGTCTCACACAGGAAAGGCCAGAAGGTCAGCAGTGGTAATGCAGGAAGGAACACATACAAAAAGCGCACTATGTATACGTGATGGGAAAAATACATGGAACAAATCAAACCGTTCCTCTTACAGCAGAAAAATTTGAAAAAATAAAATTTACCTCAACAGCCAAGTCTACACTAGAAACTTTTGCCAACAGAGTAATGTTGCTTAGGGGTGTGATTTTACCAGCAAAATCACTAGTGCAGACAGTTATTCTGGTATGAGTGCTTTTGCTGGTATAGATTATTATGCTCATGGAACTGGTAAAAGCTATACCAGTAAAGGCACTTTTTTTCCCAATACAAACTGCATCTACATTAGGAGGATTTGCTGGTATAGCTAGACCCATAAATCACTTTAGTGTAGACTGGCAAAAGAAAGAAGTGTAACTACTACTTCTCCTTTAAAGAAACATAAAACTAAATGACTTCTAAGCTTCCCTCTTGACCACATGGGGTCCAATCTCAGCCAGCCAATGAAGCAGAACTAATACTATGTGACTCATGGCTAATCAGAACCAAGATAGGCATGGCAGTTCAAATATTTACTGCAACTTTTTGCAAACATACTCATAGGGAATTTTTTACATTAAGTTCATCAATATTTTTGTGTTGCTGTATTTCACCTCAGAGTGAGCAGTATTTCAGTGGTGAATGAAGCAACCGTTCTGTGATGAATACATTTTAAATACTTTAAGGTCATTTCAGTTTGAAAAGTACTTACGTTTAGCAAATCCATCCCCTGGATAAATATATCTATTGTACACATCCATGATATACACTCTGTGATCATCCATGAAGTCTCTCTCATGGCCATTCCCCTAGAAGAAAATTACAATAGGTTAATCTTAGCAAGCAAACACACTATTAAAGAATCTGTGAGCATTAAGGAAATTAAGAATACAATGACACAGTGTTTAATGTTCTAGGTACTTTTTCTTGTTTATATCCTTTTTTATAAAGGTTATTCTGATGTTACGAATAACAATACTTGCATCTCTATCTGAGGGTCCCCAAGTGCTCTGCAAATATTACTGAAATTAGCATTACAATACTCCTTTGCAGATATAGAAGTATTTTCATCTCCACTGTGCAGACAGGAAAACTAAGGAACTGAATAGCCAATTTGCTCAGTGTCACAATGGAAATCTGTACCCAAGTCAGGTACAGAAATGAGACCAAGTCCTAGGTTTTAACCACTCTGTATTCTAGAAGCTTGTCAGCTACAAAGAACATGTAAAATAAGACCAGAGTTTTTCTGATAATCAATGAAATGTTTAAAAAGTTCATTAACCTTCAGGAAAGACTGCAAGCATAAAATATCAATAAAATTTAAATATTACTTTCTAATTTCTACCATTGTAAAGCCAGGAATCTCTATTGAAATATTGGACATTGGGGTAGGGAGAGGAATGGTAAAGGGAAAATCAGATTCTGATCATCATCTCCTTTTTCCACACTCTTGAATTCCAATATGATTTCAGTGACTGTCATTTGCACTCCCATCAGACAGCATAAAACAATCTCTAATTAGTGGTTTATGAGATACAATATGTTAAATTATGTGAGAGTTGATGTAAGGAATGAAAGCAAGATGGTAATCAGAATGATTTGATTTCAAAGTACAGAAGCAAATCCATGAAAATAATATTTTCAGTATTTTTGTTGTATAATTTAACATTAACTTGATAAAACCGTCTGAACAGTTTCAAAGTTGTATCTCTGCTGTGGTTCCCAGTCCTGGGGACACCCAAGAGAAATGCTCCATTGTGTCTCTGCTGTGGTTCCCAGTCCTGGGGACACCCAAACGAATGCTCCATTGCATGTTTTTGTGCCACCGATTTGGCCTGTTAGAGGTGGCTGAGCATGAACTTTTAGTCCACTACTTCACTACTCCCAGACCACAAAGAAAAGGGTAGTACGAAGATGGGGAATTAATGACCGTAAAGCTCTGGAGTGAGCCAAGTTCCCAAGGTTGATGGACTCAGTGGGTACCCTGAAATCTATGGAAATTCCTCATGACACTGGCAGATCTGCACAGTTAGAGGGCTCTTGTCTAGTCTCCTACCTCACATATTCCTTCCCCTAAAGAAAGGAAAACACTGTGGGAGGGAGTGATATAGCCTATAATCTACAGATCACTGGCACGAACAGCTATAAGATCAGAGATTTCTTGGGAAGCATTTTAACGAGCAGCCTTGACACCCTTTAAAAGATCCCTTCAGAAACACAAAGTAACTACATTACATAATCTATGGTCATGTTTCTGGCCAGTTTTAGCATGCAGATAAGAGACACGAGGGAAGATAACATATCCTTCTAGATCATTACATTTCATCATAGCAATGAAACTGCCTCAAAAGTGGATTAACACCACATTAAAATACTGTACACATTTCTGATTAAAAACAGTTTTAGTACATTACCAGCTTTTCTAAAATAAATAATTTTTTATTGCTGAACAGTAAAGGTAATCAGTCTACAGTATGAACTAATCAGTTTTATAAAACAAATCCACCCAAAAAACTTTTTAGCTCCTTATTAGGATTTTGCTGAAAATCCTACTACCAGAGATGAGAGCTGCTCTCAGTACACACAGTAAATCATTCCTTCTAGAGAAGGGGTGTATGTGTATATGTATGTATACTGTACTCCATTAGCCTGAAGTCATTCTTCCCCTTACAAGAACTGAAGGTTCAACTCATCTCCTGTAAAAGTTGCTGCAATGATTATGCAGCCTGAACTAAATATAATTTTCTTTAAGAGTCTCTCATTTCTTATGGGATACTGAACAATTCTCAGTGATAGGCTGCATCACGGTATGTAGACCAGAAAACATTTCTACATTCTAACCACATGATGGAGCTACAACTCAGCTTAAATTTGCAACAGTGAAAATTTTATTAAGGTTATCACCATAGTTAAGGAGCATAAAATATAATCAAACACTAGGGTTGTGCTGAATAATTAATAATCAAATATAGTAAGTGATGATCCAATGACTTTCTATAACCAGTTATCCAGACCACAGCTGTCTTAATTTTTACTAAGTCTGTGGGGTGACCAGATGTCCCAATTATATAGGGACAGTCCCGATTTGGGTTGTTTTTTTTCTAATATAGGCTCCTATTAGACCTCACCCCCATCCCGATTTTTCACACTTGCAGTCTGGTCAGTCTAGTAGGTAAATGAGTAGTAGTACATGTCACTGCTTTATCAAGGTATCTTTCTAAAGAGTAAGTTAATTACCTCTGGAAGGTTACTCTAGCTGCTGAATGTGTCTGGTTTTCTCTATTCATCCCTTTTTCTTTGGCTTATCGGACTTTTTATTTTTGTGGCCAGGTCTGTGTTGTCAGCTCCATTTTGAGTTCACAGTGTACTATTTTTAGATTACATTGAATTCCAGGGCCAAGAGTCACTGCTTTAAAAAGTGAGGCTTTTTTTTCCCCACATAAAATGAAATTTTTATCTTTATCCAAATGGGTGAAGCACGGGAGAAGATGATGAAGGTTTACTGAGTATTTGGGGGCCAGGAAAAGGAGGAAGGGGAAAAATGACAATGACACCACATAAATTATGGCTAGGGGAAAAAAGCATGGAATTCCAGTACTACAATTGCTCAAGGGCCAGATCCAAAGAGTTGCTGAGAACCCACAACTCTCATTAAGTAAAATGAGAAAGTTTGGGTGTTCATGAGTTCTCAAAATCTCAGAATGCCATTAACCGCGATTAATTTTTTCAATTGCTTGACAGTCCTACTTTTAAGTCCAATTGCAGTCAAGAGCCTTAAGCACATACTCAAGAGCATTAATGACTAAGGATGGGCTGCTGAATTGGGCTTCAATGGCCATGGATCTACTCCCTAGCTTACCTGAAATAATAATTCTAGAAAAATTGTTTAAAATACAACTAATTAACAGTGAAAGTTCCATTTAAGAAACCACATGCAGGGAAAGTAACAGATTTTCCATATTGCCAACTCTTGTGATTTTACTGAAAGTCTTGTGATATTTGGTGTTTTTTTGAAAACCCACTAATGATATTTTGAGGGCCGACTCCTACTTTTCAAAGTCCTGGCACTGGCAATACTGGTATGATTTTCTGAATCCTACTCACTGTACAAATCAAATCTCTGGTTTCCCAGTCCTAAGGTTTAGCATGTACTGCTAAACTCACAGTCCAAAGCCAAATCCAGAGTTAATCAATACTGAAGAAAGCTGATCTGTTGGCTGCAGCAGGACATTTAGCTTGGGCAGCAGCAGAAAGAACTCTCTACTATGGATCTTAACACAGTGGCTCAAAAGGGTTTCTTATAAAAGTTTTGATTTAATACACTGTGATACAAGAAAGCTAAATGATACATGAAGGTCAAGGAGCAAAGAGAAGAATAAAGGAAACTTAGAAGCTAATCATAAAGGAGCAAACTTATGTAAACACATTTTTAGAACTAGACAGATGAGGATTAAAAATCGTTATGCATAAAAAAACTATAAAACAATCAAAAAACTTGACTGATTTGATTACTAAATAATCTAGAGAAGATGCATAGTAATCAGCACTGAAGGAATCATCAACCAAACCTGAATCCCAGTGGCACTTTGTCAGAAACCAGCACTCTATTGATTAGCAGACAAATGAATAGAAAAGAGCAGGTTCTCCAATAACGTATTAAAAAATTGGGACTATATTTATGTCAGCGAACTAAGAAATTACTTCTGTAATTATATAATAATATCAACTTAAGAAATATCAGGTCAGGTAATTAATTGAGTTATGGTGGGGTGTTTGTCCCTAATATGCTACATATTTATTTTCTAAATCCTTTCCAACTGAGGTTATCTTTGCATTCTGTAACTTACATTTTTACCATAATACAGGTGTTAGGAAAATGGTATTTTTGAGGATTTCTGCTTTTTGGCAAACCTTCTTTTTTAACAGCACCAAACATATGAATCACTCACCTGATGAGCATCCAGATCTATAATAGTGGCCTTAGACACTCCTTCAACTCTTTCAAATAAAAACTGGAATCATAGGTAAGTACAGAGGAAAGAGAAAAAAAACACCCTACAGTTAGAAAAGTAGATGAGAGATTAGAATTGAAGCTTGATACTTGTATAGTACATTTCATTTTTGAACTGAATGTAGTGTATATATTTCTTATTTGCCAAAAATTAAGTGCTAGCTATTTTTGAAACACTTTATTATGGAAACTTAACAATATGTGAAGGAATAATTACATAAAACACAGAGAGATTTTTTATGGTTTGAAAACCATTATCTTGAGAAGCTTATGGACCCAATACGCAAAGAGAATCCATGCATTTGTATCACATTATATACATGAACTACATTGATAGGCTAACTTTCAGATTCAAATCTTGTAATTGAAAAAAATAAAGTTACCACTACTTGTGTTTAGAGCTGCAACAGGTGATGCAGTTTATCAGGTCATCAATGGCTTATACTTCAAAAGGATTGTGTAGGATAAATATATTACATGGTTTGTGATAATAATACAGACTGAATGTGCATAAAGATCATCCCTCTCTCTCTCTCAAAAAAGTTGGAGAATGTTATAGTAGGGATCAAACTTTATTTTACAAAGTCACTTTATAAACTAGTAGTGGAATTCATTAATTGCTATTTCATATGGCAAAGAAAGAACATTAACGTTTTTCAAAAATTCTTTGAGTCATAACAGTAACTACTGTTAACTAATGGATGGTAAAAATGTCTTTAGTACATGTACAAACTATGGAAGAGTTATAGTCTCCAATTTGCATTGGAATAGTTGGGAGCCCCAAGACAGATTAAGAGATTTTGCAAATCAGTAAATTAACATATAAAAAAGTTAGGGCGCTGCACCATAAAGTGTACTGTTTTTGTTTATATCTTAACACTTAATTATTTTTGGTAATATTTTATAGCATGCTAGCAAATATTCTGTGATATACTTTGTAAGAGTAATTAAGTCTTAGTTACAGGAAATCTTATTTCAGCCTCTACATATGGATGTTTGTTTACAGAACATACAATACTAAATATAATCAAGTATTTCAAACTCTTTCACCTCCCTTGTAAGGTTATTTTTGAAGACTTCACATTTTTATTTAGGAAGACAAAATGCATTAAGGGTAAGATCCTGAGGGTGGATACCTGTGCCCACGCAAATTTAGGTAGAAGTCAGTGGAGCCCCACATGGGTGCCAGGTTCCCCAACTGCAGAATCAGGACAGTTCCCACTGAAGATCTTAAGAAAATTAACTCATGATACTTTTTAAAGTATTTTTATTTTAAAGAAAGAATTGTAACAAAATGGCATTGAGTCATATTTATCTGCAGTAATCTGATTCTGTGGGTTTCTCCACACAATGATTGCTTTCATCAGTGACAGTTATGTATGCATAAATGCTGCAGCATCAGTTCCTAGACCACTTTAATACTGATCCCTGTCTACAGACTGTTTTGTTTACTCCTGTTTACTAAGATGTAAGTTAGAGTACTGATTTAAGAAATTTATGTTGATAATTTTTTCATTTGTACAAACAGTAGAGAAAATTATATTTAAATATCCTACCTTAATAGCCAGTGTGATATCAGCATATGCACAAAATCCTCCACCTTTATCACTTGAACAGTGATGGAAGCCACCACCTAAATGTAAAAATGTAACTTTTAAGAAATCCTAGACTAAAAAGCAAGATACCATGGAAAACACTGTGAATGCAAATGTAAGATCAGTGTATGTTTGCTGTTTACTTACACAATGACCATCACTTTTTAAAACAGAACAAAGCATCTAAAACCTGTAACCATTGTCCTGGTAGCATATCACATTCACAGTCACCCCTTCATGTTATACATATTTGGCCTATTAGGTCCCAAGATAAAGAAGTAGTCTGTGTCCCAATCTGAAGTGATCTGGCCCCAGAACCTGGAAATCTTGCAACCTTATGAAGAACTAGGCTCAAAGGTGATGTGTTGGCTACAATTATACACTACATTAGAACTCATGCCTTTGTGGTAAGGCACTTTGCAACCATGGCCGACCCACCTAGAGGCATGTGCTCTAGTTTAGAGTAAAGCAGGAGGCCAGTTTAACTTCAAATTGCAAAGGGTGAACCTGCTTGAGGCAGCAAGTACCTTCTTCTACCACAGTAATAACCTAATGAATTATCTATGCAAGGGAAATGGAACCCTCCCCCCCAAAGTACCCAAATAACTTGTGGAGTGGATGGGATGAGATGGGCAAGTCCTTCTCAATACGAAAGTCAGTGGTCAGCAACAGCCTAAAACAACATCTTAATGGGACTAAACCAGGGGGCCAAGATAATCTTCATCCAAGAATATTAAAGGAACTGGCACATGAAATTACAAGCCCATTAGCAAGAATTTTTAATGAATCTGTGAACTCAGTGGTTGTATGGCATGACTGGAGAATTACTAACATAGTTCCTATTTTTAAGAAAGGAAAAAAAAGTTATCCAGTGTGACAAAGCTCCAAGTTTGTACTCGTGGGTCCTGCGCTTCCTGGCAGATTTAGGGGCCTCAGAAACTCATCTAGGCCCCAGAGTGACCTCCCTTTCTCAGTATAATTGGCAAGAGTCACCACCTAGTGAGTTACCTTCATCACAGGCCAGTATGGAAGGTGGAAAGAGCTGGGGGGGGAGCCCGGGCTCACCCTCTACTCTGGGCTCCAGCCCAGGGACCCTAATAGTATTAGCTAAGATGGCTGACCTTTTATCCACAAAACACAATACAATTCCCTGGGCTACTTCCCCACAGCAGTCCCTGCTTCTTCAAACTCCACTTCACCCTTACCTCAGGGCCTCCTTCCTTCTGGATGATATGTTGTCCACCACTAAGTCTCACCAACAGCACAACCTCCTTCCACAGCTCCTGACACCCACAGCCCACCTGACTAACTGGGAGGTTTTTATCTGGATTCAGCCAGTCCCTGATTGGCTTCAGGTGTCCCAATTAGGCTAGCTGTTTCTACTCCTTTCTAGAAGGTTCTTAATTGGCCCCAGGTGTCTTGATTGGTCTGGAGTAGCCTTTGTTTGGCTATCCAGGGAACAAGGACCTGCACATCCTGAGGCTGATATACCTGCCTTCCAGCACTCTCCTATATCCTTCTGGTCTGACTCCGTCACACCAGGTAATTACAAGCCTGTTAGTTTGACACCTGTAGTATGCAAGGTCTTGGAAAAAATGTTTAGGGAGAAAGTAGCTAAGGACATTGAGGCCAACAGTAATTGGGACAAAATACAGCATGGTTTTACAAAAGGTAGATCGTGCTAAACTAACCTGATCTCCTTCTTTGTGATAGTAACAGATTTTTTAGACAAAGAAAATGCAGTGGATCTAATTTACCTTGATTTCAGTAAGGCATTTGATACGGCTCCACATAGGGAATTATTAGTTAAGTTGGAAAAGATGGGCATCAATATGAAAACTGAAAGGTGGAAAAGTAACTGCTTAAAGGAGAGACTATAGCAGGTCATACTGAAAGGTGAACTGTCAGGCTGGAGGAAGGATACTAATGGAGTTCCTCAGCGATCGATTTTGGGACCAATCTTATTTAATCTTTTTATTACTGACCTCGGCACAAAAAGTGGGAGCGCGCTAATAAAGTTTGCAGATGACACAAAGCTGGGAGGTATTACCAACACAGAGAAGGACCAGATATCATACAGGAAGACCTGGATGACCTTGTAAACTGGAGTAATAGTAATAGGATGAAATTTAATAGTGAGAAGTATAAGGTCATGCATTTAGGGATTAATAACAAGAATTTTAGTTATAAGTTGGGGACGCATCAGTCAGAAATAACAGAGGAGGAGAAGGATCACAGGAGGATAACAGAGGAGGAGAAGGATCACAGGATGACTATGAGCCGTCAATGTGATGTGGCCATGAAAAAAGCTAATGCAGTCTTGGAATGCATCAGCCGAGGTATTTCCAGTAGAGATAATGAGGTATTAGTACCATTATACTAGGCACTGGTGAGGCCTCATCTGGAATACTGTGTGCAGTTCTGGTCTCCCGTGTTTAAGAAGGATGAATTCAAACTGGAACAGGTACAGAGAAGGGCTACTAGGGTGATCCGAGGAATGGAAAACCTGCCTTATGAAGGGAGACTCAAAGAGCTTGGCTTGTTTAGCCTAACCAAAAGAAGGCTGAGGGGAGATATGATTATTCTCTATAAATATATCAGAGGGATAAATACCAGGGAGAGAGAGGAATTACTTAAAGCTCAATACCAATGTGGACACAAGAACAAATGGATATAAACTGGCAATCGTAACGTTTAGGCTTGACATTAGATGACGATTTCTAACCATCAGAGGAATGAAGTTCTGGAACAGCCTTCCAAGGGGAGCAGTGGGGGCAAAAGACATAGCTGGCTTCAAGACTAAGCTTGATAAGTTTATTGAGAGGATAGTACGATGGCATATCCTAATTTTGGCAATTAGTTGATCTATGACTATTAGCAATACATATGCCCAGTGGCCTGTGATGGCATGTTAAATGGGGTGGGATCTTAATGACTACAGAGAATTCTTTCCTGGATGTCTGGTTGGTGAGTTTTGCCCACTAGCTCAGAGTTATCGCCATATTTGAGGTTGGGAAGGAATTTTCCTCCACGGCAGATTGTCAGAGGCCCTGGAGGTTTTTCGCCTTCCTCTGCAGCGTGGGGCACAGGTCACTTGCTGGAGGATTCTCTGCACCTTGAAGTCTTTAAACCATGATTTGAGGACTTCAATACCTCAGACACAGGTTAGGGGTTTATTACAGGAGTGACTGTGTGAGATTATGTGGCCTGCATTGTGCAGGAGGTCAGACTAGATCAGGGGTCGGCAACCTTTCAGAAGCGGTGTGCCGAGTCTTCATTTATTCACTCTAATTTAAGGTTTGGTGTGCCGGTAACACATTTTAATACGTTAAAATGGTCTATTTCTATAAGTCTGTATAAGTCTATAACTAAGCTATTGTCATATTGTAAAATAAGGTTTTCAAAATGTTTAAGAAGCCTCATTTAAAATTAAATTAAAATGCTGATCTTACACCGCTGGCCCACTCAGCCAGCTGCCAGCCTGGGGTTCCGTTCACCTAGGCCAGCAGCGGGCTGAGTGGGGCTTGCGGCTGGGACCCCAGCTAGCAAGGGGCCAGCAGCCAGAACCCCAGACCGGCAGTGGGCTCAGCAGCTCAGGGATCCCGGCTGCCAGACCCGCTCAGCCCACTGCCAGTCTGCAGTCCCTGTCCTGCCCATATAGAGTGGGTACCTACCTTCTACCTGGTTCTGGCCCATTCTCTTCCTCTCTCTCTGCACTGCATTGAGGGTGGAGTGCACTGAACCCAGGCCTGGGGGTGAAGGAGCAGGCTGGGGGTTGAGTGTAAGGTCTGGCCAGGAGGTAGAATGAGGGAGGGGGGCTCAGGGTTGAGGCAGGAGGTTTGGGTGAGGAGCGCTTACCTAGGCAACTCCCATTTGGTGCAAGGGATGCAGGTGGGAATGGGGGGAGGAGTGCAGGAGCTCTCATTTGGTGCTCAGGATGGGGGTAGGGATGTGGGGTGCAAGAGTCAGGATGTGGGAGGGTGCATTGGGGTGTGGGTGGGCTGGGTATGTGTGGGGGTGCTAGAGTCAGGGCAGGGGGCTGGGTGTATGTGAGGAGGGTGCAGGAGTCAGGCCAGAAGGCTGGGGGCACGTGAGGGGGTGCAGGTGTGGGGGCCTTGGGTATGTGTGCGGGTGCCAGAGTCAGGGCTGGGGTCGTGGGGTGTGTGTGTAAAGGAGTCAAGCAGAGGGCTGGGTGTGTGAGAGGGGTACTGGGGTCAGAGCAGGGGCCTGGAGGGTGTGAAGGGCAGGGGCCTGGAGGGTGTGCTGGGCTGCAGGGCTCAGGGCAGGGGGCTGGGTGTGTGTGAGCAGGAGGATCAGGGCTGGGGGGGTGGTATGCCCTGATTCCACCCCCATCCCCAAGGCCCTTCCCCTGGCTCCTTCTCTGCCTCCACCAGCCTGGAGCAAGGAACATGCTGCTGCTCCGTTTCCCCTCTTCCTCATCCTTCTCTCCACCCCTCCCTCGCTGCTGGCTGGTCAGCTGATCGGCCAGCAGGGTCTGAGATGAGAAGAGGAGGAGGAGGGGCAGGAACCCACCACTCTGCAGGAAGAGGCAGGGGAGCCAGCAGGACAAAGCTTCTGCCCTCTGCCCCCGCGGACAGAAGCTTGGGCCTGCCGGCTCCCCTGCCTCTTCCTGCAGCGTGGTGTCTTCTTGCCCCCACTCCTCCTCTCCCTCTCTCCGTCCCTGCCAGCCGATCAGCGAAGGAGGGTCAGAGAGAAGGAGGAAGGGGACAAACGGAGGGTGGAGAAGAGCGGCTGGGCTGGGCAGGATTTTTAATGGCACACTATAAGTGTGCCACTAAAAATTGGCTCGCGTGCCGTCTTTGGCACACGTGCCATGGGTTGCTGACCCCTGGACTAGATGATCATAATGGTCCCTTCTGACCTTAAAATCTATGACTCTATGACAAGAACCGTCACTGACTGACAGTCAGTACAGTCAATGTACCCAAGGCCTTCCTATATCCATGGGCCGTTAAACAGTAGGATAGATGCAAAATATTGTTTTGAGTCAACACTAAGATCAGGAATGGATTTTAAGAGTTTCTCTTTAAAACTATATATACCAAACATTCACCATATAACACCAAAGATTTTTAATCAAAAATACAATGCATTTTTGTACAAAAATCCATAACACTTTACTGATAAACCAGCTACTTATATCTTACTCATATAACTGACAAACATGATTTCATTTGAATTTCCATGGAGCGTATCTGCCTTTGTTTGTTTTTTTTCATACTGGATGTTTACTCTGTAGAGGATTATACTAAGAAACAACAGAAAGATGCGTCTAGAAGAATGAAAGAGGTAATATTTTATATTTGCACATAACAAATTTGTTTTTTCTCTCTCTCTTTCTGGAAGTACAAACTTGCTTGGCTTCTTTTTCCCGTGATGATGGCTGCCCAGATGCGTGGGAGTTATCATCTTTAGAAACGTCACAGAAATATACAAAAAATGTGGGGGATAATAGAACATCTGTGACCTCTGTGAAATCCAAAAGCTAATTATAACCTGACTATTCCTTCTACAGTCATTGACCTTCCTCCTTTTTCCCTATTACGGGAAAGGACAGAAAGACCAGATTTATTTCCATTATACCCTTTATAATTTATTGTTATTACAATTAAGTCTCTTTTTAAATGAAGTAATCTCAATCATTCCAATTGACTAACTGGTTATATTTTTAACCAAACAAATGGTTAAAAATATAACAAATTCAAAATAAGCTCTTACTACTGAAACTCTGACTGTTTCAAAGAATTTCTGTGCTGGGAGACACTAAAGATTCTTTGATTAAAGAAGTGGATATTTCTGACTTCAGTGAAGTGCATCTCTTTCTGGAGTGCTCTTTTTTCTTCTGTGACAGAATTATTGCACATCTATTTAGCAAATAATGTAGTTAGATGCCACTGCTATTTATTTATCTCATGATAGGATTTGCATGCAAATATGCTGATAATTGATGGTTAGCAATGTAATGTATGTGCCCATAAAAAACACGTTGCATTTCTCAAATCATTAACTTTTATTTTTTCACAATGTATATACACCTACTGCATTAAATATTTCAGTTTTGTAGTGAAACAGAAATGGACATTGACAAAACAGAACAATAAAGTCCTGTAGTTGAGTTAAATGCAATATGGTCTCTGTTTATTTGGGAGACTGAAGGGAAACCGCATTGCGGCAAGTTATGGAAATATAAGAACTTCGAATCATGCTACAATCAGAATGAATCTCTCAACAATTCTAACCTAGCATCATTTAAGTGTCTATTAAATGTCAATAATTTATAGGTTGGAACACCGAACCTCTATACAGGAATCTCTATATCTGAGTAAAAGGAATTTTCCTACAGCCCAGTAAGATTCCTCCAAAAAAACCTGTGTTCTCCAAACAAGATGGGAAGAAACATTAAGGTAAAGTGAAAACTCTGAATTTATTATTCAAGAGATTCAAGTTTTAAATGTTTTTCCATTTTATTTTTGCCTTCTTCTGAAGCCTTCTGTACTGGCTACTTTTGGTGACATGATGCCAAACTAGACTCTCAGTGGTCTCTATCTTCCTCTAAAATTCAGCAGATGCTGTACAACAAGTGTGAAATTGCTAACCTGGTATTTCAAAAGTGTCGTATTGTATTGTTGTTATTAATTTGGAAAGTATGGATATACACTGTGTCCACAATAATTATCTTTCAATATAGGATGAGGAACAGAACTCTGGAAGCAAATAACATTTTCTTATTCATAGCTTTTGTGCCCATAATTAAGATCCTCTACTTTCTCAGCAAATATTTCATCAAAGTTTCAAACAATTTTATTTTCTAACAAAAAGTACTGCATCTTTTAAATCTTACTTTTTTAGGAAAAATGTATGTATAATTTAAGTAATTAACACCACATCATTTGTAAAACTTCTATTAAAGTTTTATTATCTGAACATATCTTTTTAAGATCGCGGCAATCCTTGTCTACAAACTAGGAATGAAATTTACCTATGTGCAGAGGGCCAGATTGCATATGCATGATTTAAGTCCCTATCTATCTAACTTAGATACTTATATGTCCCTCATTACTGTAGTATCTGAACGCCTTACAGTCTTCAATAAGGTTATCTCTTCACAAAAACCCTGTGGGGTAGAAAAATGCTATTATCTCCATTTACAGAGGGGAAACTGAGGCACAGAGAAACTAAATCCCCAAGATTTCATACAATGACATCAGTGGACCAAGGTCTTCTATGTACCCAGTCAGTACTAATATCACTGGATCATCCTTCCTCTCCAAAATAGTGACTTAAGAAGTGCACAGGCCATGTGCTGACCTTGGAGTGAATTTCACTCTAGGTGTTTATTTAATAAGAAACTATAAAGCTATAAAGTTTCCATTGTGCACTTAACACAAGATTATGATGACAACATATATGAACTATATAAATCCACATTCAAGATAAGCAGAGATTTGATTGTTATGTGGCATTTGAAAAATTGTTCTGGTAATAAATATGGATGTTCTTTAGTTTTTGAATTTTGTCATGATTTCAGTTAATAATATATAAATAAAACATATTATATTTCATTGTATATTGCTATTGAGGCGGTTTTGATGTTACGTGTCTGATTTTTTAAAATAAGATTTAATGAAAATTTTAAAACTTTTTGCAATAAATCATGTAATTTTTCTTCCAAATCCATTTTTTCCTCCATAATTTCCTCCATTCATTCCAAGAGCTTCTGTTGTTTCAATCACGGTATCATAGAGTTGAAAAATTAGGTTTTATCATGTAAATATTAAGATATTTCAATACCATACTGATATTGTTTACTGTTATTTAGTTAATAACAAAACAAACAGGATTTCTGCTCACAAATTAGCATCCCATTGTTTGTTCTCTTTTCTTAGAAGAATCTGATTGTTTTGTTTAATCAGAAAACAGCAATATGGATTATAGTAGACTAGGAAACTAAGATTCTCTTCTCTAAAATTAATTTTCTTCTCAAATTCGTCTCTAAAAGTTATTCTTCTCTGATCTAAAATTCTAAAATTAACATAACCTCTCTAAAATTAACATTGAACATTTATATTTGAGGTAGGTCTGGCTGTTATAATATATGGTATAGGTCATGTTAAGAGGAAATAAATTATTTTTAAAGTAACTGGTAAAACTTCATTTGGTTAATTACATTTGTACTTACCCACATTGATTGCCCAGCCTCTGTCAATGGCAAGCTTTCCTGCCTTTAAGAAAAATGCAGTAAGAATTTCAGAAATGTGCATTTAGGTTTTTATCCTGTAACCCCCTTAGGCATTTCTAAGGTTCCCACATAGTCTCTAGAGATGTTCATTAAAGTCAATGGAAGTTTTACTAGCGCAAGGCATGCTGGAAGAGACCATTTAACATGATGTCTATATTTCATTTTCTTGAGATTGCGCATCTAAAATTAACTTTGCTATGCAGAGATGAACACAGATCCCTTGTAGCCAAACTGAAAATTGCAGAAAATATGAAAAAAATGTTGAAATAGGTAAAACTTCCAAACAACAGTAGGAGTAAGAATAAATAATGTTCAATCCTTTTTGTATCATTCCAGTTTATATAACAATCCTGCCAACAGCACACTTAGAAGCTGTAAATAACTGCAAACATATTGATACACTTAAGATTTCCAGTGGGAATATTTCACTTATAACATGCAAAGTGTTCTGGGATTTTTTACAAAGTAACATTTATAGTGTTGAGCATCATCAATACTTTTCCTCAGATACCTGGAAATGGTGACCATTGCTCTTTTGCGTACCCAACTGACATTCAAATAAGGGTAAGGATCAACAAAGAAAGGGCACATTATGCTGGAATTAGGAAAACTTGAACTTTTAAAAGAAAAATGTGAAATATTATTAGCAAAGAGAAGACAGTCTTAAAGGAGCATTTCTGCTTTTGAAGGCAGACATTATTTTCTTTCACTACACTGATGAGGGATAAATTATAGGTACTTCAAGTGTCAAATATTTTTGAAGGGCATATTACAATTTCTTATAAAATAAAATTATTTCCCAAAAATGATGGAATGAAAATTGCATTTGCAAAGGGAACTGGAAAGCTTCAAAGTGAGAGACAAGGAGCTCTTCCATCAGTGAGATTGGTCTTTGAATACCTCCAGACGATTACTTAATATTTAAGAAACCAGTGGGTGCGGGGGGGGGGGGGAGGGAGGACTATTTTACTACCCAAACACTGCCAATTTATCCAGATTAGATCTTGAGGAGGAATTACTGAAGGACAGGACCCACAAGTCACAGTGCTTCTCCACTTCCTCCTCATTAAGTGTATTTCCCAGGTATTTCTCATGAAAAAAAAAAGTCCCTACAAAGTCAAAAAGCATCACATACTGCAAGAGGCACTAATGAACAGTAGTAACCCTGATAACACTAATGACAGCACTGGCAGCAATAGAAGGCACATATTTTCTATTTCTGAATTATTAAGAGCACACGGGCAGTTTAGGCCTTTATTTATTGCTCGATGAATTAAGCTCGTGCAGGCAGACACTATGCTTTTTAGAAGTGGAATGATATTTCTATGATTAGAGCCAGAGAAGAGTCGGAACGTAGTGTAATGGAAATCATGACCCAAAAAATGGTCACTATTGTTATTTATTATTTGTATTATAGTAGCAGAAAGAGCCCCATCACACTAAGCATTATACAAACACAGCAGTCCCAGCCCCAAGAGCTTACAAAGTGAGCAAAACTCTTCCAGATAGCCATATATATGAATACCAAATAGACCGTTTATGAAATGACATCAGCATTGGTCTCATCCATTGTAACACAATGCTTAAAAACTACAGGTCAAATTCTATCCTTAACTATCCCTAGGCCTTTCCATTGAAATCAACAAGGTTGCGTGGATATACCTGAGGCAGAATTTCACCCTATTTGTCACTGACCAATTTGCAGGTCACTATATTCAAGTTGCTTATTTTAGACTTGAATGGGATCTAATAAAGAGGAAACTAAAGTCCACATACAGCTAGGTCTTCACCTTTCACACACTGGTCTACATTTGCCGTTTCCACTTTGGGCACTGGCAATAAACACTGAAGAAGTTATACTTGTTTCTACCTCTGCTACTTTTATCCATATTAATAAAAGGACACATCTCAGAAGGGTCCCAAAATTTGGACAATGACTTTTTCACTTTCCCTCTGGACTCCTTGTTAAGCAATCTTTTATGAATAATGTAAGTAAGGATAGTATTCCAAATAGTATTCCAATTTCTTCCACTTTTCAAGGCAGCTTTGGGCAGTCCAACAGCATTAGAAACTGTTACCAATACATTCAAGTTCCTTCATTTCCACCATCCCTTTTTTCCTAACTTATTCTTTTTCAATCTTTAAGAAAACACAGTAAAAGTAAGGATATACAGTGAAACCTCGCAATACTGCAATGATCGGGGTCCAAAAATATCGATCGTGATAAACGCGGGGTCGCGGTATTGCGGGGTTCGCTGCATCAAAGCAGCGCCTACTGCCGCCATTGGGAGTCCTGCGCATCCCGCGTTATAAGCGGATTCGCGCTATTGCGGGGTTCCACTGTAATTAAAGGGCAATGGGAAAAAGGAAATAGAAGTTCAAGACCAGAGAGGACAAGGAAACTTACTGGGAGAACATGGTAAAAAAAGGGCAAGATATTTTTTGATGTTAAAAAGACAGGCCGACTCCACATCCAATGATATCAAAACTAGGGCTCTTGATTAATCACAGTTAATTCACGTGATTAAATCAAAAATATTAATCACAATTAATTGCACTGTTAAACAACAATACAAATTCAAATTTATTAAGTATTTTGGATGTTTCTTCTACATTTTCAAATATATTGATTTCTATTACAACACTGAATACAAAGTGTATAGTGCTCACTTTATATTATTTTTATTACAAATATTAGCATTGTAAAAAATGATAAAAGAAAAAGCATTTTTTAATTCACCACATATAAGTACTGTAGTGCAGTCTCTTTATCATGAAAGTGCAACTTACAAATGTAGATTTATTTTGGTTACATAACTACACTCAAAAACAAAACAATGTAAAACTTTAGAGCCCACAAGGTCACTCAGTCCTACTTCTTTTTCAGCCAATTGCTAAGACAAACAAGTTTATTGACATTTATGGGAGATACTGCTGCCTGCTTGTTATTTACAATGTCATCTGAAAGTGAGAACAGGCACTCCCATGGCACTTTTGTAGCTGAAGTTGCAAGGTATTTATGTGTCAGGTATGCTAAACATTTGTATGCCCCTTCGTGCTTCTGCCACCATTCCAGAGGATATACTTCCATGCAGATAATGCTCATTAAAAAAATAATGCGTTAATTAAATTTGTGACTGAACTCCACAACAGCGCAATTAATCATGTGATTAATTGTGATTCACTTTTTTAATAGCTTGACAGCCCTAATCAAAATCTGACAACATGTAGCAGTACACAAATGTGGAGAGTACCACTGGCCCCAACACTGCATAGGTGCGTTGGTAGTAGAAGCTGTCCATCCTAGTCTACAACCCATTGCAGAAAGAAGAGGGAAATGGGACCTTTATTTTCAGGATGGGTGTGATCTCCAAAGGAGAACCATGACCTCTTTTCGACCTTTGTTACAAATTTATGTAAAATCTTTCTCCTCCACTAAATTTCCCAGTTTGCTATTTGATTTCATGATCTACTATTGTAATTTAATTCTCATCTTCACCACCACGTTAACAACGTTTCTGCCAAATGTTTGTGTGCGTATACAGATATCTATTTTAAACTGGTCAGAGTATTGTGTGTCATTCTAAAGATGTAAGTCACATCAGAAAGGATAAGCAATTATGCTATTTAACTAGAAGTCTTGAAAATCGTCAAACTGTTTTTGCAACATCATTTGAGCATGATTATGTAGAGAACAGATTCAAAATGCTTTAAATGTTTAATACCAATGACCGGTAAGCAAATGAATCTTTCACAAAGAGAATGAATTAAGATGCCATTATGTGCTTAAAATTAATTAAGTCATACTGTCAAAAGTGATTTCTGAATGCTCACAGCAGACAATCATACACATTAGATTGTCTTCTGAGCCCACCCACGAGCTCTCCATTCTACTTCTTTCCTGAATACCTCTTGATGACTGATTCCAACAACTGGCAGGAAACTGGAGATTCTTGACAAAGATGACATTTCCTTTGTAGAATTAGGGAAAGCAATTTGTTCAGTTTATAGCACCAGTGAGCAGAAATTTTAACAAGGGAAAGCAATTTATTTTGTCTATGTTTATAGAGTGCTTGAAAATATAGCATCATATAAGTGCCAAATACTATTATAATTAGTCCTTATACGGGACATAAAGTTTTGAGCATTACCCTGGGAAGAAAAACATGAAAATTTTGTGAACAAATGCTAAAAAATACTGAAAATAAGAATTCAAACACTATTTAGACTTATCTTATTAAATAAGCATGTGTGTAGAAAGGATGGGAGTAGAAATAGACACACAGAGAGGTAAGGCGACTTGCCCAAGCAGATAACAGGTCAGTGGCAGAGCAGTGCCCTGTGTAATACTGCTTATATTTTTTTTTTAAACTTAAATTGGCTTAAAAATATTTAAGTATAAGGGAGTTCAAAGTCTACCTTGACTCGACAGGGAAAGCACTCTGACTTCAATGTGAGAACTACTGTATGAGGCTGAGCAGATCAAAAGATAGGTAATGGGGATATAGCGTTTTCCATCTCTAGGCCACAGGGTCAAATCCAGCTCAGGTTAGAAACCAAAAAGTAAGTACCCATCTTGAGGCTGTTTATCATTAGAATACGTAATTTTCTGAAGTTCTTTTTGTTACAGTTACTGCATTTGCAATGCAGACTCTAAAAATACATGGTGCCCTGTGCAGCCTGAACACTATGTCGTTATCGAATTCTAAGAACACTACATATTTTTCCTTCTGGCAAATGCTAATTTGAATTATTTTTTTCAACAGTAATTAATAAATAATACATTCACAATTAAATATTAATGACAAACTCCTCTGGGAACCTAACCAGGTTCATTAACATCAAAGAGAGCTTTCCCCATGACAGTTGTGATAATGTCTTCTTGAGTATCTATTAATGACTCAGACATTTCTTTAGAGCTATGGGCCAAATATTGCCCTAGGTTATATGTGCACAGGTCCCACTCACTTTCATGGGCACTATCTACATGCCTTTCAGGGACGAAAGGAGAGAATTTGGGCTTTTGTGCCATATTACTTCAAAAAGTCCAGTCTAAAGACACTCCACTCGAGAAAACCAAGCAAGTCTTTTCCACAGCGCTAGTAGTTATGTGTCTTAGCGCCAGGAATGCTTCTTGACATACAAGAATATGTTGCTATTCTTGAAACATGCATAAATCTGAACAAACACTTAATATAGCTTACTGCAAGCCCACTGTTTGCTGTATGCCCTGACAGACAATACTGCCACATAAATGAAAACATATGGGACAAGATATTTTACTCCATGAATTTTAAATTAGAGCAGACACACCATATAGTGCAGTCTCCCTTCTTATGGTATTATCAACCCTTTTTTTGGGTATACAGCATTTTCCAAAGCTAGTACTTTTAATTAATTTTCAGTTTTTAATTTTATTTACTTCTTGAACAAAGTGTGAAACTAATTTCCTATTTTGGGGGCTTTAAATAATACCCTCTTACTGCCTTTAGCAGGGAAGAACCATGACTGGATAGTGGGGAATGAGAGAAGTCCAAAATGCACACCTGGCAGGAAGAGAAGCTCTGTCACCGCCCAGCGCCTCCCACCCCCCCGCCATGGCAGTTCTCTGCTTAGCTGTTGGCTTGGCAAAAGGGTATGGAGGCCGCTGATTGGCTGCTGGGTGCCCCCTCCTATTTAAACTACACTAAGATTTTCAAAAGCCTTTACTCTCTGGTCAGTTGTCCCGCCCTCTGTCCACTTAGTTGTAGATTAGGAGTTGTGCTGCTTATGATGCTATGGGTCAGCCTGAGAAAGGAATATTTCCCATTGAGTCAGACTGGCATGGGGTCTGGTGAGTTTTCTGCCTTCCTTGCAGCCTCTCGGAGGCTCAGTTGGGATAATATCGACAGAATTTGATGTTCATATAATGCTGTTAAGATTACTGATTCATCACCACTTGCAGCCAGTGTCCAGCGTGGGTAAAGGCTAAAAGGGCTGGCTTTCGGTGATAAACAAGAGCCAGGATTACACACTTGGACCATGCGCTCACTGGAGGGGAGGGGGAAGGAGGACCTTGGGATCTAGGCAGACTGAGGTTCCCCCTGCCCAGCGTTGTGGCCTCTGTTACTCCACTCCTCCTTAAGCCGTATGGGTTATTTCCATCTTCAGTTAATCTTTTATATTATTCACCAAAAGAAGAATTTGAAAAAAATGCCTCTTGCTTTCAATGTACAGTCTGATTGTGGTGAAGTGCCTATTATCCCACTGATAGACAATTAACATAGATAAACTCTCAGTTCTGTGAAAATACTGCTGCTTCTGTACAGTTCCCCTCTAGCTTCCCAGCCTCCTCCACCTTTCATATCAGCTAGGAAGCTGTAATAGACCTTTTATTCTGATTTCTGAAAGAAAAAAGAAAAAAAAAGAAGTACACTGCTGAACCTCAAGACAATGTACTTCAATAGCTAACCTTAACATAATTCAGGAATGGCAATGTGGGATTCTGTACTATTCCATGGATCTTTATTGTAAGAGCTATTTTGGGAAGGGCAGGGGAGTGTGAAAACGCAGTAGATGCGGTGAAAATCTATTTGCTACCACACTGACTGTGAATTTAGATAAGATCGTTTATTTTCAGCTTATAAACTCGCTGCTACAGGTCTGTTCCTGTGAAAAGAGATTGGGAATACCACTACGGTCTTGAAGCACTGCGGTTTGCTCTCTGAAATGTGCTTCTACTCTGACAAATATCATAGAGGGTTCGATGGTTACTACCTCTCTGATTTCAGTATCAAAATGTGTTCAGTTTTCAACAAAAGAGATGGTTTTTCCCCAACTACTAGCCCTGGAAACTCAGCCTTAGCTCAGAGTCTCAGGTGGGTTCTTTCCATCTGGCATATCACCATCTGTAATAAAGGTTCTGTAGGACAAATTAAGCCCTCAGTGACACCTGTGCAACTCCACTGCCTGCAGTGAGGAAGAACAGATGTAACTAACTGGAACTTGGAAAACAATTCCACTATGATTAAATAGAATACAGCTCACTTCTTTTTAGCTGTGCACCCGCTATAGAGTGAATAGCAGTAAACAGTAGTAAAACCTTATTTTAACCATTAAAATGAGCAGGTATGAATTTCTGAAGACACAAAACAAACAGTAAGAAGCCGTCACTTCCTCACTAGTTATATTTCAGACTAGAAACTCATTTTAAGCAACACATCCTTTTTCTTATGGTACCAGAAAAAAAGATTTGTAAGAGCAGATGATATCCTGAGTAGGGTAAAAAATCTCCCCCTTCTAAGCAGTTGTTTCTCTTTGCATGCCTTCTCATCTTGATACAGCTGTTAGATATTGCAATGTCACTGTCTCTAGGACAAATCATTAACCTTCCCTTCCTGCCCTGGTCCAGTATAGGATTAGTAAACCTACCCAATCACAGATGGATACACAAGCGCAGACGGCTCTAAATTATAAAATCTATGATAAAAGCACTATGGTTAATTTTTTTAAAAAAATAGTTCATTAATTCAAATTGATGAAAGACAGTAGAAAAAAGCATCAATAGCTTACCATTATTGTTCCTCCCGTTTGGGTTCTTAGAGGCTTCAGCACCTTTCTCTGAACCAGGAAATTGGGAAGAAAGAGAACTGGTGGAATTTCTGTAATTGTAGCCACTACAAATGACCACTACAGAAAAAAAATAAAGAATAATTACAAATTAGTTTCTGAATAATTTACCTCATCTCCAAACTACTACTACTAATATTCTGTCACACAATTACTATATACTGAACAAAAGCATGTGGCTTTAACATACAACATTTTCTCTCTACAAAAACAGCAATGTCTATAACAGCAATCATTAATACTGGCATCTGAACATCTTCCTTTCTTGTAGACACCAGCAGGTCTCAAACTGCAATTTATGAGATACATTATGTTTCAGAAGTCAGATTTTGGATTCTTATGCCAAAGTTTGACAAAATTATTATTTTTTCAGTGACGTCCAAATTTTAAGTAGGCTAATGATGTTACAAAAACAACAGTGAACATTCTTTAATGGTATTAATAGTTAGCTGTGCTTACTACATTGCTCAACTCTAAGGATCAAAAAAATACATCAAATATATTTGAACTAAGAAGTTTAACACTTATTAATGAACATTTTATGTATCTTAGCTTAAACAATGCAGAATTATTTGATTATTTTCATGCAAGAGCAGGTAAAATTTATTTTGCATATTAAACACTCCTTAAATATGTTTCAAGGCAAATGTTGTATTAAATAAGCAAGTAATCAAGAAAATAATTTGAAGAATTACTTCCAAAATATTTACAATAGTTGATCTGTTCTAGTGAAGAACTCGCTGATATTATTTCTAAGAATCCATACTAACAGTGTTCGGAGCAATACCACGTCTAAATATATTTCAAAACCTAAATCAAAGCTAAGAATATATAACATCTGCATTTCAAGTTATTACTCAATATTTCATAAAGATATTCAGGTCAATAAACTGGAAACCTTTGCATAAGGATTTTGAGTGGATCCCCCACTCTTCAGTGTAATGAAATTTCAAGAGATTCTGTACGCCTCTGTGAGCCTCTTATTTCACCAGCTGTGCGATTGCAACTGGTGGGTGAATGTTAACAAAAGAATAAAACCTATATGCTTATTTTGTCTCCTTAGGTATTCAAATTATGACTGCTTAAGTCCAAAACCAGTTTAAAGGAAGACTGTAATTATCCTTGACTGGAGTGACTATGCATTAAGGTGTTTAAAACATAAAAAGTATATACATTCAGCATTGCTTACTTTGACTGCAGGTCACTTAAGAGTTTGTAATACTTTTAAATTGAAAGTATAACATGTGGGTTATATGATACCGGAAACTGTTAAAGTTTCACAATAACAGCTGTCCATCATTAATACAATTACCTTCACTAACATCTTTTAATGTGGCAAGATTTGCTAAAATCTATTTAAAAGCTGTTGTAACTTCGAGTTGGTACTAATAAATATAAAGAGCCCTTGTTCATCTTAAATAGAGTTGCACTAGGCTGAATTTGGCCAAGTACAAAATCAGGTGTCAAGCATTACAGATGGTTGGAAAACATAAGAACATTTCACAAAAAATGTTTGCCTCCTTTTAATTTATGTTGATGTTTCCTGGCCAGTTCCATAAATGCACTGTAACCCATGTGTAATAATACAATTTATAATCTCCTCCACAATGTAATTTGGCCAAGGAAAAGTATAGCCTTACCATACCGCCCCTTTCATTTGCACAGTGCCAGCTAAGGAGAAAAGCATGAAAGAGACCACAGCTACAACACTGCAAACAGCTATTTACATGAACATGAAAATGGGGTCAGAAAAAGAAGAAATGGGGCACCAAAAAGAGTCAGATCAATTAATTATATAACAACAACAAATTTGGAATCATGATGCAATCATTCCATCTTGGCATTCTTATGACTACACAGACGACTCAAAGCTTTCCATTCATAGTTAAGGGCAGTTATAGAATGCTTTCAGGTAATTAAAGCCCAAGAACTCTCAATGTTGATATATGTTATATATGTTCATTTTATTTTAATTAACAGAACATTTGACTAGATATTTAGAGTAAGTTAAACATAAATCATGAGGAAAGTCTTCAGTCCTGAAAGGTACAGCTAAAACTGTGGAAAATATACATTTTATTGAAATTGTTCCTCACAAAGATTATAACAGCCAGGAAATTAGTGTCTTTGATCATATTTTCACACAGTTGTGCTCAGATGTTTTTCTTGTTACTTCCAAAATATATTATCCTGCCCTTCCCCCACCCCTCCTTTTCACAGTTATTAGCCGTGTGCATTAAAAACTGCAGAAAATAATATACCACTTTATAATTGTGTTTTACAGTACATGTTCATCATGTTGAATGACTTTCTCGGGTTAATAACCCTAAATATGAAACAATAAAACACATATAAATGGGAATGTCACCGACCCAACCATCTGCCCACCAGCTTTTGACCTGCCAAGGCATCTGTGGGTCATCCCTGAACCAGTTGCAAACATGACAGGGTAATTGTTCAGCCAATCTTTTGAAACGAGGTTTTTCTAATGACCCATGATGTAGATGCTGTCACCTTCAGACTGTCACATAGCCTTAACAAGCACTCGCTGACTTACTTCTAAGGCAGGCTCTTCACCTGGCTGATGACGATGCTATCAAATGGCTGGGCACATTGTGCATACACTGATGAGTGGGAATGTAAAGGTTTATGATACACAATATGTTTTAAATGTTCATAGGAACATGTCTGATAACAAAGAGCTTCTAAATAAGTTTATTTTGGATGACTTATCCACAGAATCCTATTCATAAAGCCAAAAATGGCATTTTTACAAAACATATTTTCATTTGTTTACGATGAAATGGTTTTCACATATATTGGCAGGATTTATCATTATATGGCGAAAATATCCGTATGGACTGGGCTCAAAACCCCCCCACTAATCATGGGCATGTGGAACGCTTGCCCTGGTGAATGAGGGTACCTGTACCAGCAACTTTGGCAGAACTGAAGCTTGCATTAAAAAAAGGGGGGTGGGGTGAGGGGAAAGGACTTCTAGACCAATAAGTAATTAAAAAGCTGACTTTCTGAATGCATGCCAGGCAATGTTACCTTCCTGAGTCCGCACACAGTTCCAGTACCTCAGCTGATGTAGCTGATCCCCAAGTCTTTCATACTTACTAGGTACACTTAATTCTCCAGATGTCTAGTAAGTGTTTGAAGCACTGTGTATCGGTTCAATGTACACCCACAGCAGAATGAGCAATAGAATGACAGATTTCATGTCAGACTTGTTTGTGACTCCTACACACAAATCTAACAAAAGAATTTGCTTCGTAGCAAATAGCCATTGTTACAGTAGCTCCTATAACTTAGGTTTAATAAACCTGTTTCTACAAGCAAATGGCTAACAATGGCAGCTATATGTCTGTTTTAAGGGTAAAAGAAAGCTGTGAATCTTAATTTTACATTTATCCTATCCAAATGGTCCTCTTGTCAAATATTTAATTGGAACTTGATCTTCCATAAGTTCTGAAAAGGAGCAGTAACAATAATTCTTTGTATCAATTGAGCACAGAGATTTTTACCCCCTGATTTTTATAGACTTTTCTCACAAACCTTTAGGACAATATTGCTCAGGCTTGGGTTTGCAATCCCAAAGCAGGCTATGAAGGTGTGGTCTGGAGACCACATTTTCTATAGGCTAAGGTTTTTTATGTGTTGTAGAAAAATTATTCTCATCATTTCTAGCACTTTAGGTTGCAAATATAACTGAAGTATAAATGCTGCTGTTATAGTGCTGACTGAATATAGATCACTGGGTAATCTGAAATTTTACATATACATACATTATATTTTTAAAGTATGAAAATATCAAATGAATCATGTCCTGAACATAAGCACTGGCTCTGGTCATGTTTGACAGAATAGTTAACACTTTTTATAAATATATTAATTTCATAAAATTAATAAATTATTATGTATTACACTGCAATGGAGGGGCTGGTTAAAACAAGGCCATCCCTGCCATCAGAACTTCAAAGCTCTCTGCTGTAGAGCTGGAAGCCTGGAAATCCTGGGACAGGCTCCCAGGGCTGTGGCTTGAGGGCAGTCTGCAAGGGGCTGCCCCAGGCCAGGAACGTGAAGGCTTCCAGATTCCCAGGCAAGCCAGCTCACTATGATTCTAGCTGGCCCAGAAGTCTGGAAGCCCTGGAGTTCTCAGCCTGGAACTGCAGATTTTGGGAGCAGAGTTGGGCAAATAAATGATTTTTCGATTCAGCCAGCAAACCAAAAAAATCAGAGGCAGTTTGGTTCCAAAAAACGTTGGGAATTTGGCAGCAAACTGGAAATTGCTCTGAGCCTGGTGATTAAGGCACTCATGTGTGAGGAAGGAGATATGGATTCAAATGTTCCCTCTGCCTGATTCAGTGAATGGACATGAATCCACATCTCCTACCTTCTAGGTCAATGCTTTATTCTCACATTCTCTCTGTGGCCCAATTAATTTTTAAGTATTTATGCACAGCAGAACATGGGAGACTGAGACATACTCACCCTAAAACAGAAAATAGCTTGGTGGTTAGGGCCCTCACCTAGAAAATGGCAAGAGCTGAGTTCAAGTCCCTGCTCCAGAGCGGGCAGTCAAACCTGAGTTCTTCCACATCCCAGGCAAGTGCCCTAGCCAATGAGGTAAAGTTTATGAAGAGAGCAGAAAGACATGCATGCAGTTTGCTGATCCCAAAAAAACTTTCTACAGCCAAAACTATTGGGTCAAATGTGCAATAGTTTTGAGTTCACCAAAACTGCATTTTTCAGTGAATAAACTACTTCATCCAAAAAATTTCTCCCAGCTACACATAGGAGTCCCAGCAGCTGCTATTAGCTGCCGTGAAACTGATGAGAATGTCAATTTCACTCAGCAGCTGTTCTGGTTGGGAAGCAGATTTCATTATATAAACACTGTGTCAGTGTTTCCAAAGTGTGTGGGTTTTAGGAAGGGAGGGGAAGGATTGCTGGTTCATAGATTTTTTTGAAAAAAAAATTAGATTCATTCTGATTGGGAACTAAATCAAATTTCAAAAATGCAAAATTTCTTGCAAATTGGAAATCCTATGTTTTGGCCAGCTCTACTTGATTGAGACTTTTTAGTTGGGGCCTCAGTCTTTTATTCAGGGGTGGATATTTTTATTAACTGACACTATCAAAATGCTTATATTTATTGTTCATGTGCCCTATATAAACTGAAAAATAATATTAAGATTAGAGGACTTTTTCATGAAAGTTACACCTTTATGAAATACAACTTTACCTAGCCACAACTTTGAATTCATAAGGTTTTCAGCTCAAGGTTCATCATTTCAAAGTGGCCCAGTCAGAATGAATGCTAATCACACAGTGTTACTTTACTTGTATGGCAATATTTGTACTTTCACTCATTCTGCACCAGTTTCCAAGTGTGGCAGATTTTACACACACACATACAACTTGAAAGTGTCATACTCATCACAACTTCACATGTACTTGCAATCAAAATTCCGCCTTTTTACAAGTGCAGAAACATGCCACAAAGTCTAACTCAGTAATCAACATTGGAGTAAGCACAGTAAACTTTCAATACCAATAAATTAAATCTAATTTAGATTAATTATTTCCATGTACTTATGGGGCAAGCTGTCTAATATTACTTTGAAGCCACAGTACTATCATGACGAGACTTCCTATTATAAAAATTAATTTAGTACCACATCAACATTCCAAACAAAAGCACTAAATGTACAGAAAAAATCAAAATGTAATTATAAAGGTAACGTACAGAGTAATAACAGATAATGATATACATACAACATGTAGCCAATATATCACTGGTCACTCTACCAAGACATCACAGTTCAATGATTAAATAATGAATATTTTATATTCATAGTACTTTATGTGCATAGCAGAAGCGCAAAATGATTTACTGGATACCTCTTGAAAGCCCTCCAAGATATGGTTCTGTATGCATATAAAAAAATTAAAGAGAAATATATTCAAACATTTGGAATAGATGGGGTAACTCAAGGTAATTTAATTTTCCAAGCTGTCAGTTGGTCAGAAATATCTGTTTTTATTAGTTTCTTCCGATACAGAACAAAAGGACAGACATTATATAGTAATCTTAGAAGTCACTGTACTTTCTGCATTAAGCTTACATAGATAACATACTATAAATCAATATATGTATCTATTTCTTTGGTAGATATTTGTTCTCATTCAGTCATCATCAACTTTTTAATCCTATTTCCATTCCTTTATACACTTTATTTGCTGCACATAATTCAGGAACTTGCCTCCAGTCAAAATGGGTCTTGTGTCCACAAGAGTAATAAACACCAAGTTTCCCATAGACAGCAAACACTACACTTCATTTTTCTCTTATGTGCTCTTCTGTGGTTACAAAGTGTACCTAACCCATTTTATTTCCGCTGATAATGCTACAGGAATTTTGAAAAGGATTCACTGTATTCTGCTCAGAAGTGGGAGTAATTTTCTGAGGATAAGAATCCAGTTGATGTTTTATTTTTAAATATTTCACTCCCTCGCTGTTTAAGAGAGGTAAAAAAAAAGGCATGTATTATATAGAGCAAGTAAACCATTAACCATTTAGGTTTTTCTTTTGCTAAGAACACCCAAATGAAACTGCTTGACTGTATTAAGTTTGACTCACAAAATAGTATGCACCACCATGTCAGGATGTTAGCTTTTAAGAGTTCTTCACCTAGGCCCAGATCCTGCAAAGACTTGACTTATTCATGTGCTTAACATTTAACATTATGAATAATCTCATTTACTCAGTCACTGAGACTGCTCATGTGTATAACATTAAGCACATGCATAGAAGTGTCCATCTTTAGCAGGATCAGTTCCTTAACCTATATAAAACACCAATTAATTATAATAGAAAATGTTAAAATATTTCCAGAATTGCTATCTACAACAAGCAGTATCTAAGACTTTGGAGATCAAAGTTAAATCTAAACAAAAGAAACAGAAAAACAGCTTCCATGGAGAGATGTCACATTAAGTAATGAGGCATAAAAGTCAAAAATGGTTACAAGAAAAATAAAAAGTAAATGTTTCCTGGTGCCTAATTTAACAAATGATATTAGATTCACAGCAAAATTCAAATCTCTCTCTTTAGATAAAATTTTAAAACAAGTGATCACTCTCATGCTGGTATACCAAAGTTTGCTTCTGAGTGATCAAAAGCAAACTTTGGTATACCATCTTTCATGTTATGCATCCAAGTACTACAAACCGTATTTTTAACAGCTTATTAATTAAAATACACCAATTAAAATAATATCTTAGATGTTAAAAATATGGTATTCATATCTTGTGTGGATTTCTGAAGGGAGTACCATGTTCACGAAAACAGCACATAAAGGTTTTACACCCAAAGGTCTGAAGCCAATCAACTACTGAGATTTTCACATTTAGAATCTTATTAGGAACCAGACACTAAAGCCTTGTCTCCACTAGGGGAAAAAAGTTGTGTCTTAACTAGAGTTAACTAACACAACATAAAATCCTAGTGAAGACAAGGCAGTTGGCAATTTTCACAAGAGTTAAGTTGAGGTTAACCATATGCTTCCATAGTCTTTACCTTGCACACTACCTTGTGTGACAACTACAAACTGCCCTGTCTTCATTAGGGTTTTACTTTGTGTTAACTCACATTATTTAAGACACAAGTTTTTTTCCTAGTGAAGACACAGCTAAGGGCCCTATTTATTTTCATCGGGGATGAAAACCTTTAATTCCAACTGAAATCAACAAGAAGTGTGAGCACTCAGCTCCTCTGAAAATCAAGCACTGAAGTAATATTATATCTTTTTCTGGGGGGAAAAAATGCTTCAGCTGAAAACTTCTGCAGAACTACTTGCTCCATACGGGCTACAGACCTACCACCAGATCCTGCCGTTTCACAGCTGCATCTCTCATTTTGCAGGTTAGGCCGCAGGAGAGGTCTGCATAGGTAGGAAGGTAGCAGTAGTTTTAGTTAAGGTTGCCTAAGTATTTACATTACGCTACCATTTTCATTCCATCATAACAGACCATTTTTGAATCTTTCAACTATTAGTCTTCAATTTTTTGAGGAGGGGGCAAATATTGTAAATTTCCTGGGATTTACATACAAATTTTTCAACCTATTAAAATGGTTATTCTATGCATCTCAAATATAAGCTTAAAGAAAACGTATATACAATTCTTGTGATTTTTGGACAGTTCTAGCATTGAAATAGTACAAAGTTGAAAAATGGCAGTGATGTGAAATGCCTTTTGAGTCTTCCAGTGAAAATTGCTTTTGATTTAAGTGCGTTATGAAGGCAATTCATGCAAGCTTTTTAATACTTTGAGCACAGCTCTTTTTTAATCTTTAAAACATCTTTTACCTATATTCTAAACCAGGGATCTTCAAACTTTTTCCCCCACGGCCTCCCCGGGCAGGTATGTCCGCCAAAATGCCACCATAAAAAGCAGATGCTTCCGGCAGCAGCAGCATTTCGGCAGTCTAAAAATAGCCCGCCCGGGAGTTCGGCGGTCTCCGGGGCAGTCTCGGCGGTGGCGCCGGGATCTCGCACATCCCTGGGGGTGCGCTCACCCCAGTTTGAAGACCACTGTAAACAAAGGAAAGTTATGCTAGGCATGTGTTCACTGCAGACTCTTCCATTAGACCATTTCTCACTAAAATGGGAAAAGATTTCCCAACTATGGTCCGACTGGTTTGCAGCACAGCCCTTGCTGGTGGTCTACACAGAGGTCACTGGTCACAAGACACAGGCTCTCCTTATTTCCAGCTGCTTAAATCGTGTTAAAAACAGATAAAAATATTTGAATATTTTTCAAATATTATTTTGCTATGTAGGTAATTGTTGTCATTGCTGCAGGACTGTTATAGAATCGCAAATGGGAGGAGAAATGTCCATGAGATAGTCTCTTATGATATGTTCCACTATTAGAATATATGAAAAACCTTGTTTTTCGGAGAAGACTTAAGAGTATAATGGCATGAGGTGCTGCAGTATATTTCCAGTGATGGCTATAAAAATTGGGGTTGCCAATAATCTCCCAGTATTTTCTCAGCACCTGACTGGATTGGGCCCTGCATGAAGCTATAAGGCCCCTGACATATTTGTTGTGCAATAAACAATGAATCATAGAAAGCTCAATAAGTGGGTCTCCACGATAAGCATCAGAGCTTGTCAAAATGTCTCAAAATTCTACATTTTGACAAAAAAATTCATTCATTTGGCATTTTGTCAAAAAAGGGGGAAAATACGAGATGGTTATTATCTCTGTTACTAACAAGCTTAATTCAGAACCAACTTTGCACAAAACAGAGTGTTAGGGTGGGGTCTAATGAAGTAGTTTCAGAAAATGGAATTTATTTTTTTTCTATTTACAAAATCAAGGAAATGCCATTAAAAGGCACATGAAGACAAGATTAAGAAGGCATATGTAAGTGTTCAAAAGTGAAGATGTGATAAAGTTAGCAGCTAAACTCTATCCTCTTGTACTTCTACTTTACAGTATACTCTAATTGCATGATTACATACCATTTCTCACATAATACAATGTCATCTAATGCAATATTTTCTACATTTGTCTAAGGTGTGCAATGAGACAGGGTTGTCCAGAAGCTCTTATCGCATCCTGCATGTAGATAGCTTGAATTCTGGCATGCTATAAAATGTTGGACATTTATTTGAAGTTATAGAGAAAAATTGTATATGATATTTATTGCATTTGTGAAATGGTATGTGCGCATGTAAGTACACCATAATGTACATGTACAAAAGACAGTTAAAAAAGTGCATATAACCTTAATCTGGACATTTCTTGACTTGAGTGATTAGCCATTCCCCCTTAATGTTCTCTTACTTTTCAAAAATGGGATTTTATTAATCTTAAGATAGAGAACAGTTTTTCTCAGTGATTCTTATGGAGCCAGATGCCAAAGTTACCTAACAAAGGCATCTTATGTACTGATTAGTAAAGCAAGTATCCACGTGACTAATGCCAAATAACCAAAGTTGCAAAGCAAAAACCTGAGTAATAAAGCACACTAGGCTAAACTAATGACAACCCCAGCCAATACCAAATGTGAGAGAATACTTCCACCATCTTTCAGAGTACATTTTACTTATCTATAATTGATTTTTTAAAAAATTGAATTTCCATATATACAGTCACACTTCATTACCCTACAAATAATATTTTCTGCAAGAATTCCTAGCGATCTTAATTTGATAGCTATTTGCCCAAGAGTTTAGGTGACAGTCAAAATCAACTGATTACAAGAACTTTTTACAAAAGTTAAGAAAAGTAAATAACCAATGACCATTACAAAAAGTTTGTCAGTTAACATCAAAAACCAATGTAAAAAAAAAGTCAAGGTGAGGGAAAAAAACCACCATGATACATCAACAATGCTTATTAAAAATAGACACTGTGTGAGTGTCATAATGACAGCTGTGTGACCCGAGGGATTTTCATACAAAAATCTGTAGGAATTTTGAGCTACAGAGAAATAACTACTGCTGTCCAGGGAACTGGCTAAAAGAAGTCTAAGGATATCTGAAGAGGTTTGTTTATTGTTTTATCTTGTGTATGTATATATATTACCATTGTTTTTAGGCTTATGAATTCTTCTGATATATTGAAAATACAACTCTGTTTTGTCCATTGTCCTCCATAAAATCATATTCCAAAATGCTTTACAGAGAAAATATAGTTATATATGTGTGTGTGTGTGTGTGTGTATATATATATGTGTGTGTATATATATATATATATATATATATATATATATGCAAACTACCCACACTAAAGTTTCTGAAAGATTGTCATCATTTCATAGCAATACAGAAAATGGAATTTTTTATACTGAATTGTATAATTGATTGCTCTTCATTTCCTGTTGTAAATAATATGTTTTTTATAACAGACATATATCAAACTAGAAGTCAGAGCTTCTGGGATTCCCCCACAACCAAGAATGACCAATTTGGGTTTCTACATATAAAAACTTAATAAATGTTTTGATAAACTTCACTTAATTTGTAATTATATACACTGATCAATTGCTCTTACAGCCTTAGGTGTGGAACAGTCTATGGGTATGTCTATACTACCCGCCGGATCGACGGGTAACAATCGATCCATCAGGGGTTGTTTCATCGTGTCTATTCTAGACATGATAAATCAATCCCCGAGCACTCTCCCATCGATTCCTGTACTCCACTGCCATGAGAGGTGCAGGCGGAGTTGACGGGGGAGGGGCAGCAATCGACTCACCTCCGAGAAGATGCCACAGTAAGTGGATCTAAGTATGTCGACTTCCGCTACGTTATTCTCATAGCTGAAATTGTGTATCTTAGATCCATACTCCCCTCCCCAAATGTACACCAGGGCTATGTGTCATAATCTCAGAAGAACAACACCTTGCATTCCACTGACACACAAGCAAAAAGAGTGATCCATTTTGCACAGGTAATTTCTATTACAGTGTTCACTCACACATGTTATTGTAAAACAGTAAATTGTTTCTATCTTGTGCATCCCAGAACGGTAAGATTTATAGGGTGCCAAATATTTCTTAGGTTTAGTGCTGCTTATTTCCTTTTGAAATTTCAGAGTGCTGATTTGAAGCAAATTGATAAAGTATTTCTTTATACAATACAAATATTGGAGCAAGATGGATACAAATATTAAAGCTAAATTCTTCATAATTCATTTATTGCCTTAGGGACCTAAAGCCTTCCAGGAAGCATCTGAAAATCTCCAGGGCCACGTTCTGCAACTAGAACTGTGCTTTTACTAAAGGATGTGAAAGAAAACCCATACATCTCTGGACAACTTTTCAGTTAAAGTTATACAGATACTAAGAAGCATAAATTATTCCACTTAAAAATTCAATTTACAAGAGTTCTTCCTGATCTGTCTCCTCGGTCCTATCTTATCTCCTCTCCAACTGCCCTTCAGCCTGTTTTTTCCCAGCAAAAGATCTTAGGTTAGCCTCTTCGGCTGCTACTAACACATACATAACAATACCTGTCTCCCCACAGCAGTTGGGAATTTTCCAATTTTGCTACAGCATTCTCATGCCTGACTCTTCATTCCCAGTAATATTAACAGCTCTCATTGCTCATCAGAGCAAAGGCTTAGATCTCCTGTTTGTAGATCTATCCTTCATGTGTCTGAATTAAAAGGCAGTTAAGCAGACTTTGTGTGGGCCTTTTCACACCAAACCTTAAAACTTTTACACTTTCAAACTGTAAGTCCTTCTAGCAAACTCCTTCCAAGCAACAGAGAGAACTTGGGACAGTTTACAAGTCATGCCTCTTGATTTCTATAGTTGCAGGAGCTATGCAGACAAGAAGAGATGCCATTATCCAGTGCATTCAGATGTGACTAGATCATAAGCCTAATGGAATTAGCCTTCTTTGTCTAAGAGAAATTTGATACCCATATTTGTTTTGGACAGTAGAGGGCTATGAAGATAAGTGAATCTTTGTTTATCCTGAGCCTAGTCAGGGCCATTGCTATCAGAAGTATTAATAGGAATTCATATGCAACCTTCCCTCACAAATAGACAGAGAATATGTCTCCATAACAAAGGAGACATAACCTCCTCCACAGCTTTATGTTGAACACCACTATCATTTGTTCAGGAGCACGGTGTACAGATATCTAGTATCTTGAGAAAGATAGTTGACAACCTCCCGGCTCAGGGACTATTCATCTGATTCCACTACCAAACAGTTTAGTCAATCTATAAAAATTTTTCTCTTTTTTGCTAGTTATGGGACAAGGAGAACTCAGTCCCAACACCAGTAGGGCTTCCCAGCACAGAAGGAATATTTGTTTGTAAATAGGGTGGCTTGCTTATCCATTTCCATCATGATTACCTTTTGAGGTACTAGGCTTCTGAACATCCTTAGTATATTTAGGACTGCATTTTCTCCCAGAACATTTATATGTAACTATGGTTCCTAGATAAAGTACTCGGAGTGTGTATCTTCCAAGTAGGTTTTCAGTCCCAAAACAGGAATGACCCTGGTCACAACAGTTTGGAAGTCCACTTGTAATTGCAATTTCTCCCTGGACTGCCACCATGCCAGAGAGGTAAGGTCAATTGTCAGTCATGTATAAGGTGAGAATCTGTAGCTTATGATTAAGGCTGAACGTCTGTCACAGATTCCATGACTTTCCATGACCTCTGTGACTTCTGCAGTGACCAGCAGCAGCAGTTTGGGTGTGTGGGAAGGAGCTGTGGGCTGGGGCAGGGAGTTGGGGTGTGGGGCGGCGCTTAACTGGAGAGTGGGGCTCCCCAGCTCCCACTGGCATGTCCCAGTCCTAGGTTGAGGCGCACTGCCTACGCTCACATGCGCTGCCCCACAGCTCCCATTGGCTGCTGTTCCTGGCCAATGGGAGCTGTGGAGCCAGCGTTTGTGGCGGGAGTGAAGTGTAAAGCCTCCCTGGCTGCTCATCCCCCTAAGAGCTGCAGGGACATGCCAGTCGGAGCCAAGTAGGGAGCCTGCCAGCCCTCTTCTCCCCAGCACCAGCAGGGGTCCCGGGTCGCTGCCTGCCTACCCCATCTCCCACCACACATCCCACGCTGCACGTCGCCGCATACCTACCCCGCAGCATCAATGAAGGCCCTGGGCCACGCCCCTCCCCAATCACCCGTGACACCCCAGCCCAAGTTTTAGTTAGGAGTATATAGTCATGGACAGGTCATGGTCACGAGCCATGAATTTTTGTTTATCGCCTGTGACCCGACCATGATTTTTACTAAAAATACCTGCGACTACAACATAGCCTTACTCATGACCACTGAGACCTCAGAGTCCACTGAGATCGATGACTGTGGAGCTGTCCTCCTCACAGGTATTAGGAACACTTCTATGGCACTTACAACCATACTATGCACATGGTGCCTCCTTCCTTGCCTCTAGAAATTATTTAATAAATGTATGCTGGGTGGTCCTATGGAACCAAGGCTTAATGTTGAGAGAAGCTCTGATAAGAACAGAATATATAAGGCATGAAGCCTCAAGTGAGATTATAACAGGTGAGTCAAGAAGTTTAAAGATCAGTAGGAAGCAACACGAGTGACAACATCACATGAGAAAGGGAGCCACTTACTTGGCAGATGAATACAGTGTTCAAAAAATGGATTTCAAGCCTGCTTTCATTGTCCAAAAGCAATGACAGCAAACTCAGAGCAGCTTCTTCTGAATTATACTTGATAAGATCATTATTTTCTACTTACAAATACAGTTAGAGAGTTTCTAAATTCACATTCTATGTCACCTGTATTTATCTATCCCATTCTGTCCACAGCATCTGATCTAGTACATTTTCAAAGAAAGACATTTCAACAAAAATAACCTTGTTACAATTAGAATAGTCAGAATTAAACACTCCCTATTCAGTATTAATATGTAGAGTTATCAACTGGCATTGTAAGCCTTCAAGTACAGATGGTACACAAGATTGTAATTAAGGTCTCTCTCACCCTTGAGCTCACTAGCGTCTTTCTACTCTTTTGTATTCTAGTGCCACATATGTGTCTTGAAATATGAAGCCTCTTTTTTCAACAGAGTGGCACAAGAAATTCCTAAACAAATGCCTTCCTAAAATTACTTAAAACCTGAACCCATTAAGCAATTATTATTTGTAGAAGAACATCTAGTATAGTATATTCTATTTTAATGCTCTAGTCAACATTTACTCTAACTACTATAGCACTTTACTCTAAAATAAAACGGAAATTACTCTTGTAAAGACTAGAACCCTAGAGCGATGGGGGAAATTAATTGTGTTTCAAATGTTACTAATTTCCTTATGCTCACTTAAATTTGCCAAAAAAGCCATTTTGCCTGGAGCAAAAGCAAAACCAAAAATGAGTACAATTAGCAGGATGACTTCAACGTATTAAGTATGTTGCAGAAGAGAAAAGACATAATCAACCAGTTAAGTCCACTCCAAGTGATAGAAGTATTCATGGTAAATTCTACAGTTAAGCCCTCTCCTTTGAGAGCAGTCCACCAAAAGTCTTCACTCCTGCTATCAAACCGCAAGGGCAAAACTAATTTTGTTTAGGTGACTGGAAAACCTAACATGAAAGTATCGCTTTTGATTATGTACATTTTAGGGTGACATGGCTGTAAAGGAAAATCAACTCCCATAGTCTATGTAGCACTGCAGCCTCTCTCATCTTCCCATCTACATTTTGAGTCTTCCAGTAGAGCCTTTAATACTCTTCCCACACTTTCTGTGACAAGGGTAAATTTGTTTACCATGCTGAGGGGTAATCTACATTCTACACAAGATTATTCTATAATGAGGCTGGTGGTAGCCTGATTACCAATTGTTTTTAGGCTTATGAATTTTTCTGACATAGTGAAAATACAACTCTATTTTATCCATTGTCTTTCATAAAAGTATATTCCAAAATGCTTTATAGAGAAAATATAGTTACAAAGTTAAAACAAAAATTTCTAGCCAATAGATAAGGGGATTTAAAAGGCATTTTCAAGTGGATTTTGAAAAATTAATGGAAAGTCTAAGTTCAAAGCCAAAGAAAAGCTGTCTCAAATGCCAGGAGCTATGTATAAGAAACATCTTGTACCAACAGTGGCAAGACTATATGAGGGGACAAACGGCAGGTCAGTGCTAAGCAAGCATCTGAACAGTGAGGTCAGCAGACATGAATATTGTCTACAAGGTAAAGTTAGGACAAATCCAGGGAAAATTTTAGGGCTTGATCCTGCACCACTGTTTTCTCTAATTTTTGACAGGCTGTGTGCACAAGGAAATGTCTTCTGTGCAAATTTTTGACAGCTTGTGTGTGCAAAATATTTCTTTTGTGCAAATTTTTGTGCTTCTGTGCAAATTTTTGTGTGCAGAGTGTTTCACCATGTGCGCAGGGTTTAGGATCTGCGTGTGCCCACACACGCGCACACCTTAGAGGAAACAGTGTCCTGCACCACTGTTGTCAATGGAAGCTTTGCCATAGACTTCAATGGGTGCATTATCAGGCAGTTAAAAAAAAAAAAGGGCAATTTTGAGCTGAATCCTAAGGGCTAGTGCACTTGTTTAAGGGTAGAGGTGGGTTGGTCATGTCTTAGTATCTAAAAATAACACTGGTCTACAATTTTTTAGAAGTCGTCTGCTTCAGAGATAAAATGTGATATTATGTATTTTGATGTGCTGAATTCAAATATGACAATTAAAACAACTGATTGGCTACTGTTTCTAAGATATTTAAGTTTTTACATTTTATGTCTATGTATATTGTGTAGATAGTAGAGTTTTAATCATAAATTGTAAACCTAGGTCTTTTCATGTGTTTATGGTTGCTTTACATGATAATATTTCACCTGTCCTGTTTATGTAACACTTTAAAAATCAGCAAAAGGGTTACATAAATAAAATGTATTCTGAAACAAAAAGGCAAAAAACTATTATGTACATAGTTTAGTCCTATTCAGTGTCTACTCGGCGCTTCTTGGCTTGTCTCTTGTATTCATTAAATGAAGCATCTCTTGTCACTATCCAGCAATAGTCTGCAAGCATTGATGGGCTCCATTTGCCCTGATAGCGTTTCTCCATTGTTGCAATGTCCTGATGAAATCGCTCACCGTGCTCGTCGCTCACTGCTCCGCAGTTCGGTGGAAAAAAATCTAGATGAGAGTGCAAAAAATGTATCTTTAGTGACATGTTGCAACCAAGGCTTGATGTGTAAGGGTGGTAACAAAATCTTCCTTGATTCAACAAGTGGTGGATGCTGAACAGTTTTCCTCCCAGGCTCCAATGACTGTCGGAGTGGCCAATCTTTCTTGATGTAGTGGGAATCTCTTGCACGACTATCCCATTCGCAGAGAAAACAGCAGTACTTTGTGTTTTTTGTACTTTGAGTACTTTTTTGTACTTTGTGTACACAGCAGTACTTTGTGTATCCAGTCTACAGACCAAGCAAGAGAGCAACAACCTTCAAATCACCACAAAGCTGCCACTGATGTTGGTCATAGTTTATGCACCTCAAAAGTTGTTTCATGTTGTCATAGGTTTCCTTCATATGGACTGCATGACCAACTGGAATTGATGGCAAAACATTGCCATTATGCAGCAAAACAGCTTTAAGACTCGTCTTCGATGAATCAATGAAGAGTCTCCACTCATCTGGATCGTGAACGATGTTGAGGGCTGCCATCACACCATCGATGTTGTTGCAGGCTACAAGATCACCTTCCATGAAGAAGAATGGGACAAGATCCTTTTGACGGTCATGGAACATGGAAACCCTAACATCACCTGCCAGGAGATTCCACTGCTGTAGTCTGGAGCCCAACAGCTCTGCCTTACTCTTGGGTAGTTCCAAATCCCTGACAAGGTCATTCAGTTCAGCTTGTGTTATGAGGTGTGGTTCAGAGGAGGAGGATGGGAGAAAATGTGGGTCCTGTGACATTGATGGTTCAGGACCACAAGTTTCATCCTCTTCCTCTTCCTCGTCTGACTCAAGTGAGAATGATTGATTCTGGTGCATCAGGAACTGGCATCCCTTCTCCGTGGGGTATTGGGCGTATAGCTGATGGAATGTTTGGATAATGCACAGTCCACTTTTTCTTTGACACACCTTTCCCAACTGGAGGCACCATGCGGAAGTAAAAATTGCTGGTATGATCTGTTGGCTCCCTCCAAATCATTGGCACTGCAAAAGGCATAGATTTCCTTTTCCTGTTCAACCACTGGCAAAGATTTGTTGCACAAGTGTTGCAGCATATGTGTGGGGCCCACCTCTTGTCCTGATCTCCAACTTTGCAGCCAAAATAAAGGTGACAGGCTTTCTTAACCATAGTGGTTATACTGCGCTTTTGTGATGCAAAAGTCACTTCACCACAAACATAGCAGAAGTTATCTGCACTGTTCACACAAGTACGAGGCATCTCTGCTCACTTTGGCTAAACAGAAATGTGTCCCTTTGCAAAATCAAACACTGACAAATAAGAGAGCACGACACTGTATGATTTCTAGAGCTGATATAGGGCAACTTGTTCAGCAGAGTGATGTAAGCTTCGTTATGATTGCATCATCCATGACTTCTAGGAATAACATGATGCAATTCATATCATGTATGACGCAATACCAGCTTCAGATTGCATCATTCATTGTTTTGCCTAAAAAGCAAGTACTGTCCAAACCCAGTCATAGATTTATTTATAGATCCAGTCAAAGATGTATTTTAGTCATTTCTGGTTTAAATTGAGATCCCTTCCCTTTATAACTCACTTATCCTCCACCATTCCCATGTCAAGGGTTGTATATACTGACCCAATAGCATATCTTGAAAACTAGAGCCAATCAACAATTTTAAGCATCATTTTCGTTCTCAGTGACCCAGAATTAGTAAAGTTTGACTACGTTTATTTCAGAAGCATTTTGGCTGTAGAGCAGTGTAATTAAATCCAACTGTGATTCCAAAACCACCAAGCAACTGAATATTTAAAAACACAGTGGGATCCTACAGGATGACTACATAGAAAAAAACAAGCATCCCTATGATCATTCTTCCCTCCCCTTATCTCCCTTATGTCTGTTACCAATTGTGGTGTTACTCTAAATCCTTTGGAAGAGAGGGACCCTGTCGCTGGTAAATTATATCATGCTCCTAGTCCTTTTGGTCATATAATAAACAATGACAGCTCAAGTGAGAAAGGAGGAAGCAACATTTTGGACACTCTGGAATTTTAAGAGCTCGCAGGAAGCCAAACAGAGAGGCTATGGTCATGGCAAGACGGGAGGAAGGCACAGAAGAGGATTTTAGCTATGAAGCTAAGACAGTGGAATACCTGGGCAACATTGTAGAGGTAGCAAAAGCAGATTTCCAAAGGAGACGAGGGAAGAGAATATAACTCCAGAATCAAGATTAGACAGAAAAGCTAAATGAAAGGATTTATGTTAGCAGATGCTTCTGTCTTGGAGGCATTTATAAGACTTTTATTTCATAGACTTTTAAAGTCAGAAGGAACCATTATAATCATCTAATCTGACCTCCTGCATTAACGCAGGCCACAATCTCACCCACGGATTTCTGCCCCAGATCCTTAAATGGCCCCCTCAAGGATTGAACTCACAATCCTGGATTTAGCAGGCCAATGCTCAACTAGATTTCAAATAAGCCTACCAGAGAAGTTATAGAAAAAGTTCAATAAGTTTTGCTCTGTTAGTAGTCACTCTTCATATAGATATTACAGCATATAGCTGTCTTCTGTCAATTTTTGACTGATTACCCTTGGAAGATATTGACGGGAACCTGGAAACAACTATAAAAATGTATAGCAGTCATTCTGCTGATCTGTATTTGTAGTATTAGTATAAATACTTGTATATATCTTAACATGCGTGTATTGCTTAATTATTTAACAAATTTCAAATAATCTGGTTCAGCTGATTTTTTCTCTCTCCAGGATTACATTAGCTCTTCTGGCCACAGCATCACCCTGGGAGCTCATCTTCAGCTGATTATCCACTATGACCCCCAAATCTTTTTTAGAGTCCATACTTCTCAGATCCATAACTTTCCATTTAGCCATATCAAAATGCATAGTTTACTTGCGCCCAGTTTACCAAGTGACCCAGATCACTCTGAATCAGTGATTTGTTTTCTTTATTATTTACCACTCCCCCAATTTTTGTATCATCTGCAAACTTTATCAGTGATAAGTTTATGTTTTCTGTAGGTCAATGATAAAAACTGCAATCTCTGTGGGACCCCACTGGAAACAGAGCTGCTTCATGATGATTCCCTGTTTGCAATTATATTTTGAGACTTCTCAGTTAGTCAATTTTTATTTCATTTAATGTGTGCCATGTTAATTTTATATTGTTCTAGATTTTTAATCAAAATGTGCAGTACCAAGTCAAACACCTTAGAGAAGTCTAAGTATATAATATCAACACTATTATGTTTATTAACCAAATGTATAATCTCATCAGAAAAGACATCAATTTAGCTTGACAGGATCTAATTAATACTGATTTACACTAATCATGGTACCCTTCTTCTATCCTTTATCGATCAAGTCCTGTATCAGCCACTCCACTATTTTGACAGGCATTGATATCAGGTTGATAGGCCTGTAACTGACATTTTTAAAAATTGGTACAACATGGGCTTTTTTTTGAGTCTTCTGAAACTTCCCCATTGCTCCAGGATTTATTGAAGGTCTACATTAATGGTCCAGTAAACTCCTAGGCCAACTCATTTAAAACTCTTGGATGTGCATTATCTGGACCTGTTGATTTAAAAATTTCTAGCTTTAATAGCTTCTGTTTAACACTCTCCAGAGTTAAAAGTGAAATAGAAAGAATGTTATCATCACTATACGATGAGACTATATAGATCATTTGTTTTTTCGCCAAACATAGAACAGAAATATTCTAGTCTAGATTATGTTTCGGTCTCATCTATGCTGTCACTTACTTATAGGAAAGAAAGGAAAATATTGTAGAATACAGTTAATAGCAGTCTTAGTGACACCATTGCTCAGTCGCCCTTCACCTCAAGGAACAGGCGCAACCCTAGTCTGTATCCAACATAATCTCAAGATTACTGACAGCTTGTCAACTCTGCTGATCTAGGGACTTGACTTCCAGTACCAATTTCAACAATTATCACCAAACTTTTAAATATTGTGCACTATAACAAATAGAGGTCTGACTTTGAAACAGTAACTCTGAAAAAGTGTTAAAAAGTTAGAGGGAAAATCCAGAAGAGAGCGGTGGTAAACCGCTCAACTGGAATTTGCTGGTTCATTAATAACAGGCACTGACCAGGAAGAAAGAAGCAACATTATGACAGTGGCAGGACAACTACCGCTTGAAATAAATTCCAAAAAGTTCATTTCAAAGATAACCAGTGGGTACGGCACCTTTAATTTATTCAGGTAGCGTCTTGTGTGGACAACCAACAGATCTTCTTCAGTAGCTTCTCGTGCCTGTACAATCAAGTCATCTGCAATTAGTTTTTCTTCTGAAACAGCGGGGAAAAAAGGAGGAAGAAAAATTGTTATTCAGCACTGTTGAATTTTCCACTTTTTCTCTCTACAGTTTTAGAATCTGGCTTGTAGTTGGTGGAGCTCCTACTTTGCATTCCATGGACTTTTGACTCAAAGTGCTAATAAATGCTTCAAACACGCACTCTTCACAAGTTATTAATCACATATAAACAATATAACAAAATTGTTTATGGATAAAACTAAAATAATGATAAGAATTTAATAATGCTCATAGACCACTTTATAATTTCAAAGTGCTAATTTCTTTGTTAAAACTCGAAAGGAAAGGTAGGCAGTGAAGTTTTTAGAATAGAAGACAGATGAGGCTAAACACAAGAATAAACATCCAAAGGGCACTCATAGTTTAAACATGGATACAATTTGAAAACTCTGGTCCAAGTATCAGCAATTATTCACCCTGATTCTTTAATATATTTTACTGCAAATTCCACAGTCAAGCACTGACATTTAATTCACTGAATCATCAGTGCAGGAAATGGCAAAATTCAAAGAATAATAATTACTTAGGGAGTTCTGATAAGAAGTGAACATTTAGGCTTAATTGGTATATTTAACATTGTCAAACCCCTATTGATATTTAATTTGCAGAAGCCTGGAAGCAATTACTTGCTCTCCATATCTGGTGACCCATAGGTAGCTTACATAAAATTAAGTTTTACCAGTACAAAATACTGCTTTCCTAAATATCATCCCAAGATGTCTGTACACTGTACATGGATATTTTATTTTTATACATATATATGTGTGTGTGTGTATATGTATATATGTATATATAGACACAGTGTGTGTGTGTATATATATATATAAAACCAACCTTACCGATTCAAATATATATATGAATGAGATATTTTTAATGCAAGCAGGGATATATGTGGATACATTTGCTGAACTGTATACCAAACTTCATTTCAGTGCATCAGGGATGGCTAAGCAACACACATGGTGGAGAACATTTATGCATGCTTTATTTAAGGTGATCAGCTGTTAAAAGTATAACACCAGTGATCATCACATAATTGTTTATGCAGTATTGCTGTAGCCATGTTGGTCCCAGGATATTAGAGAGACATAGTGGGTGAAGTAATATTTTTTATTGGACCAACTTTTGTTGGTGAGAGAGACAAGCTTTTGAGCTTATACAGAGCTCTTCCCTGACCTGAAGAAGAGCTCTGTCTAAGCTCGAAAACTTGTTTCTCTCACCAGCAGAAGTTAGTTCAATAAAAGATATTACCTCACCCACCTTGTCTCTATAATTGTTTATATTATATAGTACTAGAGTATGTGTCTGCTGAGCAACTACACTTTGCGGAAAGCCTTCTTAATGCAGCTGCAGAAAGAATGCAATCTGGTGGATTTTGTTTCCACCGGCATGGTATAAAACTGTATCTGCAACAAAGTCTATACTGATAGAACTTTTGTGTTCCCACTGACAAAGGCTTGAAAAACCCACCTTGCCCATTCAGTGAGCTCATGTAGAACTTTTTCCTAGATGAGCAGGGCCACAGAGACAACAACCTCTTCTTTGAAGAAGGAAGTATAAGAACAGAGTAGCCAAAATGTTTTTGGTAGTTTTCTAGTCAGGGAATGCAGAGAACAGAGTGCCCCTTCTCTTCTACAAAATGAGCAAAGTGTGTCGGGCCATCAGCTTTCCGTTGGGGAATTGGAGAGTGAAAAGCAGAGGTGTCCACATGGAGAAGAGGAGTTGGAAGAAACATCAGTTTATCAGAAGGGCAGCAACCTCAGAAGAGCCCCACAAAGGCAGAAGGACCCAGTGTTTATTAATTAGGTGACAAAGGCGATGGAAGTCAAGATTCATTGATTGAAGAAGAGGACTGGGAAAGATCCCAGAATTCATTGACTGGGGTGATTATCAGAATGCATTTAATGTGCATACATATGAACGCCCCTGAGGGGAAGAATTTAATTCATGTGCAGAGGTAGAGTTGCTTTATTGACAGAGGAGTGAGTACGTGGCAATGTCAATGAAATAGGCAAGGCTCTGGGTGGGCCACTGGCTTGCGTGGTGTGTTTGACAGGTGTTTTTGACCTGGCCAAGTAAGCTCCGTCGTTGGGTGAGAAGGTGTTGAAGTTTTACAAGCTCTGATCTTAATTCTTATATTTCAAATTCCCAACAGCATTTCTGCACAGAACTTTTCGTCTGTGTAAAGAGCAATATTAGTGCCTCTAAGCACACTAATCTTCATGTCTCTATCAGATGATCTCAAAGCACTTTACAAACATTAATTATCACAACAATATGATGAGATAGTAAGGGATGGATATATGCAAGCAACAGTTAGTCTCCTTCGTCCTGAAATGTGATTTGCTACTTAATTTGTAATATATTAGGTTCCATCAACAATCTCAAGAGTAAGTCAGATTCACATCATATATAATCTAATGCAGCAAGATAGTCATTAAAACTTTTTTAGTGGTAAAAGTCAGGGTGGAATGTTCTCTCTTCTGCTATACTGTTCCAAAGAGAGATTGAAGCAACCAAAATGCTCCAGTTACATTCAGTCCTACTCAGTGCTTCTCCTTGGAAGTCAAGTATTTTACATGTTTACAAGGATCACAGTGCATACGAAGGATGTTTTTTCATTCATTTCAGTAGAATTGGAGCCATCATGCAGTTTTAGTTTCAGGGTTAGCTTTAAAATAAATAGTAACTGGAACTGCAAAACAGCATCTGTTTCCAGTGTATAAAGACAACCTTTTATTAATTTATCTTCCCCTTTATCTTCCACCTTCTAATCTAGTACTGACAGAAAACATTTAGTAACCAATTTGTAACCACAATGAACACTAAGTACATTAAATGTCAAAATGTTCATTACATCATTATGGTTTGACAAACAGAACAGAGTCAGTTGGTAAAGTGGTCTGTTGTGGATGGGGTCATCTGTGTCTGTCAAGTGTTTGATAGTGTATGTCAAAAGGCAGTCTCTCAGAATACATGTGTCAACTGGCATTAATTTGGCCTTCTTTATGACAATCTCAGAGAGACTAAAAATTAAATGGATATTAAGATTGAACTGTAACAGATGTGGATGGAGCAGATCTGGTATACTTGCACTTTTTCATCCTATATTGCACCTGTTCTGAGGATAAATAATTTACTGAGTACCAACAGGATGCTTTGTACTCTAAAAACATAGGGTCTTTGCCTTCTACACCTCAATCAGCACAAGCACAAGAGTTCCCTGCTGGAGTCCAACAGTTCGATTCATAGTACAGTACAGACCCGTTTACGCACGGGTGTTGGGAGTCAAGCCATCATGACCGAGTGTTAACAGACTGCGGGTTAAGAGGACCATGCTGAAATATCTTAAGATATCTAAATATACACATGTATAATTATCTAGGATTATATACGTATTCACAGCATCCCAAATACTGCAGGCCTATCTGTTAACGGTGCTTTGCAAGAATATAAATTCAAATGTATAATCTAATAAAAACATTAAATACACAGTAAATCACTAAAAAAGTATCAGTTTGCTGAATAGCGCACATGTTTTTGCTTAAGCCTCGTGGCAGAATCGATATTTTGTACAAAGCCATTGAGTTTAGATTTGTTTTTTGGCCATCCTCAGAGAGAAGATTCGGCAATCCCAATATCTTTTGAAACTCTGGCCTGGGTTTCTTCGCTATTTACTCAATCTATTGCAGATAGCTTTTCTTCTACAGTGTAGGAACGTTGACACTTGCCCTCTGCCATTATATTAGGCCTACGGCTAAAATTTTCTAATGTAGTATATCTTTTAATATATAACTACTATATATTATATATCTCTCTAGCATGACAATGATTAAGTGTGTGTGATATGTCTTTACCAATATCGGTGATCAAAAGGAATAAGAAATGCCAGCAGGCCTACAACATGTTTCCGCTCTGCACTTTCTGCTGATTTCTATGTCAGTGAGTTAGTGAGCAAATGTGTAGCGCTACATAGCAAGTTCCTGTACTGCGTGTTAACAAGTCTTGTGTGTTAAATAGGTAGCACTGGGAAGCATGGCACTACCGTGCGTTAAGCGGATTCGCGCGTAAATGGGTCTGTACTGTAGTAACATCACAAGTGATGCAATGTAAAAACATGTATAACATTCTCAAACAACTTTATGTTAATTTCTCTTTAAAATATGTAGCACAAATAGAATAATCTATATGGTTTGTTATAAATGTTTTATTGGGATGAATTTGTTTTCTTCTCTACAATATACAGTTTGTGAAATACTTTGGCAGAGTTTGAAAAATTCACTCGATCCTCTGTTATTGAAAAGTAGGGAACTTTCTGCAGTGATTGGAATCTTGCATGCTAAGCAACCATTAAAGATGTTTCTAGCTTTTATGATTTGAAAATAACCTAATGCATTGCTGCCTTCATGAGTTTTCATACATGCAGCTCCTGTACTTTTGCTGTTGCTCATAGATTTGCCCAGCAGTGGGTCAGAATGAAATTAACCAAATAGTTACTTTTCCTACTGGTTTTCAAACCCAATGGCAGAGTGAAACTGATAACTATTATGTGAGTTTCACTCTATACATACACACACATAGCACCACAGAAATGCAGCCACAACTGGGGTGTAAAGTTCTTTGCAAAATATTGTTGGGGAAGAAAGTACCAAGGACAGTGGAGCAAACCCATGCTTTAAAGAAAACTTTAATGCCCAAGCAGATCAGATACAATCTAAGTTTTTAAATTCTCATTTGCAAGAGCCTCAGCAGTGTAAAGTTCATGGACCTCAATTTACATAAGAAATGTTAAGAGCAAGTTAAACTTGTTGAGATTTAAGTTTGTGGTTCCACAGACATTAAGGTATTACAAAGGTGATGCATTTAAAAATAAAAAAAGGATCGTTTGCCCAAAAAGTAAAAGCAAGACAGACAATAAAGTAGAACAGCTATCGTCTATATTAGCAACAACTACAGTTAATGTTTACAGAGCCTGCATGCAATTACTTCTTCTGTTCCATTTTTTTTGCACAAATGTCAGTTTAACATCTCTTAAACAAAAATTGGATAATAAATGTAACCTTGTCATTATGTTACCTTTCAAGAAGTTGATCACTTTCCCCCATTTCCCTGCATCAAACGGATGTAGCTTCTCCAATCCCATAAATGTGATGTTGTAGTCTGGAGAATATACAATAGGCCAGCATGTTGGTGGAACTTCATCATATAGCTCAGTTCTGTGAGGCCTTAAGGAAAAAAAATAGAACCATCACTGTTCCTAACGATTGGTAAAGGAAAATCTAATGACCTCACCCCGTGTTAAGCAGTGGAGCCATTTTCTGACTTGTTGAGAACATAAGAATGGCCACACTGGATCAGACCAACGGTCCATGTAGTTCAGTATCTTGTATTCTAACAGTGGCTAATGCCAGATACTTCAAAGGGAATGAACAGAGCAGGGCAATTATCAACTGATCCATACCATCATCCAGCCCAAACATCTGCCACTCAAAGACATAGGGGTTGCATGGGGTTGCATCCCTGACCATCTTGACTAATAATCATTGATGGACCTAACCTCCAGGAACTTATCTAATTCATTTTTGAATACAATTATAGCTTTCGCCTTCACATCAATAGCCGAGTTCCACAGGTTGACTGTGTTGTGTGAAGAAGTACTTCCTTTTGTTTTAAACCTGCTGCCTATTAATTTCTTTAGGTGACCTCTGGGTCTTATGTTATGTGAAAGAATAAATAATTCTTTATTCACTTTCTCCATCCCACTCATGATTGTATAGGCCTCTAACATATCTCCCTATTTGTCTCTTTTATAAGATTAATAGACACAGTCTTTTAAATCTTTCCATATATGAAAGCTGTTCCATACCCTTAATCGCTTTTGTTGCCCTTCTCTGTACCTTTTCCCTTTTCTAATATATCTTTTTTTGAGATGGGGCAATCAGAAGTACATGTAGTATTCAAGGTTTGGGCATACCATGAATTTATATATCAGCATTACGATATCTACTGTCTTATTAGCTATCCCTTTCCTAATGGTTCCTAACATTCCATTAGTTTTTCTGACTGTCATTGCACATTAAGCAGATGTTTTCAAAGAACTATCTACAATGACTCAGAGATTCTTTTTCTGAGTGTTAATAGCTAATCTGGACCCCATCATTCTGTATGTATAGTTGGAATTATGTTTTCCAATATGCATTACTTTGTATTTATTGGCCTTGAATCTCATCTGACATTTTGTTGCCCAGTTTTGTGAGATCCCTGTGGAACTCTCTGCAGTCAGCTGTGCTCTTAACTCTCTTGGGTAATTTTGCATCATCTGCAAACTCTGCCACCTCACTTTTCCCTTCCTCTTCCAGATCATTTATGAATATTTTGAACAGCACTGGTCCCAGTACAGATCCCTGAGGGACACCACTATTTACTTCTCTCCTATTTACTTCTAAAAATTGACCATATATTTCCTACCTGTTTCCTGTCTTTTAACCAGTTACTGATCCATGAAAAGACCTTCCTTCTTATCTCATGACTTCTTAACTTTGCTTAAGAGCCTTTCATGATGGACCTTGTCAAAGGCTTTCTGCTAGTCCAAATAAACTATATCCACTGTATCACCCTTGTCTACATATTTATAGACCCCTAAAAGAATTCTAATAGATTGGTGTGCCATGACTACCTTTTACAAAAGCTGTGTTGATTCTTCCACAGCAAATTGTGTCCATCTATGTGTCTGATAATTCTGTTCTCTACTATAGTTTCAACCAATTTGCCTGGTACTGAAGTGACGCTTATCAGCCTATAATTATCAGGATCAACTCTGGAGCCATTATTAAAAATTGGCATCATATTAGCTACCCTCCAGTCATCTGGTACAGAAGCTGATTTAAGTGATAGGTCACATATCATTGTTAATAGTTCTGCAACTTCATATTTGAATTCCTTCAGACTTTATTTTGAATTTCATATTTGAGTTCCTTCAGAACCCTCAGATGAATACTATCTGCTCCTGGTGACTTATTACTATTTATTAATTAGCTCCTTCCAAAACCTTGTCTCAGAGGCCATGCACGGTGTGGGGGAGGGATGTGTGCCGGATTGGCCTGCTGGTGGCAGGGAGGAACAGGGGCTCTGTCCTTCTTTCCCTGTGCCCCCCCTTCATCACGTTTGGCCTCTCTTCCTGGCAGCTGGGCAGGGAGCAGGATGGAGCCGTTTCTGCCTGAGAGTGCCATGTGGGGAGGCTGCAGCTCCAGCTGTCATCTCTCCCACTCAGGTGGGAGACTTCTGGGAAAACCAAACATATGGTAACACCCCTCTCCCCCGCCAAATCCTGCCACCCTCACTTCTCCATTGCTGCTGGCCAGGACGCTGGCTTTAGAACTGAGTGCCCGGCCAGCAGGTTTCCCTCTCTGGCTGCCCAGCTCTGAAGGCAACAGTCCTGCCAGCAGCAGGGCACAGGTAAGGGTGGCAATACCATGTCTTCCCTGCAATAGCCTTGCAACCTTCCTACCCTGACTATCTTTTGGGTCAGGACCCCCGCATGTTACAATTCTGACATTTCATATGTAAACATCTGAAAATGTGATGTTGACTAATTTTAAACCCTCCTGTCCATGAAACTGACCAAAATGGACTGTGCATTTGGTAGGGCCCTGCTCATGTCCAACCACCTGAATGAAGCAATATGTCAAAATACACAAAGAAGATGCAAATGATTGTGCACATTAACTCATTCCAGCACTAAATTCAATTATTGGCAAAACTGAGCTCCATTTCTACATGTTCCACCCTTCTCCAAGTTGATTAAACACTAACCCATTTTACATTTTAAAATATAGGTCCAATTTTTCACTTGACATAATCTAAAGTTTATTTTGATTTACTGGGCTCAAGCTTCATAGTTTTGTTTCTAACTACAAATCAAAATGTACAGTCCCTATACATTAGGCATATAAGTAAAGAAAGATGCTCAACCAAACCTAAAACTGTATGGAAATACACTGTAGTCTTGATTCACATAAAACTTCTACAGAGATGGTTAGAATTTTTTCCTGAATCAGGACTACAGAATCACACCAGGACTGTTCTATTGTCTTTCATACAAACTGTACCTCTTACAGAATTAAAAGTACATTTTTTAAAATCATACCTCAGTCTAAAAATATCTTACCTGTTACAGTTAAAATTAATACCTACAATTCCTGGAGATAACAGGAAAAATATTGGGAGAAGGGGTTCTTTCCAGAATCAAACACCACTTTTTTATAATCACATCTCTCTTTTGTCTGTGAGTGTTATTTTTCACACAATGGAGAGAAATTAAACACACAAAAAAATCTTGAGAAAATATGGCTGTAATTGAGGAGGGATGAAAATTCATATTTTATTTAACTGTTTATTTTTAAAAGAAAAGTATTTAAAATTAAATTTGAAATTATGGCAAACTAACGTTAAGGCCTAAATTTACTATGTTCTATTAAAATTATGTACATTAAATGAAGAAAATATTAAGCAATAAATTTGCTGTTGAAATTTTAAAGAAAGTCAAATCACTAAACTGATGAAAGTCACTAAGCTAAGCACCTGGAACCAAAGTTTGTTGAAGTGCTACAACCAGCTTTTGACAGTAGTAGAGAGAATATATATATTTCTGTATATTCAACTAGTTTAGTTCAAAGACTAATTCATACAAAGTTAAGAAACCAACTGGGATCTTAAAAAGTACAAAAACTTGATTTCCTCTTTCAATCTATGAATAAAAACAAGGTGTGAGAGGATGAGATCTACTAATTCTAAAGTCTTGAAGGACACAGTGACCAAAAGCAATTAGTTCAATTTACTGTGATAATATCTGTGATTAATAAATTATTTATTTTCAATGCAAAACATGTTTTGAGCACTTACTTTTTTTCTTATGTATCCAAAACATTTAGAGCAGTTTGGTTTACTTAATAAAAACAAATTTTAAAATGCTGGTTTTGTGCTTTTTTTAACTGTATTCCAGTTTCCATCCAATTGCAGGTTGGCATAAATCACAAACAAATTAATCTAGTTAATAATAAATGCATCATTTGTCATTTTCTAACATAATAAAAAGGTAAAAATTAAGAATCTCAATAAATGTATATTAAGCTATATGCATTACTTAAATAAATGTGTTTAAGATATGGTGTATCCTCCTACTTAGCAAAATGAAGTACCAAATTTAGTGTAAAAGCTATATTTAGCTGTACATTAACTTGTTTTAATGGTTATTGACCAATGAGATTTAACCTTTCTTCAGAAAAATAAGCACAAATGTCAAAACAGATTAAAATCAATTACTTAAATCAAAGTTTCCTATTTGTTGATTTCAAATCATAATTAAAAATGGTGATTGAAATCAGTCTGTTCAGCTGTAAAACCACAAAAATTGGTAAGGGTACTATTGGATTTTCCATAGATTATTTAAAGGTTTAGGAAGTGGGTAGCTCCTTAAGTCGGCATGTTTATTTCCACTGTTACAAGGTATTATAAATGGTCTAGAAAATCACCAAAAATGTATTACATAATTTATGGACAGCTTTTCAGGAGCAGGTGTAGTATCTGAAACTTTTAACTCATTTTTAAAACTGATCAGATTTGAAGTTATTCCAAGAACAGCTACGGGGAAGAGAGATTATGAGATGGGAGGAAAGTTGGGTGGTCAGATGAGCTGTAATAGTAGACAGCCAATGAATGAAGCAGAGCAAGGCAAAAAGGCTGTTTCACGAGGAGCTGTGCTGGAGACTGTGGTACAACACAGCGGCGCTACAGCGAAGCAGGTCAGAGAAAAGAGGCTGATGTTGGACAAGTGGAGGAAACTGGCTTGGGAGGGGAAACCGAGAGACTCCAGAGCGACGGGTGCTGCAGAAACAAGATGCCTGGCGTGGTCACGGGGTGAAAGGCTGGTGCAGAGGAAGGTGGGAGGGGAGCAGCACGGGCGGGTCTCCCTAGGGCGGGGCAGGTACAAGGGCGGTTAGGGGGGCTAGGGCAGGAGGCCGGCGCGTGGCGTTTCCTACGCGTGTTCAAATCCAGCTGCCGTCACCTGCAAGGCCGGTGCCTGCCAGGCTCCGCCCCCCGAGGCGATGCAGGCCGGTACCTGCCAGCCCGGCTCTGTGTCAACCCCACCTGCCTACGGGGCGGGGACAGCGACCATGGGGGGCCTTGACGGGGCCTCGGCCGTGTTGCCAGGCCTGGGGCGCGGCCGCTCCTCCTCTCCCCGCCCCCGCCCGGGGTCTGCTTCCTCCTCCCCTCCCCGGCGGCAGGCTGGGGGCGCCACAACTACCACCCCCGGCTCAGGGAGCGAGGCCCTCGCCGCGCCGGGAGGGGCCGGGCGAGGCCCCGCCTGCCGAACAAGGCCCGGGCCAGCCCGGATCGCGTCAGTTACTCACATCCCCCCGGCCGCCTTCAGCCAGCCAGCGCTCCGCCGCGGGAGGGGTGGGGCCGAGCCGGGCTCTCCACCCAGCGGGCGGGAGGAGGAGACACCAGAGGCCCGGCCCAGGGCGGAGCGGGCGGTATTGGCTGGGCAAGGATGTGGGGAGGGGTTGGGGTGAGGCTGCGGGGCAGGAGCTAGGAAGGGGGCGCTGGGCTGAGCTGGCGGGAGGAGGAGGGAGAAGTGAGGGGTAAGAGTGTGTTGCTCCCGGAGTACAGAAGAGTTTGCACAGGCATCATCATCTGCTCTCAAAAGGGCAGCCCCTGGAGACACACACACCACTTTGCCTTTCCTTACTGCTGGTGGCACTTGGCCAATTTCACCTCTGCCCCTTGGGCCCATGGGGACAGTAGGTGATGTGGTGGCTCTGTGCAGGCCAGCAAGCGACACCCACTTCGCCCACCTTTTGTGGTCCTCTTACAGAGCAAGGGCTGAGTGTAAAAGAGCCAAAAGGGGTCTGCAAACAGGTACAGCTGGAAAGGGTCACACACAGCTCAATCCCACTCAGGCTGCCAGCAGAAGTTATGCTGCCCTTGCCTGTCACTCTACACACTAAGGCTGGATTCGCTCTGTACTTGGATGGGTGATTTTGCAAGCCATAATTTAAATGCTTCCTGTTGGCACTTCAATGGATGTCACCCTGGCTTACTACAAAATCAGTGGCCCTGCATGAGATTAGAAGATACTGTGTTGTCTTTCACATGAGATGTAACAAAGGTCCTCACCACTTGTGGGTATTACAATTCTTGGCCAAATTGCAAGATAGATTATTACAATCTGCTTCCTAAATTTGTACTTCTTTTTCCTGTGCTAAGTTGTGTGGATTGCTTGAGATGTTAGAAAGCTGCCATTTCACTGGTAGGTCAAACAATTGCTGTACAGCATAAATGGATTGTGAAGTGCTTTAGAACAAAAGGTGCAGAGTAGAAACTACAAAGTGAACTCCAGAGTTAGCACCCACCAATACAGGCTATTGCACATTGCATTACTCCTGATTGCTAGAGGCGGGGGACTTGATCTGATATGCCAATAGGTAAGTGAAGCATAACGAATGCTATATTTTCCTAAATGCATCATGATATTGTAATACATCTCTGGCTGCATTCTCAACAATAGGGATAGATCTCAGGCCTCTATTGTTAGATAAGCTTTGCAGTGTGTCATTCCAGTAGCAAACAGATTAGTTATCACAGTGTGTACAAGTGGGATGAGAGAGACTCTAGCTTTATTACTTTAATAAAAATTAAGTATTTTTGAATGACTTCCACTTGAGTGTTCTGTGATTCATGCTTTATTGCTTAAATTAAAAGGAAAATAGGGGCTATATTGGACCTTCTCCATCATGAGCCAGGTAGTCAAAGGAAAAACAGCTGTGCGTATGAATGCAAGCAGCCACAATTTAGCCAGCAGAGAGCAGTAGTGCTTTTGTCCTCTAGCCATTATAAAATTACAAGCCATAAACCAGGGGTTGGCAACCTTTCAGAAGGGGTGTGCAGAGTCTTCATTTATTCATTCTAAGGGCATGGTTACACTTACAGGTTTATAGCAGTACTGGTTATAGCTGTCTTCATATACAGCTATAGGGATAGCGCTATAGTGTGGCCACAGTGATACCTGCCAGTGGTGTAGCATGGCCACATTTCTGGCACTTGCAGCAGCACAGGAGTGGTGCATTATGGGCAGCTATCCCAGCATTCAGCTGGGTGCAAGGTACTTTTCAAACAAGGGGGGTGAGGGGAAACGTGTGTATGCGGAGGGAGAGAGTTCGTCCTTCTGAGAGCCTGTCAGTAAGCGTTGTTTGACAGAGAAGACTAGGCAGGCTTTGTATTTCAGACAGGCTCCCTCCCTAAACATTTGCACTGCTTATCTTTCGAGTTAAGAGAGAGACTCTGAAAACATACTTCCGCATTCCTCCTGCCGGAGTTCAAAACAAAGGGAAGAGAAGTCAATTGCCTTATGGAACACGGAATACGCAATAGCTGTTAATCCTCTGGGAAGGTAGGATTACCAGCAGCACTATAACTGTGGGTTTATAGCACTCTACGGGTATGGTTGCACGTACAAAATTATAGCGCTATTGCTTATAGCGCTCGCCTTATACAGCAATAATAATAGCGCTATTGTATGTCCACACTGAGCTGCTCCAGCGCTATAGCATGGCCACATTTGCGGCACTTAATACGGCATTAAGAGCAGCACATTAGGGCAGGTATCCCACAGTACACCTCTTCCTGATCTGGCGCAATGGCTTGTGGGAGGGGGGGCGTCACTTGCGGGGCATTCTATATCCTGTTTGAACTACCCATGATGCTTTTTGGCATATCCCAGCAATCCCTGTGTTTCCTTCCACCTCCGGCGCCATCTTTCAAGGGTTTCAGCAAGGCACGCTCCGTCTTCCATTGTCGAGTGCTGCAATGAATCCAGAACTGCTGAGGGACATGCTGACGACTGTCGCCAGCACATCTCTGTGTGCAGTGGAGTTATTCCTTGACATGCAGGATGACAGTGATGATTCTGAAGACGAGATCGAAGTGGTGAATGCATTCGACACAAAGCTGCTTGTCTCATTAACGGACATGCTCACGGCTGTTGAACGCCGCTTCTGGGCACGGGAAACGAGCACAGAGTGGTGGGATCGCACCGTCATGCAAGTCTGGGACGACGAGCAGTGGCTGCAAAACTTTCGAATGAGAAAAGCCACTTTCATGGGACTGTGTGCTGAACTCGCCCCTGCCCTGCGGCGCAAGGACACCAGACTGAGAGCTGCCCTCCCGGTGGAGAAGCGGGTGGCTATCGCGATCTGGAAGCTGGCTACCCCAGACAGCTACCGATCGGTGGCCAACCAGTTTGGGGTTGGAAAGTCGACCGTTGGAGTTGTGCTGATGCAAGTGTGCAGGGCCATGAATCGCATCCTGCTACGAAAAATCGTGACTCTGGATAACGTGCATGACATCGTGGCTGGCTTTGAAGAAATGGGTTTCCCTAACTGTGGTGGGGCGATAGATGGGACCCATATACCCATTCTCGCGCCCGCCCACCTAGCTGAGGAGTACGTTAACCGAAAGGGGTACTTTTCCATGGTTCTCCAGGCGCTTGTGGATCACCGTGGGCGTTTTACTGACATTAACGCTGGCTGGTCTGGAAAGGTGCATGACGCACGCATCTTCCGCAACACCGGCCTGTTCATGAAGCTGCAAGCCGGGACTTTTTTCCCAGACCAGAGGATCCCCGTGGGGGAAGTGGAAATGCCCATAGTGATTCTTGGTGACCCTGCTTACCCTTTAATGCCCTGGCTCATGAAACCGTACACAGGGAGCCTGGACAGCAGTCAGGAAAGGTTCAACTACAGGCTTAGCCGTTGTCGAATGACTGTGGAGTGTGCTTTTGGGCGTCTGAAGGCGCGCTGGCGTTGTCTTTATGGGAGGCTAGATTTGGCCGAGGGTAGTATCTCCGCGGTTATTTCCGCATGCTGTGCCCTACATAATCTTTGTGAGCGGAAGGGCGAAGGCTTCACTCAGGCATGGTCCTCTGAGGTTCAACGCCTGGAGGCCACATATGCCCAGCCAGAGAGCAGGGTTCATGGAGGGGACCAGCGCGAGGCTGTTAGGATCAGGGAAGCCTTGAGGGAGCATTTTGAGGCTGAAAGCCAGTTCTGAAGTGAGGTGCAGATGGAGGGAGGGAGCATTCTTTTAACAGGAACAGGCATTTGCTTTTCTGTAGCCTGTAATAATGTATGTACACTTAATAAAAAAAACCCATTTATTAAGAAGACAATTCATTTATTGAACAGGTACTTCGGTTGCTGAAAGAAAATATTGTGATGCATGTGAGGGGGAAGGCAGGGGAGGTGCAATGGGGGTGTCATGGGGTCAGTCAGAGATCGGAGTATGTCCGGGTCTCTGAGTCTCCAGTGCCCTCACAGTGGCCATGTCCCCCGAACCCGATTTGCGGTGGCCAGTAAGGCATGTTATTAGGGGTAGACTGCAGTGGATAATGGTCTGGGGTCTGGGGGTTGTCCGGTGAAGACAGAGGGGTTGGAGGCAGCTGTGGATGGTGATAACCATTTGGCTGATGATACTGGCCTGGAGGGTACAGAGGCAAGGAAGGGGAAGGGAGTTGGGGCAAACGATAATTGGGGTGGTGGGTGCGGAGCTTCTGCTCCTGAAGGGTGACAAGCCGCTGCATAGTCTGCAATTGAAGCTGCAGTAATGAGAGCAGCTTGTCGGTGCTTTTCCGGCGGTGAATCGCGTTCTCCTTCCGCGCCTTCTCCCTCAACTTGCTCTCATTCTCCCTCCACCTCTGTGCAACTCGATTCTCCGTTACAGCCTGTTGCATTACTTGCTGTACAAGATCCTCTTTGCTCCTTCGTGGCCGCTTCCTCAGTCGCCTGAGCCTCTCAGCTGTTGATAAGAGCGATGGCGAAGGGGTGAAGGACGACCCTTCTAAAATAAAAAGATACATTTCACAGTGGTTCCCTTGTAAAGAGCAGACATGCCTATCATTCCCCCGCATTCCCCGTTTGCCTGTCCCGCAGACAGCACAGATACAGCAACGGAGCCCCTGCCATGGTGAGTGGACTCCAGAGGCAAGGGAAATTATTTTTTCCCTGCCCTGAAAAGCTGGGGGGTGGGGGGGTGTGTGGAGTGCCGGAAAGTGGCAGGAGCCCTACTCTGAACACTGTTCCAACATTCTCCGTAGGTGTTTGTCCTGGAAGATATCTCGTTGCTTCGAGTCACTGAGGAGCAAAGGGAAGGGATTTTATTAAGATGCGGCTTCCGCCCAGGGCCATATGCAGCGTGCCTATGTGCAGCAATGCTCCCCCCACCCATTGTAGCACAGTGGCAGGGACTAGTGACCGTGACCGGGACGGGGACCACGCTGGCTCTCCCGGGAAACCTGCGCCGGCGCATTGCAAGTGCTCTTACTGAGACCTTTGAAGAGATTACTGATGATGACTACCGCGAGGTGATAGACTACATCAATGCACTATTCCACATGTAGGCAAGCATGCAAGCATCCCCTTCCACCCCAAGCTGCCTGCCTTCCCCATAGAAAAGCAGCTTTACCGCCGCAATGCACTGCTGAGCTGGCCCCTGCAACCGCCGGACGCTGTGGCTGGCCGCCCTCCTCCTGGCTTTAGAGGAGAGCTCCTGGCTGCATGCCCCCCCTGCCCTCCTCCTGGCTTGAACAGAGCTCCAGGTGGAATGCCCCCCTCATCCCTTTCCACCCCAAGCTGCCAGCCTTCCCCATAGAAAAGCAGCTTTACCTCCGCAATCCGCTGCTGAGCTGGCCCCTGCAACCGCCGGACGCTGTGGCTGGCTGCCCTCCTGGGTTGAGAAGAGCTCCTGGCTGCATGCGTCCAGGGACTCCTCCATGCCCTGGATCGCTGCTGCCTCGTCCTCATCCTCCTCCTCTTCTTCATCCTCCTGCTCTTCGTCCTCCTCCTCACCCCCCCCTTCACTGGTGGGCTGGGAAGTGTCCGTGGTGGTCGATGGAGTGACCGTGGGATCACCACCAAGTATCGCGTGCAGCTCCTTATAAAATCTGCAAGTCACCGGGGCTGCCCCTGAGCGGCCGTTTGCCTCGCGGGCTTTGCGATACGCATTCCTAAGCTCCTTTACCTTAACACGGCACTGCAGAGTGTCCCGCTCATGGCCTCTTTCTGCCAAGGCCCGTGATATCTGCCCATAGGTGTCAAAATTCCTGCGGCTAGACCGCAGCTGAGACTGAACAGCCTCTTCCCCCCAGCAGCTGATGAGGTCCAGCACCTCACTATTGCTCCATGCTGGGGATCGCCTATTGCGAGGAGGCATGGCACGTGGAGTCATGATGATCAATCAGAATGATTACCTGCAACGATTCCCTGAGACCACGCCACGCAATCAATCTGATCAATGAGAATGATCACTTGCAAGGGTTCCCTGAGAGCACGCCACGCTTGGCTGGAGCAAACAGGAAGGGGATTTTCAAATTTCCCTGGAACTTTAAAGGGCGGGTCTGACGTGTGGTCACCTGAGGACAGGACAAAAGAGTTTGCAAGTGATGACCAGAGTGGCTCGAACGGGAATTATGGGACAGGCTGGAGGCCAATTAATACGCAGTGGGTGTCCACATTCTTCCTGTAGCGCTACAGCAGGTGCGCTACAGCCCTTATTCCCCATGAGGAGGTGGATTTATAATAGCGCTATAACTCCGCGGTTATAGCGCTATTAGTGCCTTGCCAGTGTGGACGGAGAGTAGGTTATAGCGCTCGTAGGGGCTTTATAGCGCTATAAAGTGCCAGTGTAACCATGGCCTACATGCCTCGCCAGTCTGGACGGGTAGTAAGTTATAGCGCTCCTGGAGGCTTTATAGCGCTATAAAGTGCCAGTGTAACCAAGGCTTAACTTAAGGTTTCACATGCCAGTAATGTTAACATTTTTAGAAGGTCTCTTTCTACAAGTCTATAATATATAACTAAACTATTGTTGTATGTAAAGTAAATAAGGTTTTTAAAATGTTTAAGAAGCTTCATTTAAAATTAAATTAAAATGCAGATTTTATCAGTTTAGTGTGATCTTTGCCCTTGCTTTTCCTTGCTGCGTTTTCCAAAGCCTGGCACGTATTTGGATATTTTAAGCTGCACATAGGCTTCTGAGCGATCAGTTGTTAACTGGCTCCAAGAGGGACAAAGGACTGATTTAATGTGTGAAGATACCTATTCACACAGGTAAGTGGATCCAAATGCTGAAAGCATTGTAATCGCAATTGTCTTCAAACAGTTAAATTTCACTTGCAGGGACATCCAGTAGGTCAGAATAGAGACCCCATGATCTCTCTTGGTAGCTTCAAGTGCACTCTGCAGATCTCCAAACTTTGATGCCCACAATTCTGAGCTTTTTAACTGAATGAGCTGCATTTCAAAATCTTCAGTACCCATTCACTGGAAATACTGACAAATCCACGTCGCTTTCGTTGAACTTTTCAGGTTTAACTACAAAGGAAAGCATAGAGCCAAATTGCTGGAAATCTTGAAATCTGTCAGAAAATTCTGATTCTAGTTCTTGCATGTATATTCTAATCTCAATGTCAAATAGTGCACTGTTCCACCTGGTGTGATAGTGATGTAAGCAGCAAATCAGGACTTTAAAATATTCCAGTACAGTGGCATTGCAGGGCCCAGGGCCGGCGGCCGAGACCCCAGGTCAGCAGTAGAGCGCCCCCCCGCCCAGCCCCAACTGGTGGCTGGGACCTGGGGCTGGCAGCGGGCTGAGTGGGGCTGGCAGCCAGAACTCTAGCTGGCAGGGGGCTGGCGGCCAGTACCCCAGGCCAGTGGTGGAACCCCCAGGGCTGGTGGCCAGGACCCGGGCAGTGTCGGTGCCACTGAAAATCAGTTTGTGTGCTGCCTTTGGCACACATGCCATAGGTTGCCTACCCCTGTCATAGACAGTATCAAGGCTGTCACCCATTGGGACTTCAATGATGAATATATTTGGTTCGTTTTTTGGTTTTTTTAAAGGATCTCTTACACTTGAGAATCTGTACTGGACTTTTAGTGGCACACAAGAATTATGAAAGATCACTTGAAGATGAAAGGTTACACCATGAACTGGATTAAGGAAACTATAAAAGATCACAGAATAAAAGTAATTCATTTAATGTGATGAGAAGTAAAACCATATTAGGATTTTCATAAGTTTGTCAATTACCCACTGTGTATTTTTCATGTTGAATAAAGGCTTTATCCTTCCCAGATTTTCAATGACAACTTTATAGCAATTTTCATCTGAGGATCTCAAAGTACTTCACAATTTATACATTTGTTAGGCAGATAAACAGATAAAGTTAATGACTTGTCAAAGGTCACACAATGTGTCAGTAGCAGATCCAGGGATAGAAACCAGGGGGAAAATCCTGATCCTGTTGAAATCAAAGGTAAAACTCCCATTTAATGCAGTGGGTCCAGGATTTCACCTCATGAGCCTGATGATCAATTGCCTGCTCTTGCCCCTGACCAACATTATTAATTTGCGTGCCTGCATGGGGTGCACATTTAATTGTTAGGTTGAGGCCCCTTGGAACCTCAAGCCATTCCTAATTTCAGAGTTATCTGATACATGAGAGGAAAAAATAACTTAATTTAGTGTAAAAAAACCCCCATCAAATTCTAATATGCACATAACAGATTTGTTCTGTACAAACATAGCTAATCAATAATACAGCCATGAATAACAGTCCAACTATGGCAACAATATCCATCAAACCAAATGTCTAAAGTACAGATTTACCATTTTCTCGTTGGAAGAGAAATATTGTGCTTCCATGAGAGTACTGGAAAATGTCTCTCACTTTAAAATATCTTGGCTGTAACTTGACATGTAGTTTTCACAGTTGTCAGATTTCACCTTGGTATTTATTTAGCACCAGGAAACCATTATCCTATGAAAACATTTTATCCCTTTAACATTATCTTTTAATTGAGAACATAATATCATAAGAATGTCTGTACTGGGTCAGACCAAAGGGCCATCCAGCCCAGTATCCTGTCTACCTGACAGTGGCCAATGCCAGGTGCCCCGGTGTGAGTGAACCTAACAGGTAATGAGCAAGTGATCTCTCTCCTGCCATCCATCTCCACCCTCTGACAAACAGAGGCTAGGGACACCATACCTTACCCATCCTGGCTAATAGCCATTAATGGACTTAACTTCCATGAATTTATCCAGTCCTCTTTTAAACCCTGTTATAGTCCTAGCCTTCACAGCCTCCTCAGACAAGGAACTATCATTTCTTATTCTCATTTCTTTTCATGTTGACCTCTTATGCAGATGCCTCAGAACATTAGTTCATTCATATCTACCTTTTATTTCTTATAATGACTTTAATGTTTAATGCTAATTAGGATTTGTGTTATTTATTTTATTGATTACATATGTAATTAATATTTAACTGTTATATTTTCATATAAATTAGCTTTCAAAATTAAATTAAGAACAAATTTACACTCAGGCTTATTTCTTTATTTATTGAATTCTGTATGTTTTTTTCCCCATATTCTGTTTGCTGTTAATCATGCTCATCTAAACTACATCTTTACATAGACACCTTCTACTCTTCTCAAAGCTGAAAGTTCTACTTAGTTCCCAGCTTTTTCCAAAAAGTTACCCAGTGAAGGAATATCTCTCATAGATTCTGCTTAGCTTTGAAATTCATTGATTTTGTTTTAATTTTTCCTTCTGCTCTGCTCCACTCCAACGTGGTTTGCATAGTTTTTGGGTTTTTTAAAAAATTCCTAGGATTATCCACCAGCAGAGTTGATAGCATAGAAAGGTCCTGGCAACCGTTCCCTCTTCTTTTGGTCTATCACTTGTGTCTATAACAGTGACATTTCTAACAGTACGTAGGGATCTGGGGTGGGAGGCTCTTTTGAACCAATCGAAGAACAGAACCCTCCATGAAGATGAAGTTTCATAACTGCTCTTACTTGCTGGAAGTTGGTTCTTTTTAACATCAGCCAGGGTATGAGAGGTGGTCAATAAATACGTTGGCCTTGAAAAAGACATACACTGTTTAACAAACTCTTCGATTAGGAAGTTTTGCAGTGAAGTAAATAATTCTCTACGTTTCAATATGTATTTATACTTTAGGAATTTTGTGATTATGTATATTTTGTATTGCAGGAGTGCCTAGGGTCCCATTTATGGACTAGGCCCCATTGTGCTAGGCACAGTACAAGCACACACTGTACAAAATATGGCCCCTGCTCTAAAAAGCTTATATACAATATAAAGCCTTAGACACTTATGCACACGTTAACTTTACTACCATGAGTAGCCCCGTTGAAGTCAATGAGACTACTCATGGTAGTATAATAATCACATGTGTAAGTGTTTGCAGGATTAGGCCTAAATTGTAATCTGTTCTTTTTATGTATAAAGGAAATAACTTACTCCTTACATAGCCCAAAAATATATCCATAGGAAATGGACTATGAAAGGATCACAGACAATGGACATTTGGATTTCCTCCATGCTTCAATATTCCTCTCTAAATAGAATTTTTAAGACAAGAGAATTGGGAAACTATAAAGGAAGGTAAATATAATCTCCAGTTTACAAATAAGGAAAGTGAGCCACAAATAAATTAAGCTAATAAGCAAATCAGAGGCAGAGCTGGAACATAATATAAGACTCCTGTCTCCTAGGAGAACTGTACATACGTAGAAATAGAATAACATCATGAATAACAGCATTACTCTCTGTAAAGCACTTTGGGATCCTTCAGGATGGAGAGTGCCAGATACATGCTAAAAATAAGTAAATAAGTGGATTGAAACCAACTTGCACAGTATTCTGATGTAATTTGTCAGACTGATGTCTCTACCATCCATTAAGCTCTGCTTCTCTTGAGACAGTGCAAGTTGAATAGTTTTGGATCACACTAGTAAAACATGTTAAAGGACTTCATTAATTACAGTGTACTTGAAGGCACAGGCATATATCATGGTTGTCATCAATAACCATCAGACTGTCTATTCTCAAGGTTTGGTCAGTTAAACATGCTTTCAAGTCAGTCATCTAGGAAATCATTCATTTCATACTGTAAATCACAGAAGCCACATTGGAAGGAACGTCTCACTTCCAGAGAGGAATTATTTTGCTCACTTATGACCCCAACATTGCCAGTGTAGATATACTCCTGTGTTTGCATGGAACCCCATCAAAGTCATTTCAGATTATATGTCTTGATATCATATATTGATTTAAGGAGGCTTTGTATAAACACAGGGGTCTATTTGCACAGATTCACTTGAATAATCTGAAACACCATTTTGATGGTATGCCTGCCCCACAATGGGCTCTAAGGGGTTAATAGAGCCCTTGGAGACTGTGCAGGAGGTGGCCAATCAGAGAGGGGCTGTGAGGAGCAGCCAATCAGGGTTGGGTTGGCCCATATAAGAAGGGCTGCAGACTTAGAGCAGAGCAGTTTGTTATTCCCTGGAGCATGAGAAGGGAGGAGGATTAGCTCTCTTGCAGGCTTAAAGCACCAAGCACCATGGACAGAGCAATGCTGCAGGCAGAAATGCAGGGAACTAAAGGCAACTCCTGGTCAGCTGCAGAGATCTCAGGCTGAGGCCCTGAGACAAAGGCGAAGAGGATTCTGGGGCTGTGGGGAAGTGGTCCAGGGATATCTACTGAGGAGGAGGAGGGGATGCTGCAAGCAGTGGTCATCTACAGGGTCCCTGGATTGGAATGCAGAGTTCTGGATGGGCCTGGGTACTACCACTTGCCACTGAGGAAGTTGCTGGGCTAAGGGACTGTGACATTCCCCTCGAAGAGGGGAGCACAGAGTGCAGTACAGGCAGAGGGCTGTGTCATGAAGAGGACACTGCAGCCCTGGGAGTGATATGAGTCCCTGGAGCAGAAGTGATGGTGGTGAGACACCACCAGAAGTGGGCATACTGGCTAGCAAACCTGATCCCTGGGATATCCAGCAGGGGATGCCTCAGTAGTGAGTCCCACTCCATCACAACCATCAAAAACAATCTTCTTGCTTCTGAAGATAGAGGAAATATGACTAAAATTATGCATTGTATGAGACAGCATGAGTTATGACCTCCCAAAAATATAAGGATGGCTCTGCCAATATCAAATCCATTCACTCTATTCATCCAACCTCCATATTATAAAAGGATATAATAATATCAGTACTACTTTGATTTAATAACAATAGTGTTGGAAGACCAAAATTTTTCTTAGGAGACAACATGTTTTTGAAAGCATAATGAGTTTTATGAGAAATCTTCATCAGCCTCTCAAACTCTCATAGTTTTAAAGTGTGGATCTCTGGATTTTCACTTTTCAGGTAGATGCATTAAGAGGGGTTTCAACGTCATCTGAAATATCCAGATGACTGCCTGAGACAGTGGTTTGATCTGTCATGGCAAATTCCATAGCCTTCTGACATTTGAACTAGGTATCTCATAAGCATTAATCCCTGCTAAAAACTATTCTTCTGTGTCACCTTTCCAACAGCCCACAAATGTATTTTGGAGCAACTGGGCAATCTCATAGCAGTGCCAAATTAAGAATTGTTGCAATTGTGCAATTATTTTCACCCATTATCTCTTTTCCAGATGGAATTTGCCTAAATTTTGTTACTCTGCATATCTCCCAAGTGTATACACAACACAAAAAACTTCCTGCATTTGCCCTGATTTCTTCAGATTTTTTCCTCACCTTTGCTTTCCAAGTTTTTTTCCCCACACCCACTCCCCTCATTCATACCATTGCCTCCTATCAGCCCAACCTTCAGTTTAGTGACAGTGTGAAAATATCAAACTGTTCTTGGTGGTTAGACCTTTTAGAATTAGAGTAAATGGTTTACCTGTCAGCCTCCAAGTAATATGCCTGCATTAGGAATCCACTCTCAGAAATGACTTGGATTAATCAACACTTACTGGATACAGCACCTTATATTCATCCATCAAAACTCCATAGCAGAGCTGGGAGGTACACTTGGTAAGCACTGCAACACTCATTTTTACATGAGAGAACCAAGTCAGAGAGCAGACAAGCGTGTTATCGAAGTCACACAGCAAGCAAGTCTGTGGCAGACCCCAGAACAGAACCTAGGAGTCACGGTTTCTAATTTCATTCTCTAAACACTAGATAACACTGTCACGGTTCAGAGTAACTGCACCTGTACATCCCCCTCCATGGTCCAGCAAGGGCATCTTCTGTGAGGCTTTCACCTCCCCAACTGTAACTTTTTTTTTTCCATGTTGTAGACAGATGTTTTATTGGAAACTTTTAAATATAACCTGCAAACATGACACAATTTCCAGCTCGGGCCCCGGGGAACCAGGTGGGGTCACTCACAAATGCTCTTCGGCCAGCTCTCTGCCTTCACCACAGCTTCCTCGATGAGGGCCACCATGTAGAAGGCCTATTCCAGCAGGTGGTCGTAGGCACCTGTCAGGATCTCCTGGAAGCACTTGATGGTTTTCTTCAGTGGGATCAGTTTGCCAAAGTGGGCAGAGATACTCATCTCTCTTCCTCCTGATCTGAGTATTTCCAGGCTACACAACTGAATTCCCCAGCAAGTTGGCCTAAGCAGGCCTGCTTTGCCTTCTCCTCAGCGGCTATAAACAGTATAATTACCCACAGATAAGTTCCAACACAGCCCTTTCTGGGCAAACATATTTATTCTAAAGGTAAATACCTTACAGAGAAAACATACTATACACAATAAAAGAACCTACAAGCAGGCTAATTAGTTTACCAGAGAGATCACCCTAATTCTAACAAGAGCTCTGGCCTATGAATAGGCCTTCAAACCACATGTAGGTGTTTTTCTTGGTTACAAGTTCATGCCACCTTTTGCTCAGAACAAGTGCACTCATGAGAAGTTTAGTCTCTCTTTTATACAGCCTAGGTCTTTGATCTGGGAATAGGTAATGCATAGACCAGCGGTTCTCAAACTGTGGGTCAGGACCCCACAATGGGCTGAGACCCCATTTTAATGGGGTCAGCAGGGCTGGCCTTAGACTTGCTGGGGCCCAGGGCCAAAGCCTGACCCCGAAGCCTGATGGCTTCAGCCCTGTGTGGCAGGCACAGGTTACAAGCCCCTCACTCGGGGCCAAAGTCCTTGGACTTTACCCCCCCCCACACACACACACACTCAGGGTGGCTGGATTTGAGCTTCGGCCCCCTCCACCCAGGGCAGTGGGGTTCGGGTGGGCTCAGGCTTCAGTCCCCCATCCAGCAGTTGTATAGTCATTTTTATTGTCAGAAGGGGTTCACAGAACAATGTAGCTTGAGAACCCCCGTCATAGATAGTGGGTTTCTGCTCAGGGCATGGCTTCAAAAGATTGGATCCAGAAGTGGAAATTTGCATTCCGTAGGAAATCCACTCTATCAAAAGTTCATTCTTGTCTAGCCCATCGTTTAAAAGAGTCCTAAGTGATTGGGCAACAAAATGGCAAATGAAATTTAATGTGGATAAATATAAAGTAATGCATATTGGAAAAAATAACCCCAACTAAACATACAATATGATGGGGGCTAATTTAGCTACAACTAATCAGGAAAAAGATCTTGGAGTCATCGTGGATAGTTCTCTAACGACATCCACGCAGTGTACAGCAGCAGTCAAAAAAGCAAACAGGATGCTAGGAATCATTAAAAAAGGGATAGAGAATAAGACAGAGAGTATCTTACTGCCTTTAGATAAATCTGTGGTGCGCCCACATCTTGAATACTGCGCACAGATGTGGTCTCCTCATCTCAAAAAGGACATACTGGCATTAGAAAAGGTTCAGAGAAGGGCAACTAAAATGATTAGGGGTTTGGAACGGGTCCCATATGCAGAGAGATTAAAGAGGCTAGGACTTTTCAGTCTGGAAAAGAGGAGACTAAGCAGGGATATAATAGAGGTATATAAAATTATGAGTGGTGTGGAGAATGTGAATAAGGAAACATTATTTACTTGTTCCCATAATATAAGAACTAGGGGCCACCAAATGAAATTAATGGGCAGCAGGTTTAAAAACAATAAAAGGAAATTCTTCTTCAAACAGCGCACAGGAGATCATTGCTCCTTGTTCGTCATCTGTCGCCACTGAGAACAGCCGAGCTCCATCCTCTTTGGAATCTACCTTCAGATAGTTTTAGGTTGCTATCAAATCCCCCTCACTCTTCTCTTTTGCAGACTAAATAACCCCAGTTCTCCCAGTCTCGCCTCATAAGTCATGTTCCCCAACCCCCTGATCATTTTTCTTGCCCTCCCCTGCCCTCTCTCCAATTTGTCCATATCTTTTCTGTAGTGGGGGGCCCAAAACTGGACAGAATACTCCAGATGTGCCCTCACCAGTGCAAAATAGAGGGGAATAATAATTTCCCTCGATCTGCTGGCAATGCTTCTACTAATGCATCCAATATGCCGTTAGCGTCCTTGGCAACAAAGGCACACTGCTGACTCATATCCAGCTTCTCATCCACTGTAATCCCCAGGTCCTTTTCTGCAGAACTGCTGTTTAGACAGTTGATCCCCAGCCTGTAGCAGTGCATAGAATTCTTCCATCCTAAGTGCAGGACTCTAAACTTATCCTTGTTGAATCTCATCAGATGTCTTTTGGCTCAATCCTCCAATTTGTCTAGGTCGCTCTGGACTCTATCCCTACCCTCCAGCATATTTACTTCTCCCTCCATCTTCGTATCATCTGCAAATTTGCTGAGGGTACAATCATCCCTCCATCTAGATCATTAATGAAGATGTTGAACAAAACATAAACATAAGACAAAACATAGGATATTTTTTTCTGTAAAGCTTTTTCATAGCACATCATTACATGAATTTCCAAAGAAGCTTTAATTAAGCTTTTAGTGAGCAACGTCTTGGAAAACCATGCTACTTTAATCTCTTTGATCCTGAAAGCTTTTATCTATTACGTGGTGACAAGATTGAGATCAGAAACCTATTTCCATAGTGTGTAGAAAATGTAAAATTATTGATTTCTATAATCCAGCAGGGCAGAAAAAGATCCGTTTTATATAGCTCAGAAGCTGCTGTATATTTCACACCTTAGTATTGCACACAGCTGCTGGAAATGCATAGTTTGGATGCTTCTCAAAGACATTACTCTTCTCATAGTCTCATCTTTACTTACGAGTAACCTAAATCCACCTCCCTTGTTGACATTCATCTAGCTTGAAAGTCTCTATTTTTAAAACAATACAGCCTGATAGCACAAACTACCATTTTATGGCTTCAGGTTAGACCTGATTCTTCTTTTGAAAACTGCAGTATTTCAACAAAATTTAGAATATACGCATTTCAGCTATGGTTTATCTAAAACAGAACTATAGCCATTTTAGATCCCCTTAGATGAAGTCTCTGCTAAAGGCCCTGAGGAGACCATCTGATGAAGACAGCATCATAAGATTTGATTTACTGCTTTACACTGTAAATCTCTTTTGAAAGCGAGACAGCTAAAACTGCTTCTAGAGGAATGAAATTCTTTCCAAATGAGCACAAGTTTTCAAATCAAGTGTTAATTTGCAAGTCACTTTACAAGCATGACTAGCTAGTTAATGGGGTGGTGGTATGCAAAGAAGGGAAATGGAATGAGTTTAATAAAACAAAATACATACACACAGGTACACACACATATGTGTAATCTCTGATTTATCTGTCTTTATATGGATATACATGGTCAAACCTATGTAGAAATTTATATATGTTTCTAAGGAAAAGTCAGTATCAGTCATAGTGGGATACTGCAGTCTATAAATCACTTTGGTATTCATCAGAATGAAAGACATCATATACAGTATGTACTTTTTTAAAAATTTTCATACATGAGAAGATGCAAGCAATATAAACAGTCAGATAAATTCAGTTAAATGGAAATTTGTTCCACTTTACCTCATAGTGTCTTTGCTAATGGTGAGCTATATAATTCCTTTATTATGCATACAAAATAGGAAAAAGCTGATGAATTAAGTAAAATACAACTTTTGTCTCCTATGTAAAATAGCTTCCTATTACTTCCAATGCTATATATTAAAACTCAGGTGATTGTTCTACAACAGGTATTGAAAATGTGGTACATTTTTTGTAAAATATTCAAAAAGGACTACTGTTTCTTAATCTAAAAGATAAGGATTAAATTTTATATTCAAAAATTACCTTTTTCCGTATAGCTTCAGTTGCATTTCTTATTTAGAAGGAAGTAACATACCCTTTGATCACATCTTTGAAAAAATAAAAGGAAATGAACTTTTATAGTGTACTTCCCGCACCACCAAGAAGTGGTTTATTAGAACCCCAATTGTATCAAAATTGTGGGAAAAGAGAGATTCAAATGTTTATCCCAAAAGTTTTCTGAGAAAAGATTAACATGAACCACTGGAAAGATGTATGTACACATCACACATTTCTATGAAGTACAACATTCTCTAGAAGGGATACTACATCCCTTAAAAGATTACTGTCAGTACTGGTCTGAGGACACTCAGGCTTATGTTGGGGAGGATATGGCTTATACATTTCAAACCGATTTAAGAATCCTATCTGAAATGTAGACATAACATATTACGGCTATATGGTTGTAAAGTATATGGCAGAATTATACATAGCAATTACTTTACTGATTTAATAGATCAAAACCCAATACAAAAAGAACACTGGGGTGCATGAATTTACTACTACCAGCATCTCAGATAACATTTCAACTGAAATAAGAAAAATAAGTGGTTTAGGAAAGACTATGAAGGGCTGATGAAAACGAACACAACCACATGAAGTACACATATGGAATATTTTCAAACCCATTAACCATTTATTGAATATTTTATTATGAACTTATTTTTAGATTTATAAATATGCACTCTTCAGGATATCTCAGGGAGATGTACAGCTACTTATGCAGAAACAATATCAACATTTAGTTGAGCGGTCAACATAAATAAACTAGCCCATGATTTTATAGCAATATATCACATTCCATTTGGCAAAAGCCTGTGTAAACAGACAGGGTTTACACCATGTGCTAAAAGTCACCACTTTTGAGAGTTTCAGACTAGTAAAGGAAATTAATTCCAGAGTCAAGAACATTGCAGTTGAATTTCCCTATCAGCAGCCCACAGACATTTTAATCTAGGCATTGTTAGCTTGAACATCTCAGCTGATCTCAGCTGTCATGACACAGCTTGGAGAGAGGTCAGCTCTCAAGTAACTGGAACTTAATTCATATGAGGCATTATAGATTAATATCAACACTTTGGATTGAACCTCAAAACAACTAGGTAGCCAGTGGAGTCGGTGGCTTCCTACAACCAGCTCTGCTAAGTAAATGCCCCAATTATAGCTTCAGAGGTTAGCCCATTAAACTATAGAGGTGGCAAAAGTATGACTGAGAGAGAGTCAACTACACTAGCATGGTTACAGCTGTTACACCAAACTTTTTAGGATGTGTAATATCTCATATAGAGTTTCTTTCATGGGCCTGCCTTTGTACGAGAATACTACAGAGTTTCAGTACTTATTAAAGAGCCTGAGGACCATGCCCATTGTGGTTAAAAAAGTGGAACTCCTTAAGAATATTTCAGAATTTCATTCCTGAATAGTACTAGACAGTCTTTTTATAAGTGGACTTTGATACTGCTTGCAGTCTTTGGCTGGAATAAACAGGACCATTCTTGAGTGATGACTACAAGTTACAAGAGATACACCCAAGAGGCTGTTAGGGAACCTAGGGATCAGAAAGGCATACAGAAGCCATGGTAATAAGGAGAGGTACTGATGTAGTAGCTACTACATCCCTCTATACCGCTTTAGTTCCAGAATCAACTCACACCATGGAGCAAATTGTTCATACCACACACCAGGATCTGGGCTGTGATCTCTGTGCCTCTGTTCCTCATCAGTAAAATGAAAGCCTCGGCTCTGTGAGGATAAATGTGTTAATGTTTGTAAAGGACTCAAATATGTCAGTGACGAGAGTTTCATGAAGACTTAGATTTGGTGCATTCTCATGCAATCCAAAGTCAAAATATTTGCTTTCTGGAAATATTTTGATAAGACAAGGAGGCTTTTGTAGTGTCCAGGCAGGTGAATGGAAATTCACTAGAGAAAGGGAAATTCTTCCTCTCCACACTCTGATCAATCTGAATATTGTTAAATAAATTTAACCCCCCCCCACATTTTCCAAATATCCCAGCAAAATATTTCTTATTGCTCAGAGGAAGGAACTGCTCATTTCATCTTCATTTTTATTCCACGGGAAATTATTTTAACAAAGACGTGCTGATCACAGAACATGAAAGTAATATATATTCTGCATTTCTGAGGTTAATAGGCTGCTCATCATCTGAAGTACGTCAATGACCAGCAATTAGCACCCACACATTTAGTTACAGTGATTACACCAATTCTTGTATTAACACTGGTTTAATTGCAGCTTACATCATCTTGATTGGTGGCCTGTGGTGTTTTAAGGTATCAGCAGGGGATAGATGACTTAGCTCTGTCATCTACAGGAAAGCTAAAAAATACCATTTGCAATACAGTTCAGCTCACTACCTGCTGACCCTCCATGTAGCATAGACTTCTGTTTCTCTTCCCCACCTGGCTTCTTCTCTCTGATCCACAGGGCAGTGGTGACAGTATCTACTGCTGTTTCAGAGTTAACCATTAATTTGTTCTTACCCTATAATGGATTAACTTCATTGTGACTAAAAAGAACAGCAGTACTTGTGGCACCTTAGAGACTAACACATTTATTGAAGCATAAGCTTTCATAAGCTACAGCCCACTTCATCGGATGCACAGAATGGAACACACAGTAGGAAGATACATATACACACAGAGAGCATGGAAAGGTGGAAGTTGCCATACCAATTCTAAGAGGCTATTTAATTAAGATGGACTATTATCAGCAGGAGAAAAAACCCTTTTGTAGTGATAATCAAGATGGCCCATATCAGACAGTTGACAAGAAGGTGTGAGGATCCTTAACAAGAGGAAATTGTGACTAAGGGCCGCCAAATCAGATTGGAATATACACTTTATTCTCCTCCTCTGCTACTGTCACAGTGGTTCTTAGACATAGTAGAATCAATTCATCCTTTGACTGTGCTAGCTGGTGGCACAGAAACCCAGGATGCTGCTAAGAAGTCCAGTAGGTGGGAAGGTTGCAGTGACACCAAGTATCTACAACCCCAATCTTGCTAGGTGAACTGTGGCAGGCCAGGACTATACCAAATGTGGCGTACCCCGACATGTGCTGATGCAGAGCATTTTCCAAGCAGTTTCCACCAAGGGGCTAAAATAGCCAGCATGCAAAATAGCAAGCTGCCTATGCAGATACTGCCCACTCTCTCCCTAGCCTAACTGTCTTCTGTGCAGCTTCTTCCACTAACACAGCTTGCACTGCTCGGGGGCCCATGAATTGACTGAGTCTGCACAAGACCACTAGACTTTTTCCAAATCAATCAGACTTAGGCCTTGGTTACACTGGCACTTTATAGCACTATAAAGCTGCCAGGAGCGCTATAACCTCCTACCCGTCCACAATGGTGCGGCACCTAGAGCGCTATAACCTCGGAGTTATAGCGCTACTGGTAATCCACCTCTGCACAGGGAATAAGGGCTGTAGTGCTCCCGCTGTAGCGCTACGGCGCGAATGTGGACGCCCACTGCCGCTACAAGTGATCTCTTGAGATGCCTGGAGCCATTTAAGGCAATTGACTAGGCCCTTTAGGCTCAAATTGATCCCTGTGCTGGTGAATTCTGAAGGCCAAATTTGCAAAGGTATTTAGGTGCTTAAAGATGCAGATAGGTGCCTAGTGGAATTTACAAAGGTGCCAATTAGGTACTTAATTCCCATAGAAGTCAGTGGAAGTTAGGCGCCTAACTGAGATGCTTTTGAAAATCCCACTAGGTGCAGGGCTGGATTAAGGCTGGGGCTTTAGGGGCTCCAGCCCAGGGTCCCGACTCAAGGGGGGCCCTGCAAAATAAATTATAGGCAGCAATCTCCGGGCTGCTTAAAGAAGCGCTCAGACAGACTGCCTGCATGCCATGGCCCCATGCTGCTCGTCTCTGTGGCCCCTGGCAGGGGTGGGTGTGGCGGTTCTGCACACTGCCCCCGTCCTCAGCACTGTCTCCACAGTTCCCATTGGCTGGGAGCAGGTCAATGGGAGCTACATGGATGGAGTTTGTGGGCACAGGCAGCACACAGAGACCCGCTGCTCCCCTCCCGTCAGGGGCTGTAGAGGCGTGCTAGCAGCCAGCTGCTTCCAGGAGTGGCATGGGGCTACAGCATGCAGGAAGGCAGCCTGCCCCTGTTGCACCATTGGCCAGGAGCTGCCTGTGGTAAGTGCCTCCTGGCCAGAGCCTGCACCTTGCACCCCTTTCTCCAACCCAACCCCCTACCCCAGATCAGAATCCCCCTCCTACATCCCAACCCCCTGCTTCAGGCTAGAATCCTCTCCTGCACCAAAACTCTCTCCCAGAACCCACACCCCATCCTGCACCCCAATCCCCTGCCCCAGCTCCCTCCTGCACCAAACACCCTCCCAGGAAAAAGACTTGTATACAGGGGTCCCACAAAATCTAATACCACCGAGCCCGCAGGAGAGTTAATCTGGCCCTGACTAGGTCCTTATCTGCAGCTTTAGCTACCTAAATCGCTTTGTAAATCTGTCAGTGCAGCTCCAGTGTATGCTAATAAAGCTTGGGGACATCCCTAGCTTGTGTCTCAGAAGCACCGACTGCTATGGGCTTGAGAAACCCAAAGCACAGGAATGCACCATGTCCCTCCTTACCTTGGGCTGCCCCTAGAATCCCTCTTGTGCCAGTGACTCTTGCAAGGGGTAGTCTCAAGATGGCTGTCCTGGCTTTGTGTTCACTGGGGAGGCTCCCTGAATTGGGAATATTTCCCTAATGAGGATTGACAACCACTTTTCCTTGGCATAGCCAGTGCAAAGTGGCCACAGCAGAGCGAGGAATCCCCCCTTCAGTCTTTTGACTATTTTGTAGTGTCCCCTTGAATAGTGGAACCTAGAGGGATAACCCACAATGTAAAAAGAAAAGAATCCTCCCTTAAAGGAGAGCTGCAAAGGAATTTTTTAAAAAATTTGGGCTTATGATCCTATATCTGATACATAAGGATGGACTGAGTTTATTTTTGCTTGTGTGTTGTTTTTGTCAAGAAAAATATTATACAAAATTATTTTTTAAAAAATTTATAAAAGGGAAACGTTTAAAAAAATAAAGTTGTACATTTGTTGCAGATACCATCTTGGAAAAGGTGACTTGTTTGGCTAAAAGATGCCTTGCTTGGCTCTTGCAGTATTGTTTTTTCAATTGGCCTGTGCAACCCTTATTCTGCAATGAGCTGTGTGCAGGTGTCTGCCCAGGCAGACCTCAGTGTAGGATTGAAGCTTGTATTGCAAACTGACAGTATTTGCACATTCCTTCTAATATCAAGCCATATCTCTGGCTCCCAAGGGTACTTCACTTTACAATTTTAGCTCTGCTTCTAGTAAAGGATATAATTTGGAATGCAGCAATTCACTGAGCTTCTCACAATGTGTAAAGTTAGTCATGTGCATAAATCTTTGCAGCATCAGTGCCTTGAATTTTAATTATATGATTTTTAAAAAATAATTTGGAAAATTATTGGAAAAATGATAATAAAGGGTTTTTTGTTGGGTTTTTTTTTTCCGGTGTTGATGTAGTTATGTTGGTCCTAGGATATGAGAGAGACAAGATGAGTAAGGTAATATCTTTTATTGGACCAACTTCTGTTCGTGAGACAGCCTTCAAGCGCCGCAGAGCTGAAGAAGAGCTCTGTGATGCTCAAAAGCGTCTCTTTCACCAACAGAAGTTAAAAGATTCACCCAACTTACCTCTCTAGTAAAGAATTTTGTTATTTTAAAGACTGAGTTGTTTAAAATGTATCCTTTTCTAGATATAGATCTAGCATTGTGGAATGGGACACTGAGCTATATATAGCATGGTATTAAAATGACTATGCAATTTTGACCAGTTTAAAAATACAGGCCTGGAACCTGCACTGAGCTCTGCATCTCAGCTAGTCCCTGAAGTTACACATAGCCAAGTGGAAGATTGGGTTTACACATGCTAATGAGGGTGGGGGAAATCTATAAGAAGCTAAACAAGACATTTTTTTAACAAAAGCCACTCAATTTAATGAGACTGCTCATAGTGTATAAAGTTAAGCATGTCTAGTGCCTGTGCTGGAAACCTCCCCCCCCCACAAAGTCAAACAGAATATGTTGAGAAATGGATCAAATAAAGCAAATTTCAAGCTATGCAGACTACAATATGGATATTTTAGTCTTTGTTTTTTAAATGGTGGAATTTTAAAGTTAAAACACTGATGAATATTCAATTATTTATAAAGAAAAATCTCATTTGTGTTCCACTTTTAACCAAGTGCTTTTTCAATTTGAAAGGGTCGTTTGATTGTAATTAAGCCAAATGTTACTGAATAATTCACTCCTTTTTTTTTCTTCCTTCAGCCTGTTACATCAATTAATTTGGGACCAGAGGCTCAAACATTCTAATAAATAACAAATCTTTATTCAAATAGTAGTTAACAATCAAAGGCTGCGAGCTGTTAGAGCAGTGAATTATGAACAAAGAGACTATTTGTCAAATAAAAACTAACAACTGAAAAATAAATTTTTCGTTAACCTAAAAATCTCCACAAAACCAGGCCTACATACAAAATAGTTTCCACTGGGATTCTGTGTGAGATTTCATTTTAGTGTTACAGAGCTAAGATTGGCGTTCTTGTATTGTAATTAATTTACATTAATGCACATAGGACATGGAATCTTTGTGAATTACTTTCTCCATGTGCTGTACAGTCACTTTGAAATCTTTTCTTTCTCAATGAATTGACAGATACTCACTTACATAAGGCAACTTTGCACTTCTAGGGCTCCTTTAATCTGAAAAACTCAAAGAGGTTTCCAGACATTGGGTGGAACATTAAAGCTGTAAACTGTGCTAATATGGGGCCAGTTCATGAGGTTAGTCCCACCAAAGTCAAAATCACTGCAACTTGCATGAGAAAGTCAACGACAGAATTTGGTCTACTGTTATTAGAGATAGGCCAAAATCAGAAACTTAAGTGCAAATCCCTTTGAAAAAAAGTTGTTTAGGGGTATGAAAACAAAAGGCTCCATCTTAGATTCAGCAATTATTCCAAATTCCTTTTAATAGCTCAGTTTCTTGTTAACCAGTGATGCTTTCTTTGGGTAGAAATTACATCAAAATTAAATTTAAAGTCAAACTCAGTTTATTCATTGTGGTTAGAACATAGATCCTGTATTATGCTTGGTATTGAATGTATTCGTTATTAAACGAATTAGATGCTGCTCTGTGAACACCACCACCAACAGTGACCTGTTGTTTTTTCCTAAGTCCTTCTGCAATATGTCCTCAAAGAAATCATCATGTCTTCCATTGTTGTGGTTCTTCCTGTGGCTCTAATAATACTGGAGAATCGGTCACCCCGTATTTGCAACATTCAAGAAAACTGTACAGAATTGTGTGGGCTCCAGACTTCTGTCAGAGACAGCGGACACTGAACTGTGCTGCATGGGATCTTAAAAAAAAAAAAAAGCAACAAATCATGGGAAGGGATGACATTATGGGACAGAGCAAATTGCTTGATGGGCACTTGATTCCTAGCTCCCAGTGTTCATTATTCAGCTCATAGCTATGGCACAAAACACTGCAAAAACATCCCTGAACGCACTGTGCTGTTTGGCGGCGCATGGTACGCTGGGTTATCTATTCACCATGCACCACACTTTGCATCAACACCAGCACTCCTGGTGACCATGTGAAGCAAGCAGTCAAGTATGTAAACACGAGTGATATACTAATTGCGTCAATATATGCCGACATAACTTGCGTCAACCACAATCTGTAGTGTAGACGTGGTCTCTCTGGTCTTCTTACCTGTATGACAGAAATAGCATTGGCAGGGGAAATGCAGAATGACTAATGTCTCAGCTCTAACCCAGAAAGACCAATCTGTGAGTGGTCTGACTTCTCAGTGGGGCCAAGCACCTGCAGTTCTCACTGACTTCTGTGGGAATTGTGAAAACCAGGCCACTGATTTTATGTCATTTTAGGCAATTTAGTTTGGAAATTATAGCCTATGCTTAAAGATGCTGAAAATACCTTAACACTAAAAAGATGAAATTATCTCCAGATCTCACTTATTGCTCCGTATGCTATTTATGGAATCACTGAACTATTTAAAGACTCTTAAGCAGATTTCCTCTGAAGTTGTTATTAAAGGCTCCTGGTTAGCTAGCTGTGTGACCTTCGGAGCCTCAAAAGCCCTTTAAGGTATTTAATTTTGACAGGTCTGTGTATGGAATTTAGAGCCAATCAAGCTTGAAAGTAGAAGCTGACCCAGGTGAAATAAACTTGTAAATGCATTTCATTCATATTGTTTACTGTAGCTATTATCAAAACTGGCAAGGAATGACTCCTTGTCAAAGTCATTTAGTTCATTGTGGCCACTGTAGAATTTCTCAAGGAAATATCTAGCATTTTGATACAAGAAGATGAATATGCATTTCTTTAAGGGAACTACAGGCAAGTTGCATCTTAGGCGCATTTAACATGCACGAATTCAGCTTTGCGCGGTCGGCAAAAACAGGAAAAAAAAGAAAAATAACAATTTAAAAACTGCATCTGTAGTGCAGGCGATTCCACCCGCCATTCAACTCAATGAGAGTTTCACTATACGTGGTTTTCACTTTACGTGCTAACCGCAGAACGGAACCCCTGTGTAAGATGAGACTCGCCTATATATACTTTAGATCAAATTTATCATAGAGAAAATTGTCTTTTGTCTAAAGATGGACTCAAGCTGCAAAATTCATATCTCAGTTTCGAATGGCCTGAAGTTTATCCACTATAATATTATTGATAAGAATTATAATTATTGTAGCACTTAGAGACCCTAGTCATAGGCCAGGACTCCACTGTGCTAGGTGCTGTACAAACACAGAACAAAAAGATGGTCTCTGCCCCCAAAGACTTACAATCTAAATAGTTATTGGGGCAAGCTGCAAAATCCAGATGTGTTCCCAACTGGCATTTTCTCTCAAGGATTATCTCTACTTAAGACCATGCTGATGTTCACTTATAACTAATATTGGTGATATCTGCTCCATGTTTACATCTTGAGAATTGATTTCTGTGGGAGTTGCAGGTGCTCAGCGCTTTTCCAAAGTTGGCACTTTATTTGCAAAGAACTGTAAATCCGAACATATTGTGACGGAGTTAGACCAGAAGGGTATAGGAGAGTGCTGGAAGGCAGGTATATCAGCCTTAGGATGTGCAGGTCCTTGTTCCCTGGATAGCCAAACAAAGGCTACTCCAGACCAATCAAGACACCTGGGGCCAATTAAGAACCTTCTAGAAAGGAGTAGAAACAGCTAGCCTGATTGGGACACCTGAAGCCAATCAGGGACTGGCTGAAACTAGATAAAAACCTCCCAGTTAGTCAGGTGGGCTGTGAGAGGAAGTTGTGCTGTTGGTGAGACTAAGTGGTGGACAACATATCATACTGAAGGAAGGAGGCCCTGAGGTAAGGGTGAAGTGGAGTTTGAAGAAGCGGAGACTGCTGTGGGGAAGTAGCCCAGGGAATTGTATTGTGTTTTGTGCCTAAAAGGTCAGCCATCTTAGCTGATACTATTAGGGTCCCTGGGCTGGAGTCTGGAGTAGAGGGCGGGCCCGGGCTCCCGCCCCCCTTTTCCATCTTCCATACTGGCCTGTGATGAAGGTAACTCACTAGGCGGTGACTCTTGCCAATTATACTGTGAAAGGGAGGTCACTCTGGGGCCTAGATGAGTTTCTGAGGCCCCTCAATCTGCCAGGAAGCGCAGGACCCACAAGTACAAACTTGGAGCTTTGTCACAATATATTAGAATGCTCACTGCTGATATAAACCAGCAGGCATAGCGCTGCTACTGCTAGGAGAAATTAAACTGTATCATTGCCTGAACATGAGCTATCTAGACCTACTCTCCATTCATTACAAGCTCTTATACAATATTTAAAATGCTCTGGTGTATTTAGCTAAGTCCCATTCTCCCATCTCATCCCCAAACCAAATCCAGCTTCTGTTCACAGGGATCAACTCAGCAATACGGCAAACATGGAAATTGAGTATAACCTATGTCTATCTCAGTGGTTCCCGAACTTTAACAACCCATGAACCCCTTTCACTAAAATGTCGTCTTGTGAACTCCTTTCTAAAAATGAGTATTTCCAGAGACTTTTTCTCCTTTACCTGAGTATAAATTATAAAAGCAGTGATCCTGGAAATATAACATTTGTTTTTATTACTTGCTTATTACACACTATTAATTATTCTTTATCCTTACAGTATTTTTATTACATTATGAAAACGGCAACACTCTTCCAAGAACTCACTTTTGTGGTTTGTATCACTTTTGATTAAGCCTGTTATAAGACAAGGCTCCTATCAGAGGTGCCAGGAGAAAAAAGGGGTGTGAGGGAAAGACCCTGCATACACTGGGGCCTGGGGGAGCACTGCCGGAAAAGGGGGGCCATGGAAAAAGGAGAGGAACCCATGGGAAGGGATGCGCAGATGCAGGGGTGGCATGTGACTCTCGTCGCCCACCATATTGGCGCCTCTGGGTCCTATGTTTCATCAAGGAGTATCAGATGTGAAACAGCATGAAGGTATTTAAGAAGCCAACACAAAAAGTCCCTCCTACACAAGCATTCAGGTCTTGATCAGTCCAGGCAAACAATGCACATTACAACAAAGCTTAAACTTGTTCTTCATAATAATTTTAAAAACACTAGCAGCCTATTTAATTTAAAAAAAAGCAAAAAATAGCCACCTCCCTTTCTATTTTGTAAAGAGAGCCTTGAAGTTAAAATCTCCTCAGTGTGACAGATATGTTTGCTTTGATCTGCTTCGCTCCTGGAAGTCCCCATGGATCCAGACTGCTGGCCCCGTGCTGCCCAGGATCCTTATGGACAGTTCTGTCCGCCATTAGGGATTTTTTTCCCAAGAACCCCCTGTAACATTTTGTGAACCCCAGTTTGGGAACCACTGGTCTATCTCCATTTTATTTCTTCCATAAGCCCCAAAAGTCACATTCATATTGTTCACTTTTTTCCTTTTGTCAAGAAGTTGCTAGGTGTCCCTTGCCTACCATCGAGCCATATGAAAGTCAGCAGTTTATTCTCTGCATTCTGCTGACACTGGAGATACTAACAGAGTGAACCTGGAATGTTTTATAAACTTCAGCAGAATCTCTAGTATACGGCTAATGTTTAAAATACATTTTACTTTAGGGTAACAGTTCGGCGTGTGAAGAATTGGTGTAGGTTTTAAAATTTTGTTATTAATATAATTTTTTAAAAATATGCTAATCAGCATTCTCTGAGCAAATGTGCCCTTTTTGTTGTTTAAATTTCAAACCAAAGAAGAGCTGAGAGAATAATGCAAAACTATTCATGAATATTCACTCAGTATTTACATGAGTGTCCTTCAGCTATGATTGCATGGTCTTTTGTGTTTAATTTCCATGAACATTTTGAAAGACTGAGTTTTATTGGCACAGATGTCTGCATAAAGTTAACAGTAGATTTCAGTGGTTATAATATCAATATATTAACAATTCCATACCTTCCTCAGTTTAGCCCAGTTGTGCTTTGCATAAAGGTGTGTCTTTTTCATTAAGTCTTCAGTATATGTCTTTTCCATCATGACTTCATCTCATATTCTGAAGTATTACAGTCTGTAAAGATATGTCAGCATGGGTATGTACACCAACCATTGTTTTCACAGAAAATTTCAGAGAAAAATATCCACCACAATGCAGAGGAATTACTGAATTACTTAAAAGGTGCATTCGCCGCTTCAATTAGGATAAGATTTTCAAAAATGACATCAATGAGGGATAGAAGTCTAGGCACTTTTGAAAATCCCACTAGGCACCCATCTGCATCTAAATACCTTTAAAAATCTGTCCCTAAGTGATTTAGAAACCTGTCTTGTTTAAGTCCATAAGACTTAGGAGTCCTAATACCTAACTCACATTTGAAGATGCGATTTAGGTGTCTCAATCATTTAGATCCACCTTCTGCAAAGGTAATTGGGTGCCTAAGTCCAATTGGAATGAGACACCTAAATATCTTTAATGATCTGGGCCTTATACCTTTTTGAAAATTTCACCTTTAGGCCCAAAATTTAGGTTTTGTAGTTTTTTAAAAAGCGTTTTGTAAAATCTAGACTAAATAGAAACGTTTATGACATTGTAAAATGTCAGTTAAAACAGTTGTTTAAAATGTAAACATTCCCCAAAGTGAAAACAAACAATGGCATCAGACTATTGTATGAAAACCAGAAAATGCAACTGCTTAGAAATCTTAGTGAAATGAATATTTCTATTTTTATTGTCTAGTAAGTTGAATGCAAAAAGCAAACTCCCAGCATAACAGAAGTGAAAAGCAAATCAGGTTTAAAAAAATACAGTCTAGTTTAGTAATCTCTGGTGTTATTTCAATAAGAGATAAGGGACAGTTCAAATATTTTTTTTATCATAGCTGTGTTCCTTTCAGACTTTGTGGATATGAAATTAGAGATTAGGACAGTTTAAATATGTTTTTATCATGTCTCTGCTCCCTTCAGACTTTAAGGGTATGAAATGAGAGGTTTTGTGTTTTTATGGGTTTCTTTCAATTCTAATATTTTAATACACTCTAATTATTAATATTTGTGTTGTACAACAATCTATTATTATTGTATACAGGACCCCAAATGTTCTAGAGGATGGATGACCTTGTGGTTAATGCACTGAATCAGAACTGAGGAGATCTGAGTTCATTTCAAAGCTCTACCTCCGACCTTGGACAAGTCATGTAATTTCACTGTGTTTCAGTTCCTCATCTGCAAAGTGGGGATAATAATGTTTCCGTAACTGCTGTGAGAACGAATTCATTAAAATGTTTCTGAGGCATGCAGATTTTATAGTGATGGGGCTATGAAAAAGAGAGAAAGATATCTTTACCAAACAAACAGGACACTACAGTCCCTGCCTTTAAAAGTTTACAATCTACAGTGAATCTGTGTCATTGATATTCTTTTGTAACCTGTTTTATGTCACTGATTCACAAATGTTTTCATACTGCAGGCATTTCTTTGACAGACCATTTCATGACTATCTCCCTTCCTGATCCTGAACCTATACCTTCCTCGCTGTAACCTGACTGGCAGCTTGGTTACATGAAAGTGACATTAAAACAGAATCAAGGAAACTAGAGAGAAATAGTGTCACTTTTATACAAAAGATCATAAAAGTAATACAACACTCTTTTCCCCATTTTGTACCTGTGATATTCATTTCTGTTTCCTGGGTACAGGGCTTTTTGGTGCCAAATAAGTCCTGGTTGCTCATTGTTTCCACTGCTCTAATTTCTCCAGTTCATTTTGCAGTGTGGTTCTGTCCGCCTGTGTGTGTGCTATCTTTACAATTTTGTAGTCCTCCACAAATATAATCACAGTTAGATTTACACCACAAAACAAACAAACAAACAAACAGTGGCTGAAAAAAGACAAGAAGCAGTTACACAGGGTACAAAGATTTTTTTGTTTTTTAAAAGTTACTCAACAAAGCATCTAGAAATCCTGGGTTACAACTCCCAAAATGGACTCCTTAAATGATGGTGCACTCCTCACCACTGGGAAACAGCTCTGTGGAACATGTAAAAGTGCTGCACTGATCACCAGTGGATCACCGGCCATAGTTTTCAAACCACTGTTTTTGTCAACTCAATGTTATATAAGAGTAAACTATATAATATGTCCCAGCTGTTATCATAAGGTAACTAGTAAATGTTAACTTAGGCCCTAATGCTGCAGTGAGAACTCTGGTGGCAGATTCCTGTATCTAACTGAAGACCTCTCGACTTCAGTGTGCCTAAGTGCAAATGCGCAGGCCTACCTACATCATTCTCAGTGTAAGACTGGGGCATTAGTTTTCAGGACTACACTGAAATATATATTGATAATGATAAGTTAAAAAAGAAAAAAAAACAGAGGGCATAAAGCAACATATTCCCTTTACAATTATTAGTCACTTTCTCAGTTAATCAAGCTATCATCTTCAGTTTATTATATTAGACCTTTTACACCCTCATTTGACTATTGAAAATTTTGAGAACATCTCTTCAGGCTTGCAGAGATCTAATGATAGATCGATTGCAGCTATAAAACTGAGCACTGTGGTTATTTCTACCTTGCGTTTCCCAACAAGCATCTCTGCAAGATGCTAGAGTGAAATAAATAAATCCCCATACGTAAGGGATGAAGTGGATAAAAATTTAAATTATAGCATTCAGTTAATATTAATAAGGAATGTAAATTTAAATTTACATTGGGTTTACTTTGTTTTAAATTATCCAGAAAGGAACAGTCTTGATTATCAAATCAGTAAAGTAGGGGCCCAATCTGCCATTCTTTGCACAGTCAAATCTCCCATGGATACCAGAGGAAGTCTTGGGTGAGTGCAAAGTATGGTGAATTAGGTCCCAGAAGAGAAACTTTTCTCTTTTTAATTCTGTATTCTTATCATATCAATGCATTTCACTTGCACAAATTTACTAGATGGTATAAAAGCTTCTCAAATTATTCAGGATGAGTGTCATAATGCTGAAACTATAAAACAGGATATTATCAGATAAAAATAAATGTTTTTCACTTTCACATTTATCTGTCTTTCTAGTGTAAATTTTACAGGTATTAAAATAGGTTGTTTATAGTTGTCCCTTTTGAACTGTTACATAATACCGCTTTGGCTTTGTGCCTGTCAATACAGATTATAGTTCACATTAATGAGCCATTCACTGAATGAATGACTGAATGAAAGTCTCACAAGAAAGAAAAACAATTTCAAAAGACATATATTAACATAGGAATGAGGTCTTTTTTCCTTAAATCTACATAATGGAAGCTGACAAAAGCCTAGGAATTCCTTACACGTTGACTGTAATTAACATTAATATATACTTACATAAGTGGGCATATGAATTACACATTACAGTTAGTGGAATGTACACAATGGAAATTTTTAATAGGCAAATCAAGTCTGGTAATCTTGAGACTTTTAAGTTTAACAGGATCTGGAACAGTTTTGTTCCTGACCACCTGCACTGCACAGGATGCTGTGCAAAATTATGTAACTAATTACCCTTACCTTTCTGAACCTACATAATTCTTCCGATTTCACACATCTGGGCACATCCATGTAGCACCAGTTCCACAACAATTGATTCCGCAGCTATTTACAAAGTTCTAATACTTCCATATCAGGACTGTCTGACTTGAAGAATATTGTGATTTACTAGCAATCTGTGGCCTAAAATTTCAGGTTTGAAATTATTTCCATGACTTGTTTTTTAATTCTAACAAAACATTCATACAAAATATAGCACATTGTTCAGACAGAATTGACTAAATACTAATTGTCTTATTCACATAACTAATTCCACTGATCTAAAACTGCCTAACCATAAATGGGACTATGAGTGTCAGTAAGGGAAGTAAAATTTGGCCTGATATACAATATTGAGCAATACATACAAAACTGGCATGGTAAGGTAACACTAAGACCCACTACTTAAGGATGTGCTTAAAAAGTCCTTTGCTAGATTGGGAAATTTGCCATATTTCAACTACAACCACCTCAGGCTCTAGAGGTGGGGGAGGGGAGGAGACTATGGCAAAACGACTATTTTTACTTGTACTCAAAAATGCCTGAACCATTTTAAATCAAGCTTAAAAAAAAATTATCCCTCATGAAGAGACGAAGCCAGTAAAATTTCAGCTCAAAAAGGTAAAACTCCAACCAAATTATAAGCAACTCAAAGCTGGGAGTTATAATAAAAAGTGCTGGGCAAATGGAATATACAGGAGTTGGGAGAGGTGAGGTTATCCTGTGTGCCTGTATAAATATTGTGAGGGAGATTCTGTGGTGCACCAAAACTCACAACCCAGGGGAAAGGGAAGACTATGATATCTTTAAATCACCTTAACCCCTTCCCAATCCTAGGATGCTCCAGGCCTCTGGAGTAATTTAGAGAGCCCTGCAAGCCATTCTAAGTAATAGGTGTCTCAGGGCTGCTTTATAGGTCAGAGCACTGACCAGCATCTCTGCAGGTAGCTGTAGCCTCACCTGCTCCCACCACATATCCTATATAGCCTTGCAAAGAGGTCCCTCAAAGGAAGTCTCATGGCTGTCTTACTAAACTGGAACCAGGGCTTTTAGGGCCACTCAGAGCTGCTCCAATGCTTTCAAATGGCTAAAAGGGGCAGCAGAGGGTGTGAGAATCTCACTGTACACACACATCGATATAAACATTTGATTTTCAAACAAAATCTTTACCATATTCTTGAAACCGTTTGTATTTGTCCTATGGACATCTATATTCACAGACAGTGAATTTTAGGGCAGCACACTAGAATACTAAAAGTGGAAAGTAACACTAAATTTGCTTTCTGTGAACACACTCGTACTCACATAAGCTAAGTTCTTCCAGGCCCCCTATACAGGACAGCACTTAGCACATACTTAATGGGAGCTGAACACATGCTTAAAATTAAACATGTGCTTAGGTGTTTGACTGAATAATGATGATTTCCTGAATGAATCAGGGTTTCAGCTAGGGAACAGAAACACAAATACAGTGCAATTTGTGACCAATCACAACTAAGTAACACAGCTTGCTATTTTGAATTTCAAATACCAAGCTATAAATAACCTTCACAAATCATTTCATATACTATTTTATGGATTAAATTTGAGAAAACAACATTCTAGTCTCAGGAATTCTGTGAATAATGAAAAGGGTAAACATTTTCTTATGTATTGTTATGACTATTCAGTCAACGTTAGTAATAGTGTAAATAATGGGAACTAATTGTTTTGATATTTTTTCTTCTTTTTCCACCTATGCTCTGTGTTGCCACTCTTCAAGAAAAAGCATGTTTCTTGATACTGATCTTTAGCACAGTATGCACTACATGGGCACATGTTGTATAGGACCACTCTTACAAGGAAACTAATTCTGACTCATATATAAATCTGCTCAGTGTGTCCAGACCTTCACGTTAATAGGGAGGATAACAGCTGAGGACACTAGTTGTACCACTGACTGATCATTTATATTTACTGCACATATTAATTTATATATATATATATACATATATATATATATATATATGGGATATTGCAAGTATGGAGCCTGATCCTTGTACTTACTCAAATAGATGAGTTCACTGAAAATACTGAGGGCTCGACCTTACAAATACACATATGCTTAACTTTAAGCACATGCACAAATCTTCAGGAGCAGAGTCTATGCGTCACAACACAAAACATCAGCTTTCAAAATATTGTAGTGTTTTTAAAGACTAAAAACAGGTTGCCAAAAAGGTGAGTATGCAACTTAGATTTAAAATAAGACTGTCCCTTAATAGAACATTCCTCTAGCAAGGAGTGAGGTGAACAAATGCATGACATTGAAAGAATGCAAACAGAAGAAGAGGGAGGGGGCAATAATAAAATCATCAAAGGAACACAACAGTCTGGCTGGGGTATACACCAGTATTAATGACCTTTATTAAGAAAGATTGAAAGTGCCTAAAATATTAAACATAACATTCAAAATCTGATATTTAAATGTATCAGCAACCAGTAACGGTGGAAATATGGAGGACAGTAGAAATAATCCTAGCTGAATAGTTCTGAATAGATTAGGGGTTATGGATCCAAAAATGTAGGAGAATATTTCACTTGCCTAATAGGTATATTTTGTAATCAATGGATGAACTACATTTTTAATAATACTATTTTGCACTTAAATAGTACTTGTAAATCTTTTGGCACCTTCTCAGTATTGTTTATTGACTAATTTAGTAGCCAAGCTAGAGCACCAGCTGGGAGTCACAATGAAGAGCTTCCCCATACAGTCCATGCTGGAACCACACCACTCATTTTAACTTCCAATTTGAAATAAAACACTTGATCTAACATTATTTTAAACATACACGTGGATACAAATGTCTCTATACTCTACATCAGGAGTCGGCAACCTTTCCGAAGTGGTGTGCCGAGTCTTCATGTATTCACTGTAATTTAAGGTTTCGTGTGCCAGTAATACATTTTATCATTTTTAGAAGGTCTCTTTCTATGTCTATAATATATAATTAAACTATTTTTATATATAAAGTAAAAAACGTTTTTAAAATGTTTAAGAAGCTTCATTTAAAATTAAATTAAAATGCAGAGTCCCCCAGACTGGTGGCCTAAACCTGGGCAGAGTGAGTGCCACTGAAAATCAACTTGTGTGCTGTCTTTGGCACCCATGCCATAGGTTGCCTACTCCTGCGCTACATAAATAAACACCAATACTGAAAACAATCCCATTCTTTCATGACCCCCACATACCTAATTAAATTACTCAATAAACCATAGTACCAGAATACCTTTGCCGATCCCCAAAAGGATATAGTACTATTTATGTGGACTTTTAATGGAACAGGGAAAACAAGATTAGATTTAAGCAGGTTGCCAGGCTCCAAAATTCCATGGGAATCAATGGAGATTAGAATTCTAACTTATTTTGTGAAACTGGGCTCCAGTTCTTATCCTCGGCCACATTGTACCCAGATGATTCTCATGCGCAGAGGTGAAGGAGAGGGTCACAATGATATCCCCTTTAGGCTCTTGCAAAATAATTGGTGTAACTGGAGCCCAAGCACAGGGATAGTTACCTCCACCCACCTGCTAGGGTGTGAGCCCCAAAAATTGGTGAGGAGAAGGTGGTGCCATTGCTCATTCCCCCTTAGTACTAGTCATCAAGAGGAGCCTGTATGCAAGGGACGTATGCTGCACCATCCCACATGCTCCGGAGCTCCAGGAGGCTGAATCCCAGAACCGGAATTCCTCCTGGAGCTCTCCTCTGGAATGAAGCAAAACAAGCCTTCTGTTGGAAAACATAATTTATTCACTGAATTGCACTGGCTTCATATTCAGATATTTAATAGTTATATTTCAAATCTGGATGCTGGGGCTTTATTGGAGGTGAAAGGATTTGAGCAAATGTTGTCTGAATATGCAATGAATGTCATTATCAACTAGCTTCATGCAGAGCACCCATAATCTTTAGAAGCAGGCTGCTGGCATCATGAATTCCACTCTATTTTGGTCTCAACAAGCCTTGCTCTGGCTGAATCCTCTTGTCCAGATTGGCAAGCCCCCTTTTTATGACAAATTATCCCCTGGTGTAATTACACTGAGAGCAGTGGAGTTACACCAGGGATGAATATGGCCAATGATGAGATTAAACCTTTGCCAGCCTATGGTAGGAATTGCAGCTACCTTTGATACAGCTATGAACATATTTTAAGTTAAAAGGATACCATTCAGTAGTTCTAGAAAAAATGTACTCTTCTACGCATACCATTGAATGGGAATATCCTCACTAGCACAGCCTGGGCTTCACACTGAGCTTCAAATATGTCAGCAAGTTTTCTGAGCCACGTTTGACTTAAATATTGTCTTAAACATGTTATGGGAAATATCATCTTCCAGGATGGGCAGTCATTACCTGCTACATGTTGTTCCTCATGTGCTGATTTGGAGACACACACACAAGTGGCAAGTTATTTTGCCTTAACACTGCTGAGGTTACCATTAAGGCTTTGCACTAAAGTAAAACGTTGGATGAAGCTGGGATACATATTTGCTTTTGTGTATCTGGTGGCAATAAAAGCAAAAACCTCATGGAGCACTGGCATAGGAGCACTAGTGGTGTATGCAACATGAAGTCTGAGAGGAATCCACATCTTTTTCTCTATTTTAGGTGTTCTCAAACTGGAGGTCGGAACCCCTCAGGGGATCTCAAGGTTCTAACATAGCGGTGGAAGGGGGTTGCGAACTGTCAGCCTCCATCCCAAACCCCACTTTGCCTCCAGCATTTATAATGGTGTTAAATATTTTAAAAAGCATTTTAATTGATGGGGAGTCGCACTAGGAGGCTTGCTATGTGAAAGGGGTCACCAGTAGTCTGCAAATCGCTACTTTATTTACTTGCTTTTAAGGTTTTGGGAGAATGTGGTGTGTTCTGACGCAATCTTAACTGTTACTGCATATAACTTTTGTTTGTTAAATTATAGAAACATGGAAAAATAATCCTATATTATTTAATGTTTGGGCAGTTGGAACAAGGTAGGGAATCAGGACTTCTGGGTTCTTTAATGTTCTGCTGCTGACTCACTAGAACATTAGATTTAAATTCCTCTCTGCTTCCATTTCTCCGCCTATAAAACTGGGATAATATCACATTCTTACCTTTCATAATTCTTCCCTTCTGGAATGTCTTTTTCAGAAAAACTGTTTCTCTAAATTAATAGAGATATCTAATGGCCCATATTTGGGTAGTGATAATTTCTCTTTTCCCATGTACTCAGTGCAAGGAGTTTCCTAAAGGCCATAATGAGTGCCAAAGGACTAATTCTACTAAATAGAAATGTGAAACGACATAGATGTGCAGACTAACATTGTGATAGATATGGGCAAATGTGAAGAAAAAAATCCCCATGTGCAGTGTAGCAAAATGGGATATGAATAACTGTGTGCATTGTGTTCGCAGTAAATAGCTTTATGGGATTATTGTGCCGGAGACGTCACAAGGGTGGGTGTGGAGGCTTTATCAATGTTTGTAAAATGCTTTGAGACCTACAAATGAAATTAGTATTAAGAGGGAGGCAGCATGGACCAAACTACATCAGGAAACCTGGGCTGTGCTCCCATCCGTTTGGAAGACACACTCGTGGGTGACCCTGAGCAAGTCACTTTGGGCCTGATTTCAAGGGCCTTTCGGCACTCAGAACTCCAAGTGAAGTCAACCAGAGTTGCAGGTGCTCCCCACCCTTGTAAGAAAACCAGATGCTCTGTGCCTGAGGTTCCCCCACTAAAGTGGCACAGTGTCCACACACCGCCATGATTATGCAAAAATCTAGGGACACCTGTCCGACTCCTGATTTAGGCTGCCCCTAGATTTCTTTCCATCCCTCACTGGGGTGGGATGCCACAGCCAGGCGTCCAGGTTGGAGAGGCCCAAGCGCACCTGAAAGTGAAACAAAAACTGCCTGCGGCTGCCGGGGGTCACAGGAACTCGCTGGTCGCCAGGGGCTGCCATGTGACATTCGCTTTGCAGCGGCACTTGCTGCTGCTCTCCCCGCCTGCGGCTGAGCGCCCTCCCCCGAGGCACACGGCCCCTCCCCACAGCCTCGGGCCCGGTTTCCCCTTCCCCGGCCGCTGACGTCCCTCGAATAGCAGCACAAGGCGGGTGATTGAGATTCTGGCGAGCGGTTCGGAGCCTCCTGCAGGCGCCGCGGCCACCCCGGTGCCTCTTGGTCCCGGTGCAGCTGGGCTGAGCCCCTCGCCATACACACGCCGCCTGCCTCCGGACAACGAGCGTTTTGCCCAGGGCTGGGCCACTTTGTAGCCGGAGACCTTTCCCTGGCCACCGCCCCCGGGACGCAGGGAGACCCTGAGCCCGCTCCCTACCTGCAGCCGCCCCCAGTCCCCCGGGCGCGGGCAGGGAGAATGGCCCCGCTCGCTGCCCCTTCGCCCTGGGCGCTGCTGCTGCTGCTCCTCCTGCCGCCGCCCTTCTCCGTGGCCTCCAAGCTGAACATCCCCAAAGTGCTGCTGCCCTTCGCCCGGAGCACCAGGATCAACTTCACCCTGGAAGCCAGCGAGGGCTGCTACCGCTGGTGAGTGAGCGCGGGAGCAGCCCGCCCGCCGGCCCAGGCGCCTCTCTGCTCAGGGACTGCTCGTGGCTCAGGTGGCCCCGCAAGCGCCAGCCCGGATCAGCACGTGGGGCGGGGAACCCGGGCAGCCTGCGGCCTCCTCCCTTTGTGTACAGCCGCCCGCCTGGCCCTGGCCGGGTCCCCTCTAGGGGCGGAGGCCGGGCTCCGCAGCCATTCGCGCGGCTGCCGGCGGCTCCCCGCGGTCCCTAGGAGCAGCCAACGCAGCGGCTGGGAGCCTGGGCCCGAGAGCGTCGCGCTGCTGCATCTTACGCTGCAGCACGCCCAAGGCAGGGCGGGCGAGATCTGGGCCCTGCCGGTGCCGGGAGGAGCGGACGGGGCTCTGGGGAGGCTGGGCTGGGGCTGAGCGTGCGGTGAAGTCTCGTTTCCTTGCACTGTCCTAAGGCTGGGCCCGGAGAGCCGCAGACACCAGTGCTGGGCCAGGCGTGTTGGCCCAGGCCGCGCTGCCAGGTGCCCCGGTACAGGTGGGAGAAGAGCTGAGAGAGTCTGGAGACAAGGGCTCGCCATGTTACAGTGTAGTAAATGGGCGTAGGGACCGGCGTGCTATAAAAATAAGTGGATACAATGCAGGATGGGGGGAGGAAGAACTAAGAAAGGGGTTGCTTGGATGCCTCCTTTGATGGCCCCGTTGACATTTTCATATGTATAAGCTGTATTAGGTATGCTGGCAAAGCAACCTGCAGTGATTTTTTTCTGGTGACTGGAAGGTGGTAAGCAGCCTTAGGCTGTGAAGGGTATCAACTTTTTTTTTTTGAAGGCATGCATTAATTATAGTCTTATTTGAATTTGGAACTTTATCATTTAATGGTGGGAATCCAGTATGTGCATTGGCTAGCTCATCCAAGGATAGCACATTCGCGAGGTATTGTGGGAACACCAGCTACCCTCCCATCCTATGAACAGTGGACACTTACCTGCTTGTGCAGTGCAAAGAAATGTGAGAGGGGAAAATCCGTAAGGGCCTGATTCTACATAGTTTGAAAAACAAATCTCATGATTTTCTACCATCTGTATGAAAAATTCCACACCCACCCAGCACCAGATCCACAGAGGAAGTTTGGGATTTAAATAGCTTTGTGGATCTAGATGCTGAATTCTGCCTGAGCAAGAAAAAAAGGCAGGAAAGTATTTGCATATCTGGCTGGATGAGGAATTTTTAGGTACAGAGAAATATGTACTCACCCTCTGCATGTGAGGTGCCTTTGTACAGGTCACCATCCCATATGTGGGCATGGTAGTAAGGGAGGAGGCTAAATGCTTAGATGTCTGTCCAAATACTGAGTCAGATTCACCGTTGTGTTTCTTCATTGGGGATAATGCCAGAAACACACCATGAGATGTAACAGCTAACCCCTTTCTCAATTTCTCCGTCCAAAAATGTAAAAATTAGGCAATACCTCACGCTCATGGCTGACTTAGACAATAATATGCTAAGCATGTAGCCTCAGAAGAGGCTGGATTAAAGAGGAACACGGGGTCAGATTGTTTTAAAAGGTAAAAGATGCCCCAGTGTGAATAATTTTACTGGCCTCTGGTCAAGATGGCAGAGTAAGGATACAGGATATAATGCATGGGTGTGGAATAGACATTTCTACATTGGGAAGCCGGCTTATTCATACGAAGCAACACAGAGGTTGATAGGTTGGACATGTTGAACTCAGTGGGACTGCTTGCTGAGTAAAGGAACGCAAGTGCTTGCAAATTCAGAGCCCTAGTGTTTCCTAATGGTGCTAACATCTTCACGATAAACGATGTTTAAGTAACACATCTCTGATTTGCAGTAGCAGTGAATGTGAGGTGTCCAGCTAAATAAATGTTGATATTCCAAGTCTTCATGATTACATCTGCACTTGTCCCACTTACATGTTTGTAGCAGATTTTTATTGTTAAATTTGTGGTTGAAAACCATTAAAACTCATTCCAGTGAAATATATTTTTCCTGTGTATCAATGAACTTAATCTGTCACTCAGACTTTTATGTACTTGTATCTTTGCCTTGATATTAAATAGTTGAGAGACTGGTCAGAAACCTTTAATATGGCTACTTACAAGTTCGAGTCCCACTCCTTTCCCATCCAAGAAGAACAGTAATCAGAGTTGCATCAAAAGTTTATTTTAATCCTAAACTGCATTTGTAGAACAGAAAGAGGAAGCAAGTTATTAGGTACAACAGTTTTTAAATGAAAACAATAGTTTGCTGGTTGCTATGGAGCTGTTTACTGATTGCAAATATATTCTACAGATATTTTCTTGCCATATTTTTTTAAAGGTTTCTGGAGTCTGTGCAGAATCATTTTACCAGTCAGTTTGGCTCATTAAAAGAAAAAAAAGTCACAAATTAGGGATGTAAAATATTCCGTGGTTAACCTGGTAACCATTAGTTTTACTGTTAACCTATCCTCGCCGTTAACCTCCAGCCGTGCCAGCCAGAGCAGCCCCGGTCTGATCAGCCCTAGCAGAGCAGCCCCACTCCCTTTAATCAGTCAGTTAAATTATATAATTTTAATCGTTTAAATGGTTAACTTTTAAAACAATATTTACATCTCTGTCACAGATGCATGAAAGTGGTACTTCATTTGCATAGGCAATATATCTTCATTATCCCTAGTAAACGTGAAAAATAGTAGTGAACATTCTCCCTCTCTCTCAATCACGTATATTGATTAGTTTTATAGAAAAAAATAACGATCAACTTTCAATGCACCAGCCATCTTTTAGAATGTCAGTTTCTCTATTCTGTATGATTAAAAGCTTGCAGTGGTAGTTAACATTAATTAAGAGATGTGTGAATCTGATATTGATCACTGTGGAATTGCACCCTAAGGCAGTATGGCCTAGTGAATAGGACACTGGACTGGACTTGGTGAAACCTAGGTTCTGTTCCAGCTCTGCCACTGGCCTTCTGGATGACCTTGGGCAAGTCATGTCACTGCTTTGTGCCTCAATTTCCCCAGCTGGAAAAAGTGCTAATGATGCTGACCTCATTTTGTAGGGCACTTTGAGATCATCTAATGAAAAACACTATATAAGAGCTAGGTTTTATTATTATTTGAAGGAGAAAGTAAGTCTAAATTGATACCAGATCTTGGGCCTAAGGTATGCCCTCATTTTCAGCCTTCGTGATATAAATCTATCTTATCTTCTCTCTTGCAGAGCAACAGACAGGATGTGGGTGACATTCTATGTATATCCATAAAACCTTTTGGAGGAAGTAGCAGCTCTCTGTAAGGGGCTGACTATAAGTGATGAAGATGATTTAGCAAAACTGAAAATGTTTAGGAAATTGCATTGATTAATCTTTCTTTCCTGTCTCACAACCACCTGCCGAAAAAGCCAGTCTTTGACTAGAATGCGTTAGGAGGAGACCTAATATGAGGGCAGACTGTTGCACATCTGCTTATTACCAGTTCTCTGAAGCATCTGATTCTGCCCATTGTCAGAGACAGAAAACTGGACTGGATGGACCTGGCAGTTCTCATGTTTAACTCCCCCTTTGCTTCCGTCCAAACTTTTCCATAAATATACTGGTTGGAATTGCATATTCAAGAAAAACCAAAGTATCAGAATTACAAGATACAGGAACATGTGTCTGAAGAGAGGATTGAGATTGTGTTACTTGTAGCACTGCTACCGTATGTCAGAGGTAACAGTATAAATATTTAGGGCATTGCTATCATTTTCATCATTTCTCTTCTGTGAAGATACAAGAAGCAGATAAAGGTGGCATTTGAATTTCTCCTCTTTCTAGAAGAGAAGAAACTTGCATAGGCTAAGAATGAATTCTAGATGATCAACTAGGTTATGGGAAATGGGTCTCTTCTGTGGTGGTACAGGGGGTGGGTGAGAAGTCTTGTCTAGTTAATTTTTTCTTGTGCTTGTAAAGTTCCCTGGGATTTCTCTTTCCACACCTTCAGATCTCCTGTGTCAGGAGGGTCCTTCTGACAGATGAGTTCTGGATGTGGATTCCTCCAGAGTTCATTATTGTTCTAAGAAACGGTTCAAGGGAGAGAGGACATAATGCATTCTGCTTCCCTCCCCTGCTTATAATGATAGCAAATTCTGCTTCCGTAGCATTTCCTGTCCAGGGAGTGGGGGGACTGATTTAACCTCAAATTCTGGCACTTCTGTGGTAGAATAAATACCATTAGATCAGGGGTAAGCAACCTATGGCACGTGTGCCGAAGGCAACATGCGAGCTGATTTTCAGTGACACTCACACTGCCCGGGTCCTGGCCACCGGTATGGGGGGCTCTGCATTTTAATTTAATTTTAAAAACATTTTAAAAACCTTATTTACTTTACATACAATAAGAGTTTAGTTGTATGTTAAAGGCTTATAGAAAGAGACCTTCTAAAAATATTAAAGTGTATTACTGGCACTTGGAACCTTAAATTAGAGTGAATAAATGAAGACTCAGCACACCACTTCTGAAAGGTTGCCAACCTCTGCATTAGATTAAAGCATCTACCTGTTTCTTTTCTTCTTCTTTCGTTTCCCATCTTCTCCACCTCTGTAGTGTTCTTTTTGAGCTTTCATCTCTAATGTCTTGCCATTGGTCTGTGACATGGTCAAGAATTTTGCAGATTTGGGGAGATTTTTTTTTCTTAGTTTCTGAGGAGCCTGCTCCTTTTATCTGTTGGTAAACATTTAATCTGTTGTAAACATCGGCATGTTTTTTTTTTCTTGTGTAATTTTTCATGTTGTTTGATGATAGAAATTGGAAAAGGTCCATTGATACACTAATAAACCGTAGACATTTTACAGTGTACTATGAATGAAGATCTGTTTATAGACTGATTTTGAAAAAAGAGGCCGAGGAGAGAATGAATCCTTTCTAGGATGAACTCTAACCCAATGGCTGTCAAACTGAGGTTCATAATAATTGTTTGTTCCTGAAAGTGGTCTGGTAACATGTTGATAACTGTCCTTGTTTCTGGATGCTAAATTTGATTAAAAGACTATCAAAATATTTTATAATTGATTGTTACGTGTCTACGTAAACAATTGCTATAGTTGTCACAGCAATCTAATGTGAATGGGAGGGGAGATGGTGAATGAGAAAATCTCTCAAACTTATTTTAGTCCATGCTTTGAAAACATTTGAGAATCTCTGAAATAGGCTCCTTTCATGGTTCTCTCTTTGATCTTGGATCTGCTGACAGTTATGCACATGCATAACTTTATTTACATGCACCGTTCTGCTGAGTCAAAGTTAAATACATACATCGTTGTTGATAGGATTTGAGCCTTAGTTTACAAAATGAAAGTTTGTCTTACATATGTTAGGAATTTCAAAGAAACGTTTGTTATCTAGTGTTTCCCCCTGCTTCGTAGACTCTGGCCATAAGGCCACACTGCCCTGTACTGAGGGCTGTGCTATAGACTTTGGCCATAAGGCCTTGCTGCTCTGCACGTAAGAGCCGCTTTATGAACTCTGGCCATTAGGCCGTGCTGCCCTGGCCCCAGGGGTGTAAACCCTCACAGAAGCATTCGGAAGCAGTGATTTTAAAACAGCAGTGTTCACTGGCTGAACTCTGCATCACACAATTGCAAAACCTCCTTACATTGCAAATTAATGTGTGGAATTTATATTTAAATCCACAGGTGGCATATAAATATGCTTACATTCTTGGAACACACACATTTCTGCATTTGTTTTGTGGAAATGGCATGCATCACAACAAAGACCTCTACTGGTAATGAAGTATTGCTGTCTTAAGAAATATTACTGACTACAGGTCTGGTCCAGTGCCCATTGGAGTTGGTGGAAACTTTCTGTTGACTTCAGTGGGAGTCGAATTGGGTCCTAAAGGCTTAGAAGAAGATTGTGTTATTATTTCAGCATTATTAAAACAGTATTGAAAAAGTATCCAGATACCCATGTAGAAATAGACTAAAATAGTTAGCTGTTGATTGATACAAAATATGGGCAACAAGATGTTGGTGCTACATCCTGATGGGAGCACAGTTGCCGGAGTTCTATCTAGGTATTGTCACTGGACTCTGCTTAGGGATCACTCTTTCACTGCCACTGGCAAGTGGGTATTTGATAAACTTAAAATCTCTCAGCCCCTTACCATGATTCCAAATAGTTGCAGTAAAGTTGACCAGAGTCTTGTTCATACTCTTAGGAAAAAACACTATGAAAATTATTATTACTCTTATTCTTTAAATAGAAAGCTTAAATGACTTCTGTAGGTGTTGAGGGCACGCTGTACCTTTTAGGTTCATGCCCTTTTTTTGTGTCAGGATCCGTCTTTTGTTCTTGAAGCACGTCCATTTCTCTGTTGCTGTAGAAATAACAATCTTTTATTATTTTTGTCCATGATCAGAAAAAAAAATGTAGAATGAACATGTGATGCATTTAAAAAATTGTAAATTAAATACAATGGATGGGTCACTAGAGCATTAAATTAAAGGAGTGAGAAGGGCTGGCCAAATTAATTATAGCTCCTGTGGAGCTTTGCAATGTTCAGTGCACAACTGACAAGATAAACATGCTCACTACATGGTTAACTTGTCCATGCTTGCATGTACAGTGCAGCCTACCTTCTCTCCAGTCACTGATGAAAAAGGTAAGAAATAATAGTGTATCAAGTGTCAGTCCCAATACTAGAACCCAGGTGTCTCGATTCTAATTCCACAGTCAGTCCCTAACTCCCTAAGATAAACTGCCTTCCAGCAAAGTCACTGAATCTGTTATCTCAAGTGAAAAATATGGGTGATGACAATTTATACTTTCATTTGCATGGTGCTTTTACATCCCAGCATCTCAAATCACTTCACAAAAATAGATAGAAACTATTATCTTCCATTTTATAGTTCACCTCACTGACTATAGATTAAAGCAATTTGCATGAGAGTCTCCGTGGTCTAGCAGATAAGATACGGGTTTACAACCTCAGGGCAGTGCTCTGCTCCAAAACCAGTTTTACATATTTTCTTCAAGCTTTGCAGAAGTCTTTGCTTTTTGAGTAATCTGGCAATTTTCAGGGCAAACTAATTTTCCAGGCCAAAATTATAGGGAATGAAGAGAGTACTTTCTGTTTTAGACGGTTGCTCACTTTACTATGGAGAGTTTATTGCAGGGGTTAGCAACCTTTGGCATGCCACCCATTAGGGTAATCCGCAGACAGGCCTTGAGGTGTTTTGTTTACATTGACCGTCCGCAGGCACAGCCTCCCCGAGCTCTCAGTGGCTGTGGTTCGCCGTTCCCAGCCAATGGGAGCTGTGGGAAGCGGCGGGCTGCAGGGATGTGCTGGCCACTGATTCCTGCAGCTTCCATTGACCAGGAATGGCAAACCATGGCCTCTGGGAGCTGCGGACGGTCAACATAAATAAAACATCTCAAGGCCTGCATGCGGATTACCCTGATGGGCAGCATGCCAAAGGTTGCAGACGCCTGGTTTATTGCTTCCCCTTATAAAGGTGTAGTGAGGATGTAACTCATTCACCACCTTACGTGGGCCTGGTTGTACCCTGTGAGAAGAAAGGTTGTACCCTTACGTGGGCCTGGTTGTCTGTGACAGTAATATATCCAGTGATTCTTTATTATAGGACTTGCTATAGGGAACATACATTTACTAATATGTCTAGAGTAATAAAATCCTGGATTCAGTGCTGATGTTGCAATAATTACTCTGCAAAGTTTTTCTTGTTCCTTGTTGCCGGGTGTTCCAGGTATTGGTATTACACATTTGTCTCACTGTTTGTACTGAGATCCCACAGCACATATGCAGAGGTTTAAAATAATGTATTTTTAAAAAGCATTAAACAGAAAGACAGCCCAGTCAGAACTGCTAAGGATTACTATTTGATTTTGTATTTTAGAGGTCTGGCAATCTCACCTCTCACCCTCTTTCTCTTTCCCATCCCAGAAGGTTGTGCCTGGAACAGCCTTACCTTTGTTCTTCTCCACTGGGGAGCCTTGCAAGGGCCCCTGATTGTCCTTGTCCTTCTTGCTTTGTTGATCGGGCGCTCTGTTACTTTTATCTTTCCTTTCTTGTTCCTCCCCCACTGCCCGTTCATCACTATGCCCACCTTCCTTGCAAGACCTTTGCAGGGTGAAAGCTATAAATTCTCTTCTGGATTGGAGAGGAAAGAGGGATTACTTTTTCCCACTTCTTGGAAAACCTGTTTACTTGAAGTGAAGGTTTGAATGTGAAGAAGCCTTCTTCTGAATCTGTGGACTTTTGGGGAAGAATGGAAAAAGAGGGAATCACCACAATGGTTGGCATTGCACTAAGCTGAACAGCCATGCAATGTTCTTAGATTTGGGTGCTCTCGAGATACAGTGGCATGAGTTCTCTCCAGGCATGCAGCTATACCTTGACTCGCCTTTTGATGATTTATACCAGGGATAGGCAACCTGTCGCACGCATGCTGAAGGCGGCACACGAGCTGATTTTCGGTGGGACTCGCACTGCCTGGGTCCTGGCCACAGTTCTGGGAAACTCTGCATTTAATTTTAATTAAATTTAATTTTAAATGAAGCATCTTAAACATTTTAAAAACCTTATTTATATATGACAATAGTTTAGTTATATATTATAGACTTCTAGAAAGAGACCTTCTAAAAACATTAAAGCGTATTACTGGCACACAAAACCTTAAATTAAAGTGAATAAATGAAGAATCGGCACACCACTTCTGAAAAGTTGCAGACCCCTGATTTATACAATCAAACCTTAATCTGTTCTGATTGCATTTTAATATTTGGATTATATGGTGATTTTTTTAAAAACAAAAATTAACTAGCAGACAGCTGATATGCTTGTAGCCTTTCTGTCTGTACTCTCTAGCTTGTTGCATGAATGTTTCAGCAGTTATAATAAAATACTTTTTGACCACCTGTTCATGGCAATTACTTTTGTTATCTTTTCCTTTTTTTAAAATTCCAGCCAGTATTTCCAGTTTGGTTGGATCAAAAACTGTTTCTTTGTGGAGAATTAACAATTTTCCTTTGCCACGAATAGGTTGCTGTCTATAACTGCTTGGGAATAGGCTATTTTATTTTAGAATTTGTAAAGTTGCCTGAGAAATCTATGAGAACAGCAGCTGCAGCAGAGAAATGCCATTTTTTCAGAACAGCAATGTGATGGCTATTGTAGAGCTTTTCTGAACACCAGGAAAGGTTCAATAGTATCTACACAAAGACAGGCTAAAAACAGCAGTGCAGGGGAAAAACAGTTTATGAAGAATCTTTGGGTGTTTGGCTGTGTGAGAACCTGGCTATTCATGTGTTAAGAAACCTAACAAGCCTATAATCTGCCTCCATTGAATATAGATTTAATGACAAACAGGGATCCTGTTCTAATGCACAATCATCCCATACACTTTATTTATATGGTCATGTAATAGCTACATATACAAATCTCAAAACCATAATTATTCATTCAGAAGCCTTTTTTTTCAGCTTTAGGTCAAGACAGGAGGAAGGGTCCAAAAGATCAGTGTGGTGAACTTGTAAGGAAGCAGTATATCAGATAATTGCCTGCATTTAGGAAATGCCATGATGTTAATTTTGCTAAACAAATGTCTAGGAGGATGATTTTAATCCAACAGCTAAAATTCTGGAACAAAACCCAATATGCTTTGGGGAATGTACATCTTGTTTGGTTATAATGAAGATAGAGTCAGAACAATACACCAAATTAAATCCTATTTTAGTTAGAGCAATATACTGTAATACAGGTGTGTCGTGTCTTGTGCGAGGGTTCCGTTCTGCGGTTACCACATAAAGCGGAAACCGCGTGTAGCCAAAACCCATTGACTTCAATGGGAGGCGAAATTGTGCTCCCTGCAGGAAGTTTTTTTTAAAAAATTCGGCTTTCCTTTTTTGTTTTTGCGGACCGCGTAAAGTGGAAATCGTGTAAGTTGAATCAGCGTAAGACATGACATGCCTGTACTCAGTGAACACCAAATCATGATGGACTTACTGAGATTAAAAATCTGTGGTATGTTTTGCCTAAGAAAAAAATGAATGATAAGGATCTTTTGGATTTAAAAATGTGATAGATTTGATTTCAATTGGCATTCTAGGTTTGATGTTCAAAATCAGTCCCGGTGGCTTACCTCCGCTCCTGTTATTGTCCATAGGTGGGCCAAACCACAGCCCTTCTGAACCTCACTCTGAGCAAAAGCTTCACCCTTGGCTATTCCCACTGTGTCCATCTGTTGCATTTGCCTGTAAAACATAGGTCGGGATGGAAATTTGTTTGCTAATCTTTTTCACAACAATGAGAATTGGCCTGTGAGGATAGAGTAGAGTAAAAAGGGAAGGGAATTGTCCTCTCCTTTAGGTTTAAAAACTCATGCAAATAGGGAAATTCTGTTCTATCAAGAGGAGAACAAGGCTGTGGTTCAGCTTGAACATCTTATGATTCCCTAGGAATCTATTTGGAACCATAATTTGCTGATACAGATAAAATTGCTTCTGTGTTATTTTGGCTGCTATGTAGTCAGTTTGGTATATAAACAGTAAATTGGGTCCTGAGATTCACTGTGAATATAGCACTAAACATATTGTTCAATCAAATCTCAACAAACTGTTGAAAGGCTTTACGTGCCAGTAGATACTACTATTTCCATCTGGCTAAATGTCTATATATGTTTCTAAGTCAAGTCCTGAAACACTTGATGAACTGATATTTATCTTCAGAGAGACTTATTTTTGCTCGTTAGGTATTCTGAAGAGACGTTATTCTGTGGTACTTAAACTGTGCAGTCTGAACTTATCCATAAATTGACGCAAGTGTATTCACCAAAATAATGCTAAAATTATGGGGAAAGAAGCACGTTTGCAAATACTTTAAATGGATTATTAACAGCATTAAATGTGGTTAGATGTAGTCACCCATGATACCTACTTTCTTTGCTCCTCTACCGTGGCAGATAGTTGTATATTATTCCTGTAATTTTGCAGTATTTGTGTAGGGACAAATTTAGGGCCCAATCGTGTCCCATTGACACTGATGTGAGTTTTGCTACTGACAGCAATGGGGACAAGATTGGGTTTGTAAAGCCTAAAACTTAAGAAGTTGAGCACAGTGGGGTAGAAAGTACTGAAGTCAATGGGAGCGCTGGTCAGTCACCTGAAAGTACAATTTGCCCCAATCTTTGGGAGTAAAACAAATGTTGGGACATAAATGATGTATTTCTTTTTTTTTTGGCCTTCCTCTTTGCTATTCTGCTTCTTCCTGCCAGCACCACCCAAGAACTGTTTTTACTGCTAGATGCTATTAGCGGTTTTAGTATGTAATTCAAGAAGTTATACCAGGTAAAATCTAAAGTTGAAACAGTAGTAGCTCTTCTAGCATCTAATTACTGGCATGCTGTCCCAGAAATTAAAAACATGGCAGTAGTTAGGATGTGGAATAAATTGTGGAGGTATGTGTTGCTTTGTGAAGTAGTGAATTGTTTATTGTCTATATTGCAAAACTAAAATATGCTCTTCCCTCCCACAGAGCTCAACAGAGTAGGAGACACTACTGTAACAACATTTATTCAGTTAATGTCTTAATCATCCAACCTAAATTATTACACCCTATTTAAGGGCAAGTATAGATGGGATTCTTATTAGTGAATACTAATGTATAATAAAACCATTTTATCTGTCAGGACTTGACTTTCACACTTTTAAGTACATATGCTTAATTGTTTTCTGTTTATTTTCAGACTTGGACAATTGATCAGTTCTTAAATTGTCCATAAATAACTGTTGATAACTATTCATTTGTTGTGGTTTGGGGTGTGTGTGTGGTTTTTTTTGTTTTTTTTTTAATTTTCATTTTTGAGTAGGCTAAATCCTGGTTCTTGTCTCAGAAATATCAGTGACAGTTGCACCTTGTTCTTTAAATCTACTCCTTACTTGGGCAAAACATCTGTTTTAGTTATATTCATTACATTGACTTCAGTGATGGTCATTTTGCTGAAGGACAGCCAGGTTTGGCCAACAGATGGGAAAATCCCCACAAATCTGCATTTTCATGTGTAGTTCATATAACTGCAAACCAAGTACTTGTGTGCTTTACAGATGTAGCACTTTACTTGTACCTTTAGCTCAGCGGTCTTCAAAGTTTTTCCTTTGCTGTCCCGCCTCGACTTGCGGCCCCCTGGGGTATGTCCGCTGAAATGCCGCCAAATAGAAAGCTTCTGCTTTCTGTGGCAGTATGTCGGTGGGACAAAAATAGACCGCTTGAGTGTTCGGCGGTCTCCCAGGCGGGATCGGAGGTCCTCTGGGGTCTCGCGCACCCCCGGGTGTGTGCACACTCCACTTTGAAGACCCCTACTTTAGATTGTAACCTGCGTAAAGCCTTTTTGTCGTGTTTGTTCAGTGCCTGCTATTGTGGAAATCTGGTCCACACCTAGGGATCTGAAGTGCAACTCAATACAAACTGTGCACAATGGTTACATGTCCATTTCTACAGTTACTCATCTTGTGTAGATTTTAAAACATATTCTAACTTAAAACTTATTGGTACTGAAACTGTTCTCTTGTTACATATTTCGTTTGAGGAGCCCAACTGTGAGAATTGCAGAATCTCTCGAACTTCCATTGACCCTGCTTGGAGTTGATGGTATTCAGTACATTGTAAGACTGAATTCAATATTAAGATGGTGATTTTTGTTGTTCAATGTTACAATGGGACAAAGAATTATTAATTGTAATTAATATAACAAAGATGGTTCTGTGTTCTTTTTGACTGGGTAGTTAATTGAAAGAAAACCTCAAGTACTGCAGAATGCAGTGTGGTGGTAATGTGATTATAATGGGTGCGAATTAATCACAAAGAAAGGGGCTATTTTCTTTGTTAATATCAAATGTATGTAAGCCTCAGGTTTGGAGAGAGAGATGATGTAAATCAAAACATTTCTGTTTCAGGTGATTTCCTATACATCACTGCTTTGTGAAACTTTTCCAAAAATTATTTGGAAATAATTCAAAAAGTAAGGTCAGTTCTTCAGCTGGTGTATATCAGTGTAGCTTTGCTGTTTCCACCAGCTGTGGATCTCACCCCTAGTTTTGATTATTTTTTATTTTTTAAGAAACCCAATAGTCAATCAACTGTGCTTTCGTGATCACCATGAAGTAGCCTTAGAGCAATCCAGACTAGTTCTAGCTGTGACTCCACCCCCCACACCCTGCTTCCATTCAGGCCCGTGCAACATTTAAGAAGTTAAAAATTTGGGCCCCAGTCCAGCAATTGCCCTGTGGACCCAGGGGCATGCTCATGCAGAACTCACTACAGGACTGGGGTCTTGCTTTTTAAAGAAACCCAATTCTGAGCAAAAACGGAATTGGTCAAATAATTTATAATGGTTCTAACTGCTGTGCAGATTTAAATAGCACCAAATAGTATTACACAAGCTTCTAAATCTGAACTGTATTGCATGCATTTAACTAGATATTACACCACATTTGAATTTCTTAATTAGAAAAATGTTACTCATCATTTTTACTATTAATGGTCTTTGCCATAGCAAATCTATGGATAATTGTGACATTTTATAATTGGAAAAAACCTGAGTCGTCATCTATATCTTTGCCCTGGAAGATGCCAATTATTATTGCAGGTGATCAATAGCATTTATCTTATAACTGTAATTGATGGCTGTAATCTTAAATTGCTGTTCATATTGTGTTTGCATTGTATCTTACTATCTCTGCTTCTAAGTTGTTAAAACACAAGATGAAGGATTTTTTAGCTTCGTAAATGCATAGGATTTTCTTTAGCAAGATGATTACCATAAGCTGGTGTTCTTGTGCTGCAGTGAACAGGGGCGGCTCTAAGGTTTTTGTCGTCCCAAGCATGGAAGTTCCGCGGCACTCCTGCGTGTGGTCCGATGTACCATGGATCCGGTGGCGTTTCTGCCGGAGGTCCACAGGTCCTGTGGCCTCGTTGTCTCTGCAGCCAGCCTCTTGCAGGCATGCCTCCGAAGACAGCTTGACTGCTGCCCTGACAGCGAACGTCAGGCTGCCCCCTGCGCCTTGCCGCCACAGGCACGCGCTCGAAGCGCTGGTGCCTGGAGCTGGCCCTGGCAGCGAGGGGTATATGTTATAATCAGTAGAAGCAAAGGCTTAGGGCCTGTTTTTTCCCAGAAGTGCTGACCATCCTCAATTCTGGTTGAAATCCCTGGTAGATGTGGGCACTCTGCACGTGCAGCAGTCAGCTCCATAGCTTGTAATATGAAGACAAAGATTTTACATGTGGTAATGGTGGTGTTGGTTTAGATAAAAACGTTACTATTGCTTTTAAATAACAGTCTGTGCATTTTCCATGCTAGTTGGCTAACATTCCAGTAACTTTCAGTGATATTCTTGTAGGTCTTCCACAAGGCCAGAAGTTGCCAGCATAGAACCTGTAGATCAAGATGAACGCCAGTGTTCACAAAAGGCTGTTGTCCAGGCACGTTCATCGCAGCCAACACGTCTGACAAGTATCATTTTTGCTGAAGATATATGTAAGTTTTCAACTTTTTTTAAAGTCACATTTTATTGTGTGGATTAAAAAAAATGTACAATACTGCAGGTTTATGAGCCCTATGACATCTTTAAGGGACACACACTATATGTGACAAACATCCATTCATATGTTCACTTTATATATAAGCTTATAGATAGAAAAGATCACATGGACCCTGTTCTGCCCAGGTCTCATGTCTATGTTAGTAAGACATCTGAAACCTTCACGGGTGGGTGGTCGGTGTATCTGAAACCCTCACAGATCTGAGGATTCCTAAAAGTGAATGTTTCAATTTGAATTTTACATAATTCAGTTTCAGATATTTCAGATAAATATCTGCTTTTAGAAAGAAAGATATGCAAAGTAGATGAGTTAATAGACATTTATTTGTAACGTAATCATTGTATAATAAATTGGTTACGTTATATTGCACTTTTCATCCCAAAGGAATGTAGGGTGTTTTATGAATGATGTGTGTAGGGGGCTGTTACCCACTTCTGTCACTGCATTGTGTCCAGGGAGTTGCTATTCTGAACCAGCAACACTATACACACATTTTCTGGATGGGAAATAAAACAAATTTTCTTCACTGACAGTGTGGTGGGCATTGTAAATCCTATTCAAACACTTTTATCTTGAGCTTAAAAGAGAGGAATTATTTCTCTTGTCTTCAGGACCTACTTTGTTTTTCAATAGCATTCAGGTCCTGGATTCTATTCCCTGAATGGTAAAGCTTTGTGCTGCCCCTAGTTTAGATCTGTCAGCTGGTTAATATGTTCTTCATCTTATTTGCTTAACAATTTTGGTGGTGATCATGCTCAATGCTACTGACTTGTTTTCTATTGTTTTTTTAAGTGACTGGTCAAGTGCTTCGTTGTGATGTTATAGTTGACATCATTCATGGCATCCAAATTGTGTCCACGACAAGAGAACTTCATCTTGAAGATTCACCGCTGAAGCTGAAAATTCAGGCTGTGGATTCTGAAGGTCAGAGGCTTACTAATTAGATGTGAAAGTGTTAATGGGGTGTGGTGTGTGTGTGTGATGTACTCTGCTCATACTTTACCTAGGAAAGGACAGGATATAGAGCCCAACCCAAACAATGTGTAGTAGAATTGTTTTGTTGGTGCACAGATACTAATCTATTGTAACATTTGTGATTAAGTATAAGAGGGTTTACCACGAAATTCCAAACCGCCATATGGGCCCATTGGACACCGACAATTCCTGTTTAATTTTTTCTGGGTTACTCAGGAATCAACTTCAGTATTAATGGCATTTTCAAATATCAGAATCCCAAATAGAGTTTTTACATGTAAATATGTTTAACTTCAGGGAAAGGAGGTGAGAGAAACAAAAAGCAGGAAATAAATAACATTTGCATTGCTGAAATGTCACATCAATATTTGGCTGGTCTGGTAGAACTTCAAGGAAGATTGAAGCACTAGTGATACAAGTCTGAACTACACTGTAGATTCTATAGTGTTTCGCTAAGCTGAGGCAAGGAGAATGCATTTTTAAGGCAAACAATAAAAAGACATTTATATAAGGTCAAACAAGTTTAATGTGTCTTTTTGTTCACACTTTTGTCTCTGTTGAAGCCACCAGCTGCTGGGCTTCATATCCCTCAATCTACATTTTTTTATAGTTGTTTCCATCATCATAGGGTCTGACCCACTGGAGTCAGTGGGAGTCTTTTCAGTGACTTCAGTGGAAGATGGATTGGGTGCATCATATGTAAGAGGAAGTTGCCCCCACTTGCCATAGCGTATGTAGTAATCTGAGTGCCTTCAAGAACATCAGACCTTGTTTCAGCAGCTAAATGCTACACACAGAATAAAAGGTTTTTAAACTACTTAGTGAATTAAGGAATCCAGAGAATTTAAACAGCAGTAGAAGCTTGATGTTCATAGTTTGGATACTAGAGGCCTAAACTACATATGTTTACTTATAAATCATAAAAGCCAGGCTCTGTACTGCAAAATATCAATAGATAGAACGGTTAAACTTCCTTACTGTATTTGTAATTCCAGAACCTTGGCTTGGTGTTTCTGTAGACTCTCAAACATACTTAGCTGACAAATTTGCTTTGGGAGCCATCCAAGTTAAAGTTTGAACAGAAGCTGTGGTTTAAAACCCACAAAAAACAGCCTAATCTAAATTGCTGGAACAAGATGTTCACTTGAAACCTAAGCTTGACTTTCAAGTTTAAATTAATAGAAACAGTGATTGCTCAGCAGCTCTGAAAATCACTTTTTTGTACGTGATTACCTTTAGGAACTCAACTTTAAGATTTTTCTAGAGACTTTTAAACTGCTGTGGTCTTCTCTTACAATACTTTCTACACATTCATCTTCTTTTGCAAACATTGTTCCTCTACTAACAGGTGACCAATTTTTGAAACGTGAGCAGAATTAATGAAGACAGTCTTCACATTTCATATGTGCTCTCTTGTCGCTTAAGAAAACTGAATAAATGACCTTTACACACTAAATTATTCATTTTTTTGCATGTAAGAGCAGCAAAAATAAAGGAAAAAAAAGCCCTTGTAACTGGTGAACAGTTGAATGCTGCAAAGGGCCTGTAGCTGACTTTTACTTTGGACTTCTGCACATATACGTGATTATATTTAGTAGATTTTGTAGTAACTTGTATGTTATTTCATTTACACACATAATGGAATGTTAGGGAAATTTTTTAAATGTTATCTTTGTTTCAGACTGACCATATAATGTGCCTCATTATTGCATCTTGTATGAAAGATCAGGTCATGCATTACTTTGAAGCTCTGGTCCTGTGACAGAGGATTCTGTAAATAGCAGTACCTAAGTATATAGTTCAGTGGTGCCTCCCCTTGCACATACTTTTTTGGAATTTTGTCATACGCTTAATGTATTGTGTAAAAATTACTTTTGTTAGTGTCAGTAAAAAAAGAAGAAGACACTTTAAACATGCACATTAAATATGGTCTATCATGTATTTTTTCTGCTGACACCAGTTATGGTGTGCTGTGTAAATCAGCACTTAGCAGTTTCTCCAAATAGTTTTGCATCATTGCTGAAAAAATGTAGGATAATTGTTACCCCATGGGGAAGTTGGCCTCATGAGTATATGAAGAAGGGAAATAATATTTAACCAATCTTTGATACTATGAGCCAAATTAGTCTTGATACATCATCCGTGTACATGTCTTCATAGCTTTTAGACTTGATTCATTTTTGTACAGTGTAAAATGAATCAAAATTCTGATTCACAAGTTCTGGACTAAACTTCCTACCAAATATTTTTAGTGCACTGTGTCTATCGTAATTTTCTGATCTATGTTAATCACTATGTTGTAGTACAATTGCACAATTGCTTCTTGTAATGACCTCCCTCTCACATATTGCTCTTCATCAATGTATCTTTAGATGAAGTTCCTGAATTGCTGTGCGTTAGAGATCGCCTGTATTTTCTGTGACGAACTGAAAACAAAAGTTCAGGTCAAAAGTATTTTGAAGAGATTAGAAGATTTGAAATTTGGATTTTATTTAAAAAAAACCAAACAAACCAATACAGCAACTGATGTGTATAGAGAAACTTCCTGTCACAGTTCCCTGTTTTTGAAGGATCTCAGTACCATCTGACAAAATAATATATGTATAGTCCATTTGAAAAAAACAATTTTTATATTGAGGTTGTATGTTATTTTGTGGCATAATCTGGGAACGGGGAAACTCCAGTCTTGTCTTGTAGCTCAGTGTACCAAAGAATTGGTAGGGCTGTTGTTTCAGAACCACTGTCAGAGAACCGCTAGCAAGACTAGGGTGGGGAAATAATCCCAGTGTATCTAAAATGACTTTTTAAAACTCCTGTCCAAACTTAATCTTTAGCTGACTGATAAGTGTGTTCTTGGCGTAAACTTTGTATAAGGATTAATGGAGGCTAATCAAGTCATAATGGGACTAAAGCGCTTTCAGTTTCTAATAGGCAGGATGAAATTTAATATATCATGGCACTCTCTTAAAATTATACTTCAGGCTAAATCCTGCTACTAACTAAAGTTCAAATGGAGTTTTTCTATTGACTCCACCGAGACTAGGATAACATTTATTTACCTTGGATAACTCATGAGCTGCAGAGGCCCTGTCCCCGTGGTCCCAGCAGAGATTTCATTGTGCTTCTGCTGAGTGTTTGCTACGGCATTCTTCAGACACATCTCGGCACTGGTTAAATATGCGTTTCTCTCCTTGCATTGCTTGCATCTTTAGTTTGAGCAAGAATGAGGGAAGACTTGTCTTAGCTTTGCAAAGCTAAAACATCTGTTATGAGAACAGCTTATTTAGCTCTGTGCATCTTAAATAAAATATCCTCAAGCAGTTTGAAACATGCTGTCCTTGTAACAGACTTGAGTTAAAGAAAGCAGTTTTAGAGTGGAAAAATAGAAAGGTGCTTTTTATAGTCACAATCTTGTTCATGTAGGATACAAAGCTATTTGTATCTGTGCAGTATATATTTGGGAGAGAAAATATGCTTTGAATTGTATTACCACTGTTACAACATTTCTGTGGTTTAGATGATGCCATAGGCCTTTAACTGTAGGAACTTGGCAGTGAAGTTGCAGTGGTCATTATTGTTTTACCTTTCCATTCTTTCATTGGCAAACTAAGAATATAAATGAAAATAAATTTATTATTATTAATAATAATAAAAATACTAGCACAATATAAAGTTTCAGCCCTGCACCCATGAATGTCAATGGGACCTTAGTAATTGATTTCAGTGTATGCAGCATCTCTCCCAAAGATTGTGAGATCTTTCTTAAAGACTTTCAGATTCAGCATGTTACAGTTATCTGGCCTCAGTATTTATTCCATTTATAATCCTTTAATATCTGTTACTTCACATGTTGCAATGACTCAGGGCTTGTCTACTCTTACCGGGGGCTCGACAAGCAGCAATCAATGCATCGGCAGTCGATTTAGTGGGTCTAGTGAAGACCCACTAAATTGACCGCAGATCACTCTCATGTTAACTTTTGTACTCCTTTGGATTGAGAAGAGTAAGGGGAGTCGATGGGAGACGCTCTCCCATCGACATCACAATATGTGGATCCCGGGATAAATAGATCTAAGCTACATTGATTTGAGTTACTCTATTCACGTAACTCAAATTGCGTAGCTCAGATTGAATTTCCCCTGTAGTATAGACAAGTCGTAAGATCTAGCCCCTCCCTCCAAAGTGAATAACTTGAATTGTCTATATTACAGATAAATCCATTTCAGGTTTAAAAAAGTCACATTGAATATACGTATGGAAAGTACATTTCATTAAAGTGTAGATCCCAAATTCCCCAAAGAGTATCTCAGATCCACATGTCTTAAAGTGCTGGATTATGTGTTTGGCTCTAGGAGTTATCTGAAAGGTGTATAAAATTACATGTAGATCGGTGGTTCCTTACTGATATGTCTGAAGAGTCTCATGTATGTGGTTTGTTTCCTCTAGAATGTGGAATATATGGCAGTTAGGAGATATGACTGTGATGTTCATATGCCGTAAAAGAGATTTGCTATTGACTTGAAGGGGTAGTTGGATCTGGCCTTCTGCAAATAGCCAAGGTGAAGGACTTAACCCTCTCCTTTTTTTGCCAAGCCATTGAGTTGTTCAAGGACTTGTATATTTGCTCTATATGCCATTAGGGAGTCAGCAGCACTTTGTTATGGAGTCTGTTAGCACCTATGATGCAAAAATGCTTCTAATTTTAAGTGGCACACATATACTTCGAGATTGGAATCCATCCTGCATGTGAAAATGAGTTTGAGATAAATTCTATTGTGATGCTTTCAACATTCAAACAAAGGTGCCTCATATCCACTTGGCCCAAATTGAGTGGGAGTTTTGCAACTTACCAGGAATGGGCCCATTCTCACTTTTGTAATAATCTGTATTGAAGGATGCATGTCCTATTGGTATCCAAAATAGGCACAGAATCTAATCATGGTTTAGGTGGTTCTTGTTTTGAAGGGGGAAGGATGTGATTTGCTTATTCCAGAAGTATCTTATTAAAAATTCAGCCAGTTAATTCCCTTTTCTGCAGAGCAGACATGCTGGTACACCTAATGTGACCAGAAAATACAAATTTGTAGATGAACAGTGAGGGTCTATGATAATACCTGTATATATGTACTGGGATCCAAAGCATGCCCACTGTCATATGTTGGGCATAAAGTGGAACAACTGCATTCATACCATGGACATTTATGGTCGTTACTGGGGCCATTGTCTACAGATGGCGTCCTATGCTTTTTGGACATGTCTCAAGAACGCCACAAGACGTTTAGGTGACCTATTCTACAGCTGGCCTGTAAACGTCCAGCATAAAATTCCACCAACTGCAGAGTGGAGGTGGCCCAGAGGCAGACCCCTTATTACGGGGGTGCGTATCAAGTCTGTTCCAGTGTTGGACTCTTGGCCAATCAAGCCCTTGCGGCTGCACAGGAACAGACCCAATGGTGAGCTATTGTTATGGCCGACCATTCGGCTAAGCAGTGAAGAACGAGAAGATCCAAAGCAGCATATCAAATCATAAACTTTAAACAATCCTTTATTCTATTTTGATTCTCCAAAGCTTCCAGCTATCTGGCTTAATCTCTCCCCCCCCCCCCCCCCTTTTTAACTTTAACAAAGAACTATCTTGTTTGAATGATTTTTGCAAATTTAAGATGCTCCTGCTTCTGTTGATTGATATTTTTGTTTGTTTGTTTCCAAGCAGAAGGAAGACTTTGTCATTTTGAATTTTGTTACCTAATTATTCATTTGGTTTATAGGAAATACTTTTAGCACATTGGCGGGGTTAGCCTTTGACTGGACGATAGTAAAAGATACTGAGGCTGATGGCTTGTCAGATTCCCACAATGCGTTGCGGTAAGCACAATTTACATTATTCTCAAAGGTCCCAAGCTTAGTCATGTTCTTAAAGTTAGGCATAAACAAAAGTTACCTTGCTGAATCTGGGTCTATAAACTGAAATGATAATATCCAAAGTATTGTATACAGGTTCATTGTTTTAGATTTCTAACTACTACAGCTGCCAATTCTGGGCACTTTTAGACCCATTTAAAATTCACAAAAATAAAAATACAATTGATGATGTTCAGAAGCTGCCCATATAGCTCTAAACCACCAATAAAAAATTAACAATAGACTCAACTATGCCAGAGCTGACCCCTCCCCAAACAACTGAGGGAAAATGATAAGGTATTAGTGCTGTGATTGGTATATAAGGATGTGGGGGTGGCTGCAGAGGTCAAAGGCTAGCCTCTTATTTGGAAGGTGGGGCTATGGCCCATTTAGTACTTGGCCTCTCTGCTGAGACTGCCAACAAAGTGGCCAAAGTGTGGTTGAGGTGTCGGTGACTCTCGACACCATTTACAAAGAACTGTACTGGGAAACAAATATTTTATTTTTTAAAAAAGGTTTTAATGAGCTTTTTGAAGCATTCAGAGCAGAGCATTTTGCATTCTAATGGAAGATGTAGCAGTTTTAGCCTTACACCATTTTGAAAATCAAAACCGCTGTGTCTTGCTTGGCACTTATAATCTGTAGGAGCCCTGCACACCACACTGGGACCTATGTTCCCATCGACTCGTGAGTAGGATCTGGCCCAAACTCTGAATTCTGCTAGAAACTTCTAGTAGAAACAAAGGTCTTAAAGTGTTTTGCAACTTCTTAATGAATTAAGCCTGGTAACACCTCTGGAAGGTAAGAAAATATGATTATCTATGTTTAACAGATGGGAAACTAAGACATAGCTAGGTTAAGTTCTTGCCCAGCATCATACTGAGAGCTTGTGGCAGGGATAGAAATACTCCTAGCTTCCTGTGTTTACCCAGCAACAATGTTCCCCTCACTTATAGGTACAGCATAAGCTTTCACTCTACTTTAGTATTCTGTTGATTTCCTTTGACTGAGAGGAGTCACGTTACAGGGATTTCAGTTTCCACCCTTACTAAACTCATCAACTGTGAAGGCTACCCAGCATTGTTGTCATAGCTGAGATATTCTTCATTTTAGGTTCCCAGTGTCCTGGTTCAGCCTTTATTATTGATACTGACTGACTGGTAATAGGCCTTAAGCAAAGCTGGATTATTTTGTCTATTAGAACTCTACTAGTATCCATCATAGTAAATGCTACAATGAATGTTTGCTTTGCTTGATCTGAATGTCAGCTCCAGAAATGCCTGTCTGACATACTTCTGAGTTTCTGGTCATACCAGAAGCATATAAAACACTAAATCAATTTTCTTTCCTATCAATCAGTTCCCACACACTAGCCGACTAGAACATTAAACTGCCGTTCTTGTAATGTATAGTCGGGATGCTAAGAAACAATAGATTCAAACTGAAGTGCCAGGTTTTCCATTTACTTAAGAAAATAATATCCAGCAAAATATAGTTAGTAAAGAAGTGAATCGAAGAGTGAGGCAGAGGAGATAGGAAAGTATATTGTGCTTTGAGTCCTGCTCATTAATGCTCATTATCTATGTTGTTGTGTCTGTAGTACTCTGTTATATTGGGTGTGGTTTTTTAATACTAAACCAATGTCATTTCTCTTATCAGACCTGCAGTATTTTTTTGCTGCCAGCATTTCCCCTGGGTTCTGCCTGTAATGGCAAAACATGCCTTTTTAGCAGCTTATATGACTAGAACTCTTTCTGCACTAATGTGTATGAGTGTGTTTTTTTGTTTTGTTTTGTTTTTTTAAATGGCACAGCTTTTGTGTGTAGAAAAACCCAGAATCACTTAGGTGCTTTTGCAAATCTACCCTAGCTCTTAGAAGGACATCCCATATTAATTTAAGAACTCCAAGGAATGGAAAACCTGTGACATTTTTAACATATATTTTTAATGAAGTGGTTGTTTTAACCTCCCCCACCCCCCAAAAAAAAAAGTTTTGAAACAAGAGATTCAGAGGTTAGGACTGTTTTTTAAAGAAACCCAGGGGAGGTAAGTTGCTGAACTCCCACTGAAATTTAGTGGAGGTCCGGTGCCTAACATCATTCAGCTCCTTAGAAAATTTCATCTTATGTTTTGTTTTTGGTGTGGTGTTTGCAAGCAACCTTCAGAATTTGACCCTGTAATCAACATCTACCCAGATCCTGTCCACCAGAAATTCCTTTTCTCCTAAGTACTATACCTCATCTAAATTTCCAACAGAGACCACAAAATATACAACTTACATACTGCCCATGCACATGTAATCAGCATTTCCTATCCACTTCACATCAAACACCCTTCTAGCTCACTTGAGCAAAACACCATAATATTCTCTTAATCGCAAACAAAACTGCAATGCCTTTTCCATTTACTAAAACTCGCTGATCTAGAGAGTCCTCTATACGCAGACTGGAAACATCATTCGAGATACCTCGTCCATGTTTCCTTTATGTCTCTAAGAAGGTCCTGCCTTCTCTACACAGGCTTCAGATGCACTTTTATCTGAGTCACTACACAAATTAGCCACACAAGCCAGGGTACCACAATGCCAGAGCACACAAATGTATTGTGCACTATATGTCCATTGTAGAATACAATGCAAACTCTGAATTATCTTGGTACTGAGTACAATTATGCCTAACAGTCTCAATACAGATTAGAAAAGGGACCTACCTGCATGTAGGTATTACAGACATCTGTTTTCCAGTCCTACACAAGCCCATACAGCACGCATGAAAGCTTAATTTAACATTCATGTGTTCAGGAATATAAGTGAAAACTGATCCTCTCTTTCATGGCTTAAGATAAGCACCTTGCATTTGCTGTGGGCATTTGTGATAGAAATAAACAATACTGTAGTTCTGATCCAGGTTAGCATACATTATTCATGACTCTTGTCTCGTAAAGTTGTTCTGTTCATTTTTCAGTATACTCAAATTCTTAGAATCTACTTACATACCGCCTTCCTATATATCAGAAATGGAAAAAGTTGCCAAACAAGGAGACACCGTTCTGGTGTCTGGAATGAAAACAGGGAGTTCCAAATTAAAAGCAAGAATACAGGAATCTGTCTATAAGGTAAGAAATTCACATGGTTCATTTATTATATATTTTGATGGCAGAACTTCCCTGGGTCTGGATTAATTTTCCCTCCCATATGACTACATACTCCACTCCAATATCTCTTCCTTTATCAGTTATTATAACACTGCCCCTCTTTCCCAATGGGTTGATTATGTAGCTTTTTGTGAAGTGGTTGGCAATACTACTCCACTGATTTTTCCCAACACTGGAGTGAATAGTGTAGTTATCCTGTTTAATGAGCACCCCAAATGATGTGGGTCCCAAAGCTATTTTCTAAACATGACTCTGTGACAAGATGGTGTGGATATCTCGTTCCTGTGTTGTTTGGTTTGTTTTACAAAGGAATACACTTTAAATTCACAGTTTCTTTTCCTTCTCTTTGATCATTAGGTCTTCAGGGCAAAGTCCACCTTTCACTCTGTTTAATGGGAATTGGAGTCCCACTGTACTAGGTGCCATATAGAGTCTCTAATCACTGTTGTAATACAAATACTTAATAATAATGTGAATTTATTGTGATGATGTGCAAGCCAGAAATAAGACAGCTTACTTTTGAAATCCCAGATTATGTTAGGCTCCCAGTTAGAAAAACAGCTGTTCACTTGTAAACTGTGCAAACTTCTACTGCAGGGGTCGGCAACCCTTCAGAAGTGGAGTGCCAAGTTTTCATTTATTCACTCTAATGTAAGGTTTTGCGTGCCAATAACACATCTTAACATTTTTAGAAGGTCTCTTTCTATAAGTCTATAATACATAACTAAACTATTGCTGTATATAAAGTAAATAAGGTTTTTAAAATGGTTAAGAAGCTTCACATAAAATGCAGAGCCCCACGGACCAGTGGTTAGGACCCGGGCAGTGTGAATGCCACTGAAAATCAGCTTGCGTGCTGCCTTTGGCATGTTTGCCATAGGTGGTCTACCCTTGTTCTACGGGAAGTTGAGAAGTGATTATGAAAAAAAAATGGCATCTTGGGATTCAAAGTTTATTGTCTTTGAATCAGCTCATAATGACACTTGGATATTTTCACAGTGCTTTGACAAAATACATTTTTAAATAAGTGCTGCTACTATTAATGTTTGTTTATTAATATCCTTCTACAACATCTGCCAGATTCTGGCCTTCACTTAATGCTGTATAGCATCGTGTAGCTCAACGGGGCCCTGATTCAACAAGACACCTAAACACGTGCATCTTTAAGCATGCAGGTTGTCAGCCTGACTTAAGTGGGGGACATGGTACCTGCTGAACTGGAACCTTGATCTACTACTGCTACCAAATAGAAGTATTCTCACTGCTTGGTGATTATTAGCTCTGGCTCCCTGTCAACAAACATTAAATATTTATCTGATGGATTTTTCTATGTTGAGCATTGTGTTGATTCGAGACCACCCTGTTAGTTCCCTGCATTGTACCAATCCTCATTTTGTAATCCGTTCTGCCTGATTAGATTCCAGTCTCAGAAAGTCGTGAGATCAAATGCTAATAAACAAGTGTTTTTAACTATAGCATTGGCCTTTTTCCCAGCTCACCTATCGATTTATGCTATTTGTTTGTTTGTAATCTACAGTAACTGTGTTTTCATTTTAACCCTAGTAATGAAATTGTCCTTTCTGTTAGTACAATCTACTTAACAGGCATTTCTCGCTTTTTTAAAAAATGGGTTATTTCCTAGAGGAATGTTTTGCATTTCATTAGTATTTTAAATTTTGCAATATTTTAAGAAATAAAATGTTCACTTACAGTATTTTTAAAAAAGAATCCATCCAGTATCTGTATGCAATTACTTGGTATATTGCCAGTTTCTCTATTAAACAAAATATATTGGTTTACATTTTTCAGGTATTGGTTAAATAATCTACATCCTCTGAAAATACTATCTAGAAGTACAAAAACAATAGTGCATCTTAAGGACCATATTTTTGTTTCAGTGGTGCAAATGAAAAGTAATTCTGCTCTACTCTTTGCAATTACTCCAGATTCACAGTATTGCTGGTGAGATCAGAGTCTGGTCCGGTATTACTAATAATTATTTTTGCTGTGGTCCTTAGCGTCTTGTAGTTGGTTTTGTTTTTTATCTTCGTATTTATTTTTTCTGCATTGGTTCTGGCATCATTCTGTGCATTTTGATTGAAATAATAGTAGCCTGCTCAGAACTTTATTTATGGCTTACTTTGTTACCATTGTCCTGAAATCTTTCACTGCTGCCAGACCATGTGTGTTTTCAGTGGAAAATCCCACAAGCAAATGGAATAGAACAGAATTTGGTTTTGTGTAGTGTATTTCATATTCCTAATTTTATAAACAAAGGAGTTACACACAGATACCATAGCACAGTTTTAGAAGACCTGTTAAACAAAGGTATGTTGGACCACCCTGAAAAAAAAATGCATTTCCAGATCTCAAACTATCCATTGTGTGCTTAACTCCAAAAGTTGTAGGGTGAGACACATTCTCCACAAGATTAAATTGAGCAGGTGCCCTCCACCCTGTCCTTCTGCAGCGTTGCTGAACAATGTATAATTTGGAATTGCTTCCTTGTTTGAGCTGCAGCAGGGACAAACTTTTTGCATCTGTAGCTATTGCAGAGTGTGATAGGCAGTCACCAAATTCTAAAGGACCACAGAATTTGTGGGCTGTGCCAGGATGCAGAACATAATTTATGGCTGAATTCTTGCACTGAAATCCTGATCCCACTGAAGTCAATGGCAAAACTCCTATTGAATTTTGCGGGACCAGGATGTAACCCAGGTTCTTCCCACTATCCAGGACAATATACCTGAAAGGTAGAAGAAAGACAGAGCACTACGTTTTGCAGCTACAATGTGTTCACTGCTGTATGACCACTTTCATTTTTTTAGAAACACTTTTGGGCATATCTTTGGGCTATAAAGGCAAATATAAATGGTTTGCATAAAAAGGAAAGGATATAAAAGAGATCCATCTATTCATAAGTAAATTAAATTCCCTGTTAATAAAATACACCAAGAATTTACCCTGCACCTTCTTATTTTTTTCCTATTGAGAATAAAGCAGAATATGAACAAACTTTCAATGCACTGAGCTACCTAAGTTGATCTACCTGGATATGCAAAGACCATAAGGAGAGAACATCTGATCGTAAAGGGAAGCATGATCTAGTGGCTGAGAGCACAGACGATTCATGAACTCTTCCTTTTATTTATATATATATATATATATAATGTGTATGTATGTATGTATTGTGACGGAGTCAGACCAGAAGGATATAGGAGAGTGCTGGAAGACAGGTATATCAGCCTCAGGATGTGCAAGTCCTTGTTCCCTGGATAGCCAAACAAAGGCTACTCCAGACCAATCAAGACACCTGGGGCCAATTAAGAACCTTCTAGAAAGGAGTAGAAACAGCTAGCCTAATTGGGACACCTGAAGCCAATCAGGGACTGGCTGAAACCAGATAAAAATCTCCCAGTTAGTCAGGTGGGCTGTGGGTGTCAGGAGCTGTGGAAGGAAGTTATGCTGTTGGTGAGACTGAGTGGTGGACAACATATCATGCAGAAAGAAGGAGGCCCTGAGGTAAGGGTGAAGTGGAGTTTGAAGAAGCGGAGACTGCTGTGGGGAAGTAGCCCAGGGAATTGTATTGTGTTTTGTGCCTAAAAGGTCAGCCATCTTAGCTGATACCATTAGGGTCCCTGGGCTGGAGTCCGGAGTAGAGGGCAGGCCCGGGCTCCCCCCTTTCTGTCTCTCCTAATTAGTTACTGAGGAAGGGAGGTCACTCTGGGGCCTGGATGAGTTTCTGAGGCCCCTAAATCTGCCAGGAAGCGCAGGACCCACAAATACAGACTCGGAACTTTGTCACAGTATATATATATTGCTGCCCGCAACATAGCGTGGACTAATTACCTATACACTCTGTACCTCCGTTTCCCTATCTGTGAAATGGCATTAGTATTCCATTGTTGTGTTATGAAGTTTATTAATGTCAGTTAAGAACTTTAAGGTTCTTGATTGGAAAATGCTATACATTTTAAATTATTTGCGAAATGAGATTTTTATTCGCTTCCTGGTGTAACCACTTTTTAGTAGGCTTTTCTACTCAGAGTCAGTTCTCAAAGTGCTTAAAGCCATGCCATGGCCAGTTGGATTGAGCTGAAGGTGTTCTTAACCTGGAAACTTTTTTGCTGGCAGTATTGGCTATGCCAATGGACTCTGCAGCACTGCTGGCATCAGTTTGTGTAAGGGATAGTTGGCAAATTACAGAGCAAGTTAATAATCAGAGGGGTAGCCGTGTTAGTCTGGAATTGCAGAAGTGACAAAGAGTCCTGTGGCACCTTAAAGACTAACTTAAAAAAAAAAAAAATTAGAGCATAAGCTTTCGTGGGCTAATACCCACTTCGTCGGATGCAAGTTAATGTGTGGCAAGCCAGGGTGAATCTAGAGCACACCAGCTTTCTGCGACTCAAGTTCCACAAGTGCAAACTGCTATGGTGCACTGAAAATTAGCATACTATACTTTTAAATGTTGGACATTTAAGCCAAGCCACACTCCAGGACTTTCAGTGCACTCTAGCAGTGTCCACACAGGATCTTACTGCATCGCTGGCCAGGTCTACATTGGGGTGGGGGCTGTCGTGGACCAAGCTACGCAATAGCTGAAAAGTATCTTAGGTTGACGTACCTAGGCATCCTCACGGCGGTGAGTCGACAGCTGTTGCTCCCCCATCGACTCCGCTTCCACCTCTTGCAGTGGTGGAGTTCTGGAGTCAATGAGGAGCGTGCTCGGGGATTGATTTATTGTGTCTACACTAGACGTGATAAATCGGTCCCTGATAGATGGATCGCTACCTGCCGGCGGGTAGTGTAGACATACCCAGGCTTGCTGCACAGTAGCTCACCATGTAGCCTCTCTGATGGCAATACGTGTTGTTTTACCAGAAAACTAAAACTGGCCTCCTTCAGGCTTCCATGAGTATTTAACAGCAATTTCCTCCCAGAAGCCTCACTTCTCTCTTGACATCCCCACTCTCAAGAAATGTAATGGTTAAAGCCTGCAGTTCTAATGTGTCAAATTTTTTAATCTTGGCCACAGATTGGAATATAGATGGGGGGATTTTAAATGTGTGATGAAGTTAAAAAAATTCCCAGTACTTGAAAAATGGCAAATCCACTCTTAAGTCTATCTGGTAAATATGTAAATGCCAGTTCTTCATAAAAGTATTCTGCATCTTATACGCCCGAATATCCCTTCTGAAGCATTTCAAAGGTGTCATGCAATTAGAGAATTTAAATGTTTGCTGCCCTATCGTGTAAAAAGAAAAACACTTGCAGCAAATACCTACTAAGCTTGTCCTATTGTAGGACGTCATATTTTTTTTAAAAAGCTGTAACAGTTTGGTATGATGCATGGTACAGTACAGACTTTTGGAATGCTGCTTCATTTAATCTGCTTGGACCCTTATAAAATGCTCCCTGCAAAGCACAAACAGATACAAATGTTTGATACTTACCTTTTTTCCAGCGCTGCAGAAGATGTGTACATTCTTTCACTGAAGTCTAGTCTTTTTCTGTCTAGTCATGTGATATTCTTAGCTAGCAATATTTATTAAATGTTACACTTCAAACAAGCCAAAAGCCCCAGAAGTGTGCCAGCATTGAGATTTTTCAAGTTGTTTTGAAATTTTGAGAGCAATTGTGGAAAGCTTTATGAAAACACTGGTTGATCTTAAATAAGAGGTGCACAACAAGTACTATTGTAATGATTAGAGTGGAGTGATTGTGACCAAAATATTTTGATGACCTTTTCTCTAACGCCCTGGCCAGTTTTATTTATTTATTTTATTTTTGCTTCTCATTTTTGATGGTCAAATATTCCTTATCTCTGTATGTCTGAGACCTCCTCTTTGTATTCATCACTTGATATTTTACACATTAATCATTAAGTTAACTGTATATTGGTTTAACCCTGCTCAGATATGTTAAAATGTTTCATTTTGCTTATCTCCTTTAGCATCCATTGCTGAAAGTGCAAAGTGAAGCTATGTTTCTGTGCACCACTATGTGCTCTGAGTTCTATTGCCATTAGAATAGTGGTGGCGTTACTGTTCTTCAAGACAGAACTTTATACATATTTTTAATTTGTGGTTTATGAAGCTTTATTTAAATAGGTATGTTTGTTACTTTAAAATGTGGTGTTGTTTTTCCTTTTAACCAATAGAATGTACATCCTGCAGAAGTCAGGTTGCTTATTTTGGAAAACATTCTTCTAAATCCAGCTTATGATATCTACCTGCTGGTTGGAACATCGCTTCAATATAAAGTTCAGAAAATAAGACAAGGCAAGATTACAGGTTTGTCTTCCTCCATTTTTCTTAATATTCCACATTCAAAGTGAATTTTTCACCTATGAGTAGAAAATTAAAAGATTGTGTATATGATAAAGAAATGGTCTTAAATTAACCTTAGACTGTTTTAACTTTCATAATCAAAATTATGATGAGAGATCCTTTATCTCCCCCCCGCCTTCTCTCATTATACAAACACTTATGCATATGCTTGTCTCCTATGTAGGAATAGTCCTGTTAAGTATTAATCATGTGCATAAATTTGAGCAAATTCATAACTGTTTGCAATTTGGAACCCAGGTCTGTATTATTTAAACATGTTCATCTGTCTTTCATATTGAGAAACATTTGAATTTTTAGTACATTTGTTTTCCACAGAAAGGCTCACTCCATTTGTGAAATGCCTGATTTTAGATATTTCTCCATTTTCTTGGCAAATTAATATGAAGATTGGAAAAGGGTTGAACTAGCTGCATACCAATTTCAGGGGATGAGGAGATTTGTTTATAAGATACTGGTACAAGTACAACACACTTGCAATATTGTTGATGGGAGTTTTTTAAGAAACTAGATATGAAATAATGTATTCACTTTGACCTACTTCAGCTCTCTAGCTGGCCGTATGGGATGTAGCAGCGTGGATTTCAGTTGCTCACGTAAAAAGTTCCCTTTCTAAGACCAGAAATTGGTCTGATGTTCTCCTTTAAGCAGGAAGGCAATTTTAATTGGAGGCTTCAACAATGGGAAAAAATATAATTTTATTCATCTAGCTTAGATTATGCTTCATGCCTGGGTATAGAGAATGCATTTTCTACAAAACTATTTAAAGCACCAATTTAATGTGTGCTAGGCATCAAATAAAAAAAAAAAATCAGTAATAATTAACAGGGTCCAAATAGTGACACATTAGCTTGTGTTGTTTTATGTGTCGTCTTGCTTCATATACAGAATTAATGATGCCTTCAGATCACTATGAACTGCAGCTTCAGAACAACATCCTTGGCCCTGAGGGAGACCCAGCTCGGCCTGTTGCCAAGCTGGATCAGGCAACATCAATGGTAACTGCATTGCAGCAGGGACAAATTAACTTAGTGCTGGGGCACAAAAATATCCTTTTTGTTGGGTGTTCTTTAGATCAGCATTCAGTCCCTGATGTCAGGAGGCAGATTTTCCACACTCTGCCACGCACCAGGATAAAACTGTCCATGATTTGCCCAGTCATCTGAAAATCAGTAGTAGCTGAAAGAGGTATAGAAAGTAACACTGCTATGAGTTCAGTCACACCGCTATCTCCAGAGACCTTGACATGCTCCTAGAAATCAGGGCTTTGGGGACAGAGAACATCCATTAAATTATCTTGCCTGTTACCTTAGTGGGAGGGAGAAGGAGGGGCTGAGATTGTGTGTTGTAAATCATATATTCTGGAAATGCTCACTTTCTTAAGGGAGCTAGCATTTTTTTTGGCCTTCTTTTCAGGAACATGGAGTCAATTTTAAAAAGCCATGAAGGCAGTCCCAGCCAAAAATTAGTTTTAAGAACATAAGAAGGGCCATACTGGGTCAGACCAAAGGTCCATCTAGCCCAGTATCCTGTCTACTGACAGTGGCCAATGCCAGGTGCCCCGGAGTGAGTGAACCTAACAGGTAAAGATCAAGTGATCTCTCTCCTGCCATCCATCACCCCCCTCTGACAAACAGAGGCTAGGGATACCATTCCTTACCCAGCCTGGTAATAGCCATTGATGGACTTAGTTTCCATGAATTTATCCAGTTCTCTTTTAAACCCTGTTATAGTCCTAGCCTTCACAGCCTCCTCAGGCAAGGAGTTCCACAGGTTGACTGTGCGCTGTGTGAAGAAGAACTTCCTTTTAGTTGTTTTAAACCTGCTGCCCACTAATTTCAATGGGTGGCCCCTAGTTCTGCTATTATGGGAACAAGTAAATAACTTTTCCTTATTCACTTTCTCCATACCACTCATAATTTTATATACCTCTATCGTATCCCTCCTTAGTCTTCTCTTTTCCAAGCTAAAAAGTCCTAGCCTTTTTAATCTCTCCTCATATGGGACCCATTCCAATCCCCTAATCATTTTAGTTGCCCTTCTCTGAACCTTTTCTAATGCCTTTTAGTTCCTTGACTGACATTGCAGGTATTCGCATGCAAGGTGCTTCCAGATTACCAAACAGTACTGTCTATGTTGTGGATCCTGGGTATTTAGGTTAGTATTTGCCGTTACTCTTCAGAGTGTTTATTTCTTTAACAAATTCTCAAACTATGTACCTGTAACAATGCCCCTCTGCAGTATTGATGCATATGGAATCTAAGTACCTGTACCTGCTCACATATATTAATTGTTGTATAGTAGAAATGTCTTTTTAATAGGAGAATGTTTCATATTAAGTAATTTTGTCTTTAACTATTTTTTTCTTTTCTGTTTCCTATCACTAGTCTTTAGCAATTAGAGCACATCTTTAAATTTTATGAACCAAAATGTTTGTGAATATATGATACATAATAATTCATCATATAAATGGCCTTCTGGTCTGTGCTGTTGAATGTTTTCTGTTTTACAGGATTTACAATTTATCCTGGTGACAGATGGGTCCTAGAAACAGGCAGACTGTATGAAATTACAATAGAAGCATATGACAAATCAAGCAATAAGGTGTATTTATCTGATGTAAGTGCAGTGTTTGGTGTATGTTTCTGTTTTGTGTTACTGGATGTTGTGTGTCTAGCAAATCTGTAAAAAATTGTGTGCAATTAGCTAAGCAGCTCTTTAGTTAGACAGACTTGGAAAGCTGTAAATTTTTTGTTGTTAAAATTCATGCCGGGTAGTTCCATCGGGACACATCTTAGCACTTTTGACAGAAAAAATCCCTGCATGTTCACGATAGAATGAAACTTCCAAACCAGTGCAGCCAGTAGGGATGCGCACCAAGTATAGTTAGCAGACATTTTCAAGGTATTGAATCTTTTTTGAACCTCTTGTCAAAGGTTTTTCTTCTCTAGTTTTGTGGAGTAAGTTTATATAATTACACAGATGTAGCCCCCAGTATAGATGCAACATATATCGACAGGAGAAGTTTTTCTTCCAGGGTAGGCGGAATGGGACCACAAGCACATCAGCTACACCAACACAAGCACTCTTCTGTTAGCATAGCTGTCTATACACTGGGGGAATGGGTTTTTTTTGGCATAGATATGTTGTTCAGGGGTGTGGTGTTTTCACACCCCATACCACATAGCTGTAAGTTTGAATCTAAATTACAAAGAAATTTATTAGTGAAATAATTCATATCTTTCCTTGTGTATTATGGATGACAAAATAGAGGAATTGTAAATTGGAGATTGTAAAATCTGAATTAATTAGTTTAGTGGTAGAAGTAGTGATTTCCTTTCCTGACTCATTACAGGTTGTTTCTGATGGAGATAATTTCTCTTAAATTATAATGATAGAAGTGTTTTTGGATGCTAGTACTCTGTCCCACAGGAAATGAGTAAGATGATCTTGACGCACTGGATGATGTCTGCCTTAAGGGGGGGGAAAAAGAACCTTTTATACACCTGAACTTCAGAGAAGCCTGTTTAAACTATATATAATTTAGTTTATAATATTAATTTACATTATTTATATGTCAATATTTTCAAACTTCAGTACCTCAGATTATGCATGTGAATCCATATTCATTTACCTACATGAGTGATCAGTTTTGGAAACTGCTTGTGCTCAGCACATCTGAAAACCTTATTTAGCTTTCTAATCTCAAACTTGGAAATTTTAGCTTAATCTTATTTATTTCTCAGAGAGGAAGGTTGGATATTTGGGGATTTATTTGTTTGTTATTTGTAAGTTAACCGTATATGTATAGTATGACTTTTTTTTTCTGGTTGGATTTTCTTATGACTTTTTGTAACAAAATAATATTTTTGGCTGTCCTGAAATGTATTCCTCAATGTTGTTAATTCCTGGCAACACATAAGCAATATATTTTAATTTCAGAATATCAGAATTAACACAGAATTGTCTGAAGAATATTTTGAGATTCTGAAATCCTCTCTTAATGGATCATATCACTATGTGAAAGCAATAAAGAAGGGTCAAACTATTATCGATGCTGCTTTAACATCTATAGTAGATCAGGTATGTATTACTAAGAAATGTTCTAGTTTACTCATATACTTGATAATTTTTCTAAGTACGCACACATCAGAATTTTTTTTATTGATACACTACTCTGAAAGCAAAAAATAGAAATTAAGTGACTAAGCCACATAAAAATAAAACATATATAAGTGGATGAGGGGGCAGAGCCTGAATTTCTTACTTAAGCAAAATGCTCAACAAAGTGTTTTTGTTCTGTGTTTGTACAGTGCCTAACACAATGGGATTTTGATTTGTAGGTGGGACTCCTGAATGCTACAAAAATAGAAATAATAAATAATAAATAATAATAAATAATAGATAAATAAATAAATAATAAATATATAGATAAATAAATAAATAAATAATAGAAGTTTTGCCTGAGTAAGGGTCGCAAAATTGATTCCTAGCTATGGGCCATTTACCTCTTGTTTAGAGTGATTGAAATGCACTGCTCTGAATTTCTTCCCTGGTAGCTCTCTGGCATGGCTTGTAGCAGGGTGCTGATTAAGGGCCCAGTCACATACTCTGAGTAAATGTCAAGGTTTACTAACGTGTGCAGGGAAATTCTGACTCACTCTGCCATGTCCTGGCCCTGCTTTGCATGATATTAAATTTTGGGACACTTTCTGTCATTTGTTAAGTGATCATTAAATGCTAGAAAAGACCTGCCAAACATACCAGCCTATAAGCTGAATATTGATTAAAGTGTTCTGCTACCAGGCCAATCTTGGTGACTGCCAAGCATGTGGCCACCAGGACACTTCAGTTTGGAAGGGTTCCTCCCAATTCAGCGATTAGATTTTGTGTCTGAAACTTGATGGGGTTCAAATACCTAGACACATTTGTTCTCAAATCTCTTCCTAGCTGCTCCTTGACAGTGATGAACCAGTTCTACCCTCTGCTTCAGGCAGTCGGCCTCTCTCTGTCCACTTCTCTGAAAAGGCCCTCACAAGATCTGCAAGAGTTGCAATGCTTTCAGAACCCCAGCAGGGGAATGACATCTTCATTGGGAATCATAGTCATGGAAAGCTCTTGATGGCGACATAACAGCCCTTATCATAGAATATCAGGGTTGGGAGGGACCTCAGGAAGTCATCTAGTGCACTCCCTGTCAAAGCAGGACCAATCCCCAATTAAATCATCCAGCAGACTTTTGCCCCATATCCCTAAATGGCCCCCTCAAGGATTGAACTCTCAATCCTGGGTTTAGCAGGCCAATGTTCAAACCACTGAGCTATCTCTCCCCCCATGCCCCTTGGGCATAGATGCATTTTTCTCCACCCACAATCTGCCCCTTTCTCACTGAACAGGATGTAGTAGGTAGGGGGCTAAGCAGGGTGTGAAGAATTATTAAGTACAAGGAGTGAAGAAGGGGTAAGTGGGCTCCTTGTTACTTAATTTGACAGTAAATTGCCATGTTCATCTTTGGCTCCAGAGTAATGACAGTGGTGATATTTATCTAATATAGAGTAGCCATTGCTCCAATGAGTTGCCAATTTGCTCACAGGAAGTGCAGAGCTAATAGTAAAAAAAAAAAGGTGCTAAATATGTCCTTTTTTCTGTGTATGTGTGTATATTTCCTCAGTAACCATTTATAAATAAATACAGAATTTTCTTTTAAAAAGTGCTGTGAATGTCATTTATAATTGAACATCTTGTTACTTATTATAGGATGGAGGTGTTCATACATTGCCTGTACCAGTACGAAACCAGCAAGAAGTGGAAATTTATGTTCCCATTGTCCTTTCGCCGAGCATTTTGACATTTCCATGGCAGCCAAAAGCAGGAGCCTATCAGTACACAATAAAGGTATGCTAAGGAATCCATCTAAATGCAGGAAGTGTCACTCTGGCAGATTCAGTAAGGCCAGTAGTTATATGGGAAATCTACTGCTAAATATTAACTCTGGATGCTGCAGGCATGTTCACGTTAAAAGTGTGTTTGGTGGAATTTCGCGGGAGTTCAGTTGCACAGACTGGTAATTGCTTTAAAAAGAGTTGCTCTGTTGTTTTTGTCTCTGTTGTCGGTACCTTTTAAAGTAAAGCATAAATACAAAAAAGCCAATCTTACTGATAATTGAGTGTGACAGATTTCAGGCAATGAGAGAAGCACTTAATTTATTGCAAGTAGGTTCCCTGAATTAGTTGGCATACTGACTGCCAAGAAGCCATCTTAAGATGAGTGAGCAACTCCCTAGAGCATTGACATTGGCATCCTTCCTTCGCTGCTTATCTTCCTGGCTGTACCAGTAACATGGGTATTGGAAGGCAAAGGCCACAGCTGTCTTTACAGTAGATTCAACAACTGTGGTTTTTTAAATTCTCCTCTTTCTTGTGCTCCTCCTGTCCTTCTCACGCAGCTGTGCTTGCCAAGGCGCACCATTAAACCAAATCATCTCTTGATGTGCTCCATTGGAAGCAGAGTTTACAAAGCAAACAGTATTTGTTTTAAGTTTTTCTCCAGTTCAGATTGTATTCTTAAATCAGGAACCTTTTTGTATACTGCTTACAAAATCAAAATTAGAACCCTTGAGTTGGTCACTAAATGGAGATTCCCTAACACATTTGGCCTCAAAAATGTTACATGTGCAATTCCTGTCTATCCACTTGGCATATGTGTGTGCTGAAAAATGAATCTTTTCTCTGATCAAACTGTCCAGGAAAAGATATGAAGCAACCTACATATAATAAAACAAGATTTGAATGGCTTATTTTCACACTTCATACAGGGAAGCATACCCCATTCTGCTCTTCCATAGTGGTGTAAATGTGGAATGACACCATTGACTTCATTGGCTTCAACTAGATTTTCATCTGTGAGAGACCAGAATTCAGCTCATACTCAGTTACTCTACACGTAACCATGTAAAAATGCCCAGCACTGTTGCACATTTCTGTTACTTTGCTGTAACTCAGGTTGGTTGTCCTGATGGAGAGTTGGACATTTGGCGCATGCTCCATTGCATGTTCCATTGTTTCTTCTTTTAATCTTTTTTTTGTGCCATGGTGGTGGTTAGCGCTATATTAAATGTCCAGCTGGTTACATTCATTTTCATAAAAAATAAATCTTTAGATATGTTCTTCTTTGATTTCCTTAAATTATAAAGTGGGTCTACTGACTTTTTTTTACCTAATCTACATTTACAGCAGCATTGTATTAATTTAAATGAAATAAAGGAGCCCACAGAGTCACAGGGGTTACAATGATCTTAACTGTCCCACAGTAAACAAGGTTTGGGATTTGGTGTACAGAGTCCTCAGCCTGCTTGGTATCATGGCAAACGTTCTGTGACAAATCCTTGTTAACATTTTGTTGAAAATACAGAAAAGGAGAAGGGGGGGGGGGAAGGTGAAAACATTTGAAATGTAAAATATTGAATAAGACTTTCATTTTAAGGATATCCCATGTTCCCTTTTCCTTTAGCTGGAGAAAGTCATTGTCATTGTTGCCTTCTTTTTTCTTTATTCTGCTTTTCCTGGCGAGAGTCACGCTGGCAGCATGGAGAGTAGGGACGACCAGACTTCCCTTTCCTCCACAACAGGTTCCAGCTCCCCGCTGTGGGATCCCCAGCATTTCCAGGCGAGCCGGGAGACACAATCCCTCCAGCATGTCCTTGGATGACCTCGGGACCTACGCCCAGTGAGATGTACCCGATAGAGTTCCAATGGAAACTCGCGAGGGGGCATCCTTATCAGGTGTCCAAACCACCTCAACTGGCTCTGCTTGATCCAGAGGAGTAGCAGCTCTAATCCGAGGTCCTCCCATATAGCTGAGCTTCTCACCCTATCTCGAAGAGTAAACCCAGCTACCCTGCGGAGAAACCTCATTTCCATTCCTTGCGTCCACGATCTCATCCTTTCGGCCAGTACCCAAAGTTCACAACCATGAATGAGGATGAGGATGTAGATTGACCTCTAAACTACTTCTTCCGAGAGTTCAGCTCCCACTTCATCACCACAGATGAGTACAGCGCTGGCATCCCTGCCATACCATTCTCCTAGTCGACCTCATACTCCTGCTTGCCATCACTCATGAACAAGTTCCCTAGATACTTGAACTCGTCCACTAGGGGCAGCTGCTTCCCCCTCACCTCTGATTTGGAGGGGCTGATTCTCATCCCAACCGTTTCATACTCAGCTGTGAAATGTTCAAGTGATCCTCTGAGATCACAGTCTGATGAAGCAAGGAGGACAGCATCAGTTGCAAACAGCAGAGATGCCACCTCTGAGTCCGTTTACTGGATACACTCCATAGCTCAGCTGCACCTTGATATCCTGTCCATGAAAATCACGAACAGCAGTGGGGACAAGACACATTCTTGGCAGAGTCCAACACCCACCTTGCATGAACTCGACTTGATGCCAAGAATACGGACGTAGCTCTCACTCTGAGAATAGAATCTGAAATAGATCCGATCTCACCAGAGGAGTCCAGAGCTGCCTCATGAAAGGGGGAGTATATCCATCGAGTTGAGGAGTTCCTCAAAGTGCTCCTTTTCTTGACAGTCTCCTTAGTTGAAGTCAGTGTTTTGCCACCCTTATTGAGTACAGTCTGGGCAACGTCCCACTGACTCCTTCTAAGGCAACAAATGGTTTGCCAGAACACCTTTGAGGCCCCTGGTAGTCATTATCAATGGTCTCTCCAAACTCCTCCCAAGCCTGGGCTTTTGCTTCAACAACTGCCCCAGCTGCAGCATTCTTAGCCAGCCAGTATCTCCCAGTCATATCAGGAGACTGGTTCACGAGCATTGCTCGGCAGGCCTCTTTCTTTGACTTGACAGCTTCCCTCACCACTGGAGTCCATCAGCAGTCCTAAGGTTGCCACCATGACAGGCACCAGCCATCTTAGGGCCACAGCTTTCCATGGCTGCCTCAACGATTGAGATCCTGAACAAGGTCACTTGGACTCAATACTTAAGACCTCACCCGAAATGCAAGAGAGGTTCTTTTCCTGAAAGTATTTAGAAAGGAAAAAAACACATTTGACAGTTTCTTAGATGGTATTAAGGATGATAATAACTGTCCTTTTGGGGGAAAAGACGTTAGTTGAGATGGGGTGCTGTTATTGCTGCTATTGAAGTGCTGTTTCCTAAGAAGATAAAAATAAGAAAATAAGCAACAAGGGAGACAAAAGAACAGCAAAGATAGAAAATACAGCTTCTGTCTCTGATGTAAACTCTTGTTATCTCACTGCTGGAAAAACACAGACATAGCACATGCTCTTATCAGCCACTCCAAGACGTGGCAAACTTGTAACTAGCATTGGACTGTTTAGGACATTCCTTTGAGCTGCCTCTTTCTGGTCACAGGTGTACAGCAGTATTGCAAAATATGCAGTCTTGCCGGCTAAGCCAGATTCTTATTAGACAGAAGGGAAAAAGCAGGAGATAGGAAAGAGAAGAAACAAGGTAGGGAAGGAAAAGGACACATTTCAGGGGTGAGAAGACAAAGTCTGACATCCCAAGTGGTTATCTCTCAGGATTAGGATGAAGAAAGTCCTGGGTCTCAGGAGATGGTGAGGGTGGCAGCCAGGATAGTGAAGCTCACTCCAGGAACTGATTTTTCTCACAAAGTCTCTTTCTTTAAGAACCCCAAAAGGAAGTGATGGGCAGAAGAGCCCATACCCTCGTTATTTTGTCCGATACGTTATTTTGTCCGTTAATTTCAGACACGTATTTTGATTCATTGATCTCCAGTCCTCTGTTCCTCATGTTTACCAGTCACAAGGACTGTGTTAAGATTGTATTATAACAAGAGGCCTTTTTTATTTTTACTAATTCAGTCTTTCCATCTTGCTTTTCACATCAACACTTGTTTTAATAGGCTATTGTGACATTTCATGAACTTTCACTTCTCATGGCTGCCCTCACAATTGGGCAAATTTGTAGGCTTAATTATCAGAACAGCAGTTAGTGTTCAGTTACAGTTGATCATTAATTACAGTAGACAGTTTATTACTGCATTCTTGTTTTCAGATCCGTCTCCATCTCTTGTTCAGTGGGTTTTGGATCTTGCCCTTTTAAGGAGAGGAATAAACTCCCAGAGATTTTGGTGGGCTTTGCGCTATTACCAAAGTTTGTTTAATCTCTGAAAAGTGTTTCTGTCCTAATAGCATCATGGGGATTCCATGTTTATTTTATCTCACTGATTTCTTGATTTCTAAACTGGCTCTGAATACATGTAAAAAGAGAATTTAAACATCTTTTTACTTTGCTTACTTTAGGAAAGCCAAGTGTCAGCCCTACAAAGCTAGGAATCTGAAAGTCAAGTTGTGTTCTTTCTGGCTTGTGCACCATCAGTCATCAGTAATACAAATTGTGCAGGTAGAGCCCAGTTAACAAGTCCATGAATGATGTCCAAGTCAGAACAGAATCCAGTTTGTTCTCCTTGAGCTGTCCAGTAGTAACTAGAGTAAAAAGTAGCAACATGTTTTTTTGACTGCCTAGTAAGAAAATGTGACTCTGCATACACATACGAAGGTAATATTCTTACAATCAGTCTTCTGACTATTTTAACTGAAGCTGTTTATCCAGATCTACCTGATGTCTCCAAAGCACTTTGAATAAATAATTCTGCATTATCCGAAGGAATCTGAGCTTTCACCCTTCTCGACTAGGCCTATTTCCCCAAGTCCTACTCCAACTGTTGCCTGTTTGGCCAGTAGTATTTCGTTTTTTTCTGATGATTTTCTGTTAATGGGCCATGCAGAAGCACGCGAGACAAAAGGAACTACCATATTAAATCACTTCCTCTTTGATTCCTTTGGCAAGTCTCTATTTGCATGGATCTCAGCTGTCCTCCTTTTAGACCTATGATTACTGTCCACATGAAACTTGTTTTTCATTTTACTTTGTTTACATCAGTTGAATCATGAAACTGTGTATAGAAAATGTTTACTATGCCACAGAAATTTACCCCCACATAATTTGAAGGTTCTTGCTGTACAACATTATTTTTGTACCTCTCATTATAGAACGTTGTCTCACGCATCGACAATAGGATGTAGAGAGGAGCACCAGGGTGATAGAAAAAAGGATGTTTTTCTAAAAAAATGCAAGTTAGTCTCAGTACCTTTTGGTGTGCAACACGATGTTGCCACAGAATTATTTTTGTAACTTACCATAATGCTATTGAAAAATTATGAATTCTATAGCAATGGTTTTCTTTATATAAGAATGTTATAGATCGAGAACGACAGCATTACTTCTGATGGGGCAAACTCGATAGTTCTTGACTCAGTGTGAATGTGAAACTTCAGCAGATAGTATTCTGCTTTGATTTCAATAAGCTACCCAGTTGCCATACTACATAATCGGCAAAGTCATTCATCTCTCTTGTGACACAGACCGTAAGAATGAATAATTAGTTTTTTTACCTCACTCCACTAACTAAAATAAAGTTAAAATCCTGGCAGTTTATCTTAAAATCCTTCATGAACTTGAAAGCTCTGATTCTTGGGAAAGGTCCCCTTTGACTTGAATAGCTAGGTTTGGCAATAATTGAATCCTTAAAGAGCCTGGCTGAGGATGTAACCTACACAGTGTACAGGCCTCTGTGTTGCCCAAAGTAAGTGTGGGCAATCTGCATTGCTACCTGTCACTCATTCTTGATGGATAAATTCCTTGAGCAATATGTCTGCCGGATTTACAGATATAGAAACATCTGCTAACATGCCCTTCAGGCTAAAAATAAAGATGCGATAGCAGCAAAAAATCAGGTTTTTTTTCTTTTTCTCTGCCCTCTTCTTTTGCTTTTTAGACTGCTCAGCAATTCCTGTTGGTAGAAGCCAGTTGCTGAAGTACAATAGGTTAGCTGCACTGAGACCTAAAATTGTCCACTTGACTGTCTTTGGCTTTCAGCAATAGAAAATTAATCGGAGTTTTGAAAAATACAACAATCACACACGCTGGGCCTCTGTTGTGCTGACTTGTGAAATGATATGCTGACTGCAAGTGCTATTAATCACAGGGATCTTTGAGCATTAGAATTCTGCAGCAGTGGTAGAGAGAGGCCTTTAGGTTAGCAGCAGTGATGAGCAAAATATACACGTGTGAAGAAATCTGAAATTAAAATGAATGAAGGGCAGGAATCTGGTAGTCGCTGGCCTTACTGATTTAAAGTGTTGGGGCCTCAGTTTCATTGTATTTCAGTGCTAGCATTCTTAACTCTATGCAGGGTGTCCAAAGTTTGGGTAGATGGTAACCAAGAGAACAAGGCGCCATATTAATACAAATTAAATCTTTTTTTTTTTCATGTTTAGGCTCATGGTGGAAGTGGAAATTTCAGTTGGTCCTATTCTAACCAGGCTGTTGCTACAGTAACAGTCAAAGGAGTCATGACAACTGGAAGTGATATTGGTGTCAGTATTATACAGGCAAATGATGTTCAGAACCCACTGCACTATGGAGAAATGAAGGTAAACAGTATTTTCTTTGGTCACTTCTGGAAGTTGGCTTTAGTAAGGAAGGCAGGAAGAGCTGTCAGTCAAGGAGCAGAGTGCCTCACACCACAACCCCTGGTCACATGTTCCACAGAATTCTGCATCCATGCCCTGTGGCAGGCAAGCTGAGTCAGAGCTCACGCTACTGGGGGTGCCTCTCAATTTATCTCTTTAATTACTATTTTAATGTCAGTCCCCGTGATGAAATTTAGCTTGTCCCTTTACCTCTTTTCCCAGGAAAGGCTTTTCCCAGTTGAATCTTTTATGTTAAAAAGGTAACAAATACTCAATAGCTGCAGGCCAAGCAATCAGCCTGATAACCCTAAGTAAAAACATTGTTCATTGCCCTGCAGAGCCTCTGTCAGAAACCATTTGTTTTCCCTTGATATTAAATGATAGAAGACACCATGCAGGTGGATGGGCATTTCTCAGCAAGGATAGAAAGCCAGAATTTTACAAAATCCCACATGACAAACCCAGTTGAGCTCCCAATCCCAAAACAAGCTAAAACTGTATTTAGAAAAGACACTGTGATTCCTTCAGTGGGTTATTGCTTCACAAGAATACAGGGGACAAAAAAACCCCAACCCTCAGTCAGGAGGCATTTGGAAGCATTGGCCACCTCTCTGCAAACTCACACCCACTCTTACTGTTTTTCCAGAATAATCATTGCTTGAGGTAGTGCCCTAATGGGGAAAAATCTAGGAACAAGCATCACAATCTACCTACAAGAAAATCTCTGTGACAAGAAGTGGGGGAGCAGAAAATTCCCTGCTTGATGCTTATGATGGAGCTCCATGAATTTAAATACTTTTCCCTAGAATTTTTGCAGCTTTGGAAGTTTTCAGTTGGGGGAACTTACATGGTGCTCTGTTCCTTAATGGAGAACTGACCAGTGCCTTTAAGTAATCTTGAACAATAAACTGGTAGAAAATTAAATTTAATGGCTAAACCATATTTTATTTTATTTTATTTATTTATTTTACAAAAGAAAAGGCAGTAGCCCTGATTCTTCTGGTCAGATTCTAACTTGGGTAATTGCATTCTGCCTGCTTCAAAATTGGTGTTATTTTTCACTGTATTCAGCAGTTGTGTAGCATTCATGGCGCTCTTAGGAATACAGGCAGCTGCCATATATCATGGCATCTAAGCACGTGCTTAACTTTTTAAGGTGGATTGGGGCCAAAACAGGCATACTCTTATCTGTATCAGCCTCCGTGAAATGCAGTCTCTGAGCCTCTGAAGCATGAGCTTGGCCTGAATGCAGGTTTTCGAGAAAGGCAGAGTAGAAGTACAGCTTTAAAAAGCTAAGTATTGTAGAGAGAATCTGAACTGAGGGATAAAAGCTTGCTCCAGAACTCTAACAGTAGATGTAACAGAGGGTGGTTGAGAACTGCAAGTGTCTGTATGAATTATTTGACTATTTTGAGACCTGGAGCTTGTATATTTGTGTGCAATATGGTCCTAAAGAGAGAACTCCTCACCTGGAATATGCTTATTTATGCCAGGCAATGAGAGACTCAGTCTGGCAAGCAAACTTTCACCCTTATATCCAACTGAGAGCCTTGTAAAGAAAATGCTGTCCATCTCCCAAAAAAAGTGGCAGTTGAGTTCAGAAGAACATTTGTAGACTTGGAAGAATACAGCTGCATAACAGGCGAATGGATATAATTTAGCAGTGGATGTGGAACAAACTGATTGGATTAAATTGCACACACTGGTGACCCAAAATGCTTAGTTGCTTTTATGACCTCCCTTATCCAGCCTACCTAAAATCCTGCAGGTTCCACATTGTACCTTGGTTTGCTTCAGAGCTCCTTCTGGCAAGAGTGTGGGAAAGTATGTGCTTGTCAAACTCTCCAGTACTGTCCCATAATGAAAAGAGAGCTATTTAAGCAGCCAGACTTTTGTTTAACATGACTGTGTTGGGAAAAATCTTTTGAAACAAAACTTGCTGGGTAAAACTGCATCTCCAACATCTTTTCAGGGTGTACCAGCTTGCTTTTAATGTATTTTAAGTTAACTACATCAATTCTACAAAGTGTAGTTTAAATGGACGTTAAACATAGTGTTTAAATGTGTAAGCAGTGATGTTCTTCTGGCTGTTAAACCAGTGTTAAAGCAAGATGGGACCTACTTTACAATCTTTCTGTGGCACTGCGCCCATATTATCTGTGTCCCAAAGATGTCACTTTTTAGCAATATGACAGTTGCCTGCAGGAGGTTCAGAAATGATGTTTTTAATTAAAACTCTATTTCCAAATACAATTCAAAGTTTATAGATGGTAATAACTCAAAAAAATGCCTCTTACCATGCAAGCTTTTAGAGCAGTACATTGAGCTAACTGAGCATTATGTGAAGGTACTAAATATCTCTGCCAATGTGTTAAACGTTGTGTGTGCTGTTTGGAATAAATTGAAGTGTTTGGGGTAGGAGCTTTATCTTCTGACCTTGATAAGCAGGTTATAAGAAGAGTCATTTATGTTCCATGAGGATTGCAGTTTTAACACCATACCATATGGTCTCACAATTTACCCTGAAGCTTTTGGCAGATGGTTTAAAAAGTTAAAAATGCTGCAAATGAAAAGCTTTGATCACAGCGATGGTTATGAAGTGTTACAATCCGTCTGTGATGATTTCTTTAACATTAGCGAGAAGGTAACAAATCGAAGTAACAAACAAATACCATTCAAGGGCCTGCTCATCAACACTTCAGATAATGTCTTTAAACATTCTATTAATCATTTCAGACCATCTAGACTTCTATGATCTGATACTGTCTCTCTCACTTACACACACACAACCCTTTTGATTTCAGAGGTGCTTCTCATGTAAGGATTGCCTGCATAAATAAAAGTTGCAGGATCAGGCTCTAGATTGTCATTTTATTTGCTGAGATTTCTGCTATCATACCAAAAAACCCCAAACTATTCCAAGCACTGAGCACACTTGACAATCTCTTATAAATACACTATTGGAAAAAGACTCCCTTAATCAGAACCTATTAACGTAGTTATAGAAAAAATTATTATAAACCCCCACCAGTGTTTCCCTCATACACTGCTGCCGTCTCCTTTCTTGATTGAAAAGCCCACTGAAACTGGTTGAAAGACTCCCATAGACTTCAGTTGGATGGCTCAAGCCCTTATACTAGTGGAACTTCAGCTCAGAAACTTCCTCTCTTGGAATCTGTGGCAGTGTCTTATTGAGAGATGGGGGGAGGGGAAGATCCAATGTTTTAAAGTGATCCCAGGATAAAATAGGCAGCAGATTATAGAGTGCATAAAAATAGGTGCAGGTTTCAATGCACACATGAAAAGATCTGTCATCTGGCAGAGTATTAAAATTTTAGGGAGCACTTCTAATCACTTGCACCCCTCCCTGGCAGTTATGTGGAACAGCACTGGTGAGTCTCTGGATGGTTGTTTCTAGCCCTCTTCTCTCAGAGGGAAGCTGACTGTGGTGAGGTGAGCTTTGATAGGGGACTTTTCAGGGGAAAACATAATTACTGAGTCTTAAACTTACTTTCTAGTTCCTTGTGTGGCTGTGTCTTACCTAATTATTTTTTCTCGTCTCTCTCAGGTATATGTAACTGAACCTAGTGGCATGGAGTTCACGCCGTGTCAAGTTGAAGCACGTGTGGGTCAGATACTAGAGCTGCCTTTGAGAATTAATGGCCTAGTGAATATTGAAACCAGTGAGATGGTCACACTGAGTGATTGTTCACATTTCGACTTAGTCGTGGAGGTAGAAAACCGCGGCGTCTTCAAACCACTCCAAGGTGATTTTAAAAAACAAAACAAAACAAAATCCTTATGTATTCGGTTTAGATTACAAGACAAATAGAGATGTTACAAATATAAATCATTTACCTACTTGTAATGGCCTATTTTAATGGATTCATGGCAGATTACTGGAGAGGTGTCCAACTGCAAATACAGAGACCATAGTAGTCCAACATTTTTGTATATTGAAGATGCCTCTTTTATTTTTTTAAATGGAGTAGCATTTTTATTTCTTATCCTTTTAGTGTTAAAGGATACCAAAATTTCTGGCAACAGATAAGCCAAGTGCTCTGAGGAATGTTCAGACTCACATACACACTGCTCTGCCCCAGACCTTTCCACTGTTTTTTAAAGGTCCTTGCTGTAACAAACCTGATGGCTTCCTCAGCAGAGATGACCAATTATGTCAGGTTTTGTGGAGTCACATTGGCTGATCTTTCACTTAGGCTACCTTGCCCAAATTTGCATAAAGTTCCCTTTTCAGTTCTTTTAAGCCATTCACCCATCTGATTGCTTGTTTTCTGGGAGAAATGGGGGCTGAGGATAGCAATTTCTTAAATTCCGTTCCCTGCAGTCATTGGAGCAGGGCCAAAGCACTGTCCTTCTGAAGCTTACTATTTTAAGCAGTGCATTTCCTCAGGTGCTTCCCCAGCTGTGTCCACCATTCTAGCACTTGTCTGACCAGAATATGAAATGTTCAATTTCTTCTAAATTTGCCATTAATGAATCCTTCTGCACTAACGGGCTGAGAAACTTTGTTGTCATCTGGAGTCTGCTGGACCAGATTACCTTGCACACACAATCCTTTGTTAGCCTGCTTCTTGTTAGTTAGTTAGTTCTTTGTGTTGTATTATTGAGCCAGCCAAAGCAGTTATTGTTAGACTTACAGCACCTTCTTGCTGCAGAGGCAGCTCTTTTAAATGTTATTCTACCTAGTTTGTATATGTATCTCATTTGCCATTGTTCTGTTAAAAAAATCCAGTCAAACCAAAAAAAGAGAGAGAAGAAATGAAAACCCCACAAAACACCTGGCCAGCAAACAGGCACATGCCATGAAACTAACAACTTAATTTCCCCTTGATAAACTTAGAACTTAATCATTAACTTAAATTTAGGTAATATATCATGCTCTGTGCAGTAAAGATTGTTTTAACTGTGCATTTTATTTTGACTTAATTACAAGCCAGTTTCAATTTAGAACAACAAGAAAAAAATACTCTGCTAAAAGAAGAGCAAATTATATTACCCTGTATCCCAAAGAGAAGATGTCCTTTTAGAAAAATTTGAAAGGAAAAGACATTTAATAAGTTTGTGTGTTTCATAAGGTGACCATTTTGAGTCTAATGACAATACAGTATTCAATAGATCTATGGGTATTGCATTTCCTTTGTGCAGACACAGAAATTTTCTGTACGTATTCTCTGCATATTTCTAGCACAAACGTAATACTGTCAAGAAAGCTATATTAAAATGTCTCCCTTATTCTCCCCAAATGTTTACTCTTTATTTGTTTGGGGTTTTTTTTTTTAACAGGGAGACTTAAGCCAAGTTCTGATTTTTGCAGTGGAGTTAGAGTGAAAGCTGAGGCTCAAGGCTACACAACACTTGTTGTTAGTTACACTCATGGTCATGTCCACCTTAGTGCCAGCATCACCATTGCTGCCTACCTACCACTAAAAGTAAGTAAGATACAGTAAGATATTCTCTTTAATTGCTGCTCTTAAAACAGTCTACTCTTGAAAATTCATTTAAATCCTAACTGAGATTTGATATTATGTGCTCGTATATGAAAATGAGATAGTCCATTGACTTCAGGTAACCATGCCTCTTAAGCATGTGCTTAAGTACAAGTGGCTTAAGTACTTTTCTAAATCAGGGCCAGTACTTATTGCAAGCAGTTTGATTTCTATACCACGACTTACCTGATGTCTTTGAGATGTTTCTTGTCCAAATCAGTGTTCCAATCCAAACAAAGGACTTGGTAGAATTCTGTAGTGCGTTAGTGAACTGTATTTCTGTTTCTCCCTTAGTTCAGAAATGGAAGTGAGTTTGGTGGTATCTGATAACAATTATATATATATATATAGACAGTACTTAAGAAAAGACCTTGGACTAGAATAGCAGGGGATACTGTCAGCCTGAGTGTGGATTTGCTGGCAGAGAGATGCATATAAAAACACATAAGAACAGCAATACTGGGTCAGGCTAAATGTCCATCTAGCCCAATATACTGTCTTCTGACAGTGGCCAATGCCAGCTGCCCCAGACAGAATGAACAGACCAGGTAATCAAGTAATCATCCCTTGTCACTGATTCCCAGCTTCTGGCCAACAGAGGCTAGGGACATTTCATGTGAGAGTAGGCGAACTTGGGTGCACATGCTGTTCAGACCATTCCTGTTTCTAGCTAGTTTTGCTAGCCCTTAATTTTCATGAATACTGAATTTGCCCACAGCCATCATAACTTCAAAAAAGAAATATAAAAAGTACAGTAATGAAGTAAAGGCAGAGCATTGCAGATCTCACTGAGACTAATATAAAATTCTGGGAGATGAAGGTGCTATTAGGTGAATTAAATGAAGAAAGCATGCTGCTAAATGATAACACCTAGTACAAGGTTTATAAAGAGATCTGGACTTGCTAATCAGTTCAAGAAATTGGATCTTTCTGAACGCAGATGCATTTTGGAGAAACATACTGTAACTGTTGAATTAATGAGTTACTCATCAGTAAACTTTGAAGTGGTGGGAGGCTCAAAGCCTTCCTTGTATCTAACTGTCTGTTTAAAATGATTTACAATTGGCCTAATAAGCTAGTAATGAAAGCACTCACAATTGCATGGCCATAACAGCAGGTAGAAGCAAGCGTAGCCTATTACCCCTGTAGTCACAGCACACAAAACTATTATTTGGCAAAAAGGCAGAGTCTGGTGGCCTGTATAATCTGTAGAACAACGTATTTTTTTCCCCTTGCAAACAATTAAAATGTCTTTCACACAAAGTGAAAAAAGAACCTCATTTAAAAGACAGTGATCACAAATCCAAGGAATGATTAAGAAGCATAGGACAGTGTGTCAGCTTCATGTTTAGATGCCAACAATTGAATCTAGAGAAGCTACCACTGCTGCATGTTAGGATAGTAGTGTTTAAGAATTTGGAATAAATAAATTTGCATATGTCTAATGATTAGTTCACTTTAAAAGATGACATTCTGTCCAAGAGTTGTTTCTGCAGCATTGATCAGAGTAAAAGAAATCCTGTTGCACCAGTATGGAACTACAACAGTGATTTTGTGTTTCATCCCCAAGGCTCGTTGTAGAGATTTATGGACAAGGGCAAGTTCTGACCAACAATCTGAAAGTGGGGATCAATTTGGAAATACACAGTAGTCAGTCTTAACCCAGCGTACTTGACTAACATAGTTTAAATAAATAAATAGATAGATAAAATAAGAGCCCATTTGCTGTTGTGTCCCACTCCTGTCCCCTGAACTCTGTTTTGCCTCTGCCAATAATCATTCAATCTTCTTAATTACTGGCTATATTTATTGCAATTTTACTTTTATAAAGTATTCTAAACTCAGCTCTGAGTACTGCATAAAAAACCTAACTCCCAGTATAGTTTTATAGGGCAAAGATGGCATAAATTTTCAGTTCTGTATCTATGAACTAGGTAAACTGTTGGGTGTCTGAAGATTGAACACAGCATAGACAGTAAATTAAAAAGATTAAATTGACATGTATGAGTTTATACAGGTGTATATATAGGTTGTGATACAACATGGCCAGAGGGCAGCAGGAGAGTGTTAGAGGGAAGCAAGTTTACTAGAAGCTGGTTGGAGCACCTGGAGCCAATTAAGGCACCTGAAGCCAATTAGAGTAACTGAATCCAGGCACATGATAAAAACCCCCTGTTTCAATCAGTTTGGAGGAGCTGGAGCAGAGAGCAGTTTGGAGGAAAGCAGAGGAGAGTTTGAAGAAGTGCTGCGGTGAGCTAAAAAGACCCAGACTGTAGGAAAAGGGACACCTGGCTTGTGCAGAGAGAGGGCAGGAGGCCTCACAAGCTGAAGGGTAGGAGAGGGAAGTAGCCCAAGTAGCTATTTCAAGTGGTTTACTGCTATCTTCAGGGCCCCTAGGCTGGGACCCAGAGTAGAGGGCAGGCCCTGGTCCCTCCTTCTCTACTCCCCTACTCTAGGATACTAGTGGGGCAGTTAATACTCTGTCCAAGGGCAAGAAATGGTGCCCTGAACCCCCACAAGAAGAGAGAGCGCGGGACCCATCATAATAGTGCCAGCAATTTGACACATGGTATTATATTAACAAGGGGATGAGGAGCCCATTCGACTGGGAAAATGTTACACAAATTACACCAGTTGAAGAAGGAGTATTTCATTTCTTGGTGTTAAAATGCCAATTTATCTCAATTGAGATTACAAAGTGGAATGCACCATGTTTGGGGAAATTAAATATACCATTTTACAGAAGCAATAAATGGATTCCATATCCAATCAAAGAAATCTTGTAAAAAATGAGGAGATTCTTGCACATCTTTCAGACAGGAGGATGTTGAGATATCCAGAATAGAATAAAAGATCTTCTCTCCCATTGAGTTAAGATGTTATCTATTCATTAGAAGTATTACAGATATGACATCAGTGCATCCCTTCTGGGAGCAATGAACAAAAGGGATATGGGGTGTATGGAAGTGGGAAGGATAAACAACATAGTAATCCCTAAAGTAATCTTTTCATTGTTGGCTAGTGCTTAGATAGCACCAGGGCAGGACTTTTAGAAAGACCTTAGAACTGTGGTTTTCAAACCGTGATCCATAGTACCCTTTCTTGTTGTTGCCATATGAAGAATGAAATATTTTCCTGTATAAAAATGCAGGGGTGAGACATTGGAAGGAGTTGTCTTTCATTAAAATGTCTCTTATGAAGTGATCCACAGAGCAATAATGTGGAAGAATCACCGCCATAAGAAGACAAATAGGAGCCAAGAAGGAGAGGGCAAAAGCACATGAATGAATAAACTTCACAGTTTTGCCAACATGTGGATGTATGTGCAATGAGAATAACCTATGAGGGTTGAGTGAAAATGTCTGTGCCCAGCATTTATAACCATGTTCCTCCAACTAGCGTGCATGAATTTTCTCAGAAAGAATTGAACCATCCTATGTCCAAATCAGTCTTGGTTTGTCTTACTAACATCAGGTTATAGAACACTTGAAACAGATGGTTCTTTGTGTATTAAAAATGTTGAACCAATATTTGTGTTGATTTCCATTGTAGGCAATGTCAATGAGATGGGCTAGGATTTAAATCAGTGCAGAATTTTGTTCTAGTATTCCTGGGGGGTTTTAAAGTGAGACATTCATTTCATGTAGTAGGATAAATAAAGTCAGGGTGTAAAATACAGGTTCTGAAGAACAACTGTACGTGGGAGATTAATCAACCTGAAGGGTTTTAAAAGATAGGGTCAGATTGCACCCTCTATTTCAATCAATAAAAAGATATTGCCATTTACTTCAGTGGGACCAGAATCTCTTCCTCCTCTAGTAGCTCAGTTAACAATAAGAGGGGAAGATTGGAGAATTATCATTAGTAGGAAAAACAGAGTTCCTGAGGGACTGTGGGCATAGCCCTAATGAGCAAAGTTGACTTAATTGTTGCAAATCATTTTAATACTGCTGTGTTCTGAATTAACCATATTTATAAAAGTTGTGGGAGAACAGATCATCGACTAAACAGAAATGATAATTAAACAGAAATGATAATCAAACAGCTCTTTCACTGAGAATGAGAAAAATGTCACAAAGTATGATCACCTGATATATAATGAGTATGTTATGGTGTATATGAATGAGTATAATTTTGTTTGTTTCCAGACTATAGATCCTTCTTCTGTTGCCTTGGTAACTTTGGGTTCTTCCAAGGACATGTTGTTTGAAGGTGGACCCAGACCATGGGTACAAGAACCTTCAAAATTCTTTAGGAACATCACTGCTGAAGATACAGAAAGTATTGGTTTATCTTTATTTGGACCTTCGACATCTCGGAATCATTTCCAGCACTGGGTTAGAGTATCTTGCAAAACCCTGGGAGAACAAGTAAGTGCCAGAAGGTATTTATGTTGTTCTCTGTCAAATCCTGGGCAGGGTAATTGAGAAGAGAAACCAGAATGATTTATGATAAAGTATAGCCTGCAAATGATTAACAGCTTTTGTAATAACCCAGTATGGAACTTGATTAAATACATGACTGCCTATTGCTTATGAACTCTGTTCAGTCTGTTATCAGTCAAGTCAAGAGTGAAGCATTTTTGAAATTGTTACAAAGAGGATTACAATGACACTATTATAGTATGAAGCCAGTTCATAGTAACCTTATATCATGGAAGGTATTAAAACAGATTAATCCTTATTGCTGCCGTTGAATGTATTTACCATGAATAAGATAATTACAAAAGGTTATTTTAAGAAGAGACTGAACTCTTTAGTTTATCTTGAAATAATGGACCAAACTAATCCTTGGTGTAGCCTCATTGACTTGAATAAATATAAATAAGGGGGCCCCAGGTTCTCTCCATGGTGTACCAGTCTGGAATGCCACTTATCCATTCACTTATGGGAAGGTGCCCAGCTCTGATGCTCAAAGATTGAGCACAGCCAAGATCCATTAGTGCTTGTTTCTGCAGTATGTAGTAGAAATGAATTCCTCTGCCTGCAGACACTGTTCAGTTTGTATATTGCCTTGCTGCGGTTTACATTTTGGCCAGTAATCTAATAATCTTCCAAGGGCTATTATCTACCCAATGTAGCTGGCATCCCAAAATGCATACTGCGCAAAACCCAATTGAATCTAGCAGGGTTAGTCCAAAAGAAACAGTTTCTTAAAGTTACCTCTGCATTGGGGACTCTTGTAACAAAATACAATTCTGAACTTTCGTGATACAGAAATGGTCACATTTGAATGACGTTGCAGTAATTCTCACCAATAGCTGTTAGGGATTATTCATGGGCAGCCAACAAGGGTAAAATCCAAGGTGCCTGCACTTAATTCAGTCTGACGATATCATGAGAGAGAGAGCTATAGGGGAAAAAAATGAAAAAAACAAACGCAGTTTTTAAAGCTGCTGAAGTGGCTACAGGACCTCCAGCCCAGTTCCCTGTTGGCTTCCTTTCCCTGTTGTCTTCCTTTCCCTCCTACGAGAGAGTGACCCCAGATGGCTGCCTTTATAAGCTCTGAAAGCCACTGCCTTGTCAGTTTGGTGAGATAGTAATAACAATGAAAAGGGACTGAAATTTGTGCTTTGATATGGTGCTTTGTGGTCTGAAACAGCATTTAAAATATATGTATCTTCTTCACTTGTCTGTCTGTGGTATAGAATGTGATTGGGGCATGAACTCGTGAGCTCTTCGTATCATAGCTGATTTATTCCATCTCAATGCCAGAAAATGACTGAGATGTCTCCAGCAGGATAGTTGTACCTGTAAATATACTTGCACTCAATTGTTCTTTGCTTTCATCTACCTTATTGACTTTCCCATATGTTACACAGGTGATTGCCTTAACAGTTGGAAATAAGCCCACAGTTACCAACCCTTTTCCAGCCCTCGAACCTGCCGTTGTGAAATTTATCTGCGCAGTCCCTTCCCGACTCACTTTGACTCCTATTTATGCAAATCCTCAGCTTGACCTCTCCTGCCCTTTGCTGCAACAAAACAAGCAAGTGGTAAGTCTGATAATGACACAGGAGTTCATTTCACCTCTAAAAGGCAAATTGTGCCTCCATGTGACAGTATTCTGAATCAGGCATGCTCACAGGCTGGAAGAGCAACGATAATGAGCACCTGCATTCTGACTGACCAGCACTAGTTCCAACTCCATCCGTGCTAGGAACAAGAATAATCAGAATGTAGGGCTATTAAAGGGATTGTTTGAGTGTATATAGGAGCCATGCCAGGTAATAGGGTGTGTGTGCAAAGTCAGATGGGTCATGTCCTCTGACTCGCAAGTGACCCTGTCAGAGGACCTCTGGAGATCTCCTAGGATTTCATGGGTCATCTGGGATAAGGACAGAGGAGCTCCTACCTTGTATGTACTCTCTGCTATGCATGGGTTTTTTGCAAAATTTGATTCTGTTCTGTTTTCTTCTCCTGACCTCTCAGTTCTTGGTGTATTTGATAACATCCTTGTTTTGTATTTTTGTTTGAAAACTTAGTGTAAACAAAATGCAGGTCAGCTACCCTGTTTATCTGACTTTAAACCAAAATATGTCTTTGACAACTTTTTCTGGGTACAACAGTTGTTCCTCGAATCCTTACATTCTAATCTGGATAGTCCAAGTTTATTGTATCCAGATTTTAAAATGCTTGTAAGTATGCACATGTGCCTAACTTGTATAGGCGCAACTGTTTGTGTAGAAATACCTACATGTGTGCATGAATTAGCATGGGAGAATGTGCTGTGCATTGAATTTAGGCATATATAAAAGCGCATGCATACTTGAAAATCTGGCCCAGAATCCATAGGCCAGGTTTATTTGGTGGTTATGCCAATGTTAAGAATGAATGACTCCATCATCCAAGTGAGTAAAACTTTGTGCTCCCCTGCTAGCATGCAATATTGATGGCATCCTAGCATCAGTGTGTATAAGTACAAAACATTTTAGTTGCACAAAATTAGAAGTCTTGCCTGTATGCGTAACTTTATATATTTTCTTTGTCTTTTTTAATGTCTTGAGGTAGATATTTTGACATGTTTTAAAACAGTTTGGGGTTGAATAGTTGTCACAAACTCCTCAGGCATCAGACTTGTAGTTTATGATATCATTAGTAGCCCTTTGAAAGATTTATAACCCTGAAATACACCATGTGTGTAATAGCAAGTTAATATCTCCAGACTTCTTTCATTTTTCAAAATCCAGAGACTGCTCAAATGTTTTATAAGTAGATTCATTGGCACAAAAGAAAAAAAGGTTGACTTACAATCTAATATGGATTTTCATTGGTGGCTGGTTTACCATGTCTTTTCTTATGAAATGTTCTAATGACAAAACCTTATCTTAAAAATCTCATAGACCTCAACAAGGTGATGCCTTTGTTTGAAAGTTGTTGTTCTGCTGCATGTAACTCTTTTTTTCATGGATCAAAGGAATCCTAGCATCTCTTCAGTTTCCAGTCCAAATTATTATTTTTTTCCTTTTCAGGTTCCTGTTTCAAACTATCGCAATCCAGTATTGGACTTGGCTGCTTTTGACCAACAAGGGCGTAAATTTGATAATTTCAGTTCCCTTGGTATTAACTGGGAATCAACAAAAGTTTCCTTAGCCAACATTGAGCCAGGCATGCCGATGGAGCTGTCTCTAAAAGAGGATGGAAGTGGTCAGAAGAAAATGCATGGTATAGATCATTTAAGATTATGCACTATGTTGTTTGATGTTAGACTGGGTTATTTACAGTTAGTGATGTTTATGCTGGAGCCAAGAAAATGGAGTTCCATAATCTGACTCTCAAAACATTCAATCACCTTTTATTTTTTAAAGCTTATTTTCTAACTGGGTGTGAAATTTTTCCAAGAGAAATCTGCATGTAAAAGAAAAGAAATCCTTGGCTGTTAAAAAAAAAAAAAAAAAAAATGGCATAAAATGAAAGTGGAAAAGATGTCGAGCATTAATTTTAAATGCCCATAACCTCCTTTCTCCTTCTCCCTGCAGTCTGATTAATATGGCTTCATTGGAGGTGCTTTAAGCTGAAATATAGTAAACAGCGCTTCCTGTTTTAAATCTGTCACTTTGTTTTTGTTTCAGGCTTGCAAACTGTTCTAGTTCATCGTGAGTCTGGAACAACTTCTATCTCTGCTACTGCGACAGGATACCAGCAGTCTCATCTCAGTGCAGCTAAAGTGAATATACCGGTACTTTGAAGTATAATTTACCCTCTGCTTTTCCTATAGTGCCCTAATGAGGATTGCCCTGTATATTCATTTCCTTGCTGCATTAGGCTTAATTAGTTTAAAAATAATAAGATAACCCGTTTTTAGCATCTTTCTGAGACAGAACCACATCAATCTATTTGTATAATGTCCCCAGTTTTATTTTTTCTTTATTCTCAATTATTTACTTACCTTAAATATAGCTGGTTCTTTTTTTCACAATTTGGATAAGAGGGTTATAAAGAATTTTCATACTTTATTTTACTTAATTTTCTTTGATTCAGAGGGTTTTTTTATGGATTGGTGAAGTTTTTTAAGTCCTTCACTAAAGGAACCATTTGCTTAATACAACTGTCATTGGGGAAATGAATGTAGTTAGGATTTAGTTGCAAAATAGAGTAGAAAGTTTCAGTCTGTACAACTCTGACACACTGGTGATTGTCAGACTGTATCTCTACAGTTCGACTTGACTTGTGTGTGTTAGAGCAGTGAGGCTATTATTTGTATAGTACCAGCCATGTGCTAGCTAGGGGATGTATATAGATATGTAGAAAGCCATAGTACCTGCCTTGAAATGCTTAACTAAGTAGACATTTTATAAACACAGGGAAGGATGGCGGCAAAAAGCAGCAGTGAATAAGCAGTGAAGTCTGATTCAAATTAGTGACCTAATTTTTGAAAAACATATGTTTTTAAACTGGAAAAGGGAGGGTTGTGAGCATTTCCTTGTGCGATTGGCTAGGACTTGTACACAGCAAGTTACTAATTTACAAAAAACAAATCCAAACAAACCAAAAGAACCCTGCATCACATATCATTTGTCTTGGAGATCTAATCAGTAGTGTAAAATAGATTAAACAGCATTAGGGCTTTGCTAAAATTTTTCTAAGTGGTTCTTTGAAAATCCTGCTAAAAGCGTAGATGTATGTAGGATTCAAGCAAAGTGCAGAATTTATTGCCCGGGAGACTGAAGTTATCTTAGCTTATAACAGACACATTTGGACAGCGGTCACGTGAGTTCCTCCCTGCTTTGTCGGCATGCCCCAGCTCTGCTCTGGAGGTGAGAACCTGTAGGAGTGGGAGGATAAACAGAATTGCCATTCAGTCCTTGGCTCTGCACTGAGATTGCCAGCAAGGATCCCAATTTGTTTCAGTTAGGAAGTTTTTTGTATTATCCTGGGCATGTGCCCAACTAGGAATTAGACTGAAACCAACTCTTGGAAGCCATCCGATGGTAATGATTCTTTTTGTTCATGATTATACAGAACTAGATTTAAATTGACATAGAGGGTGAATGGGTCTGTGTCTCTTTTTTCCCTGACCTATTCAGTCCCTCTTCTATAACTCCGGTATGGAAAGTGAAATGTAATAGGAACATCAGTACCCTATTATGATCCTTCGAATTCTACCTTATTTTAAGACAAACAAATAACAGTTGCCCTATATTTCATCATTTCAACACCAAACATCAGGTAGGCAGTCTGAGAGATAGACAGATACCTAGAAATAGTGACTTTGTAGAATTTTTGTTCATGAGTTTGGAAAATTCTACATTCCCCCTTCCCCGCAAAAAATACGCAGGACTGATTTCTTGGGCTATCCTTTCCATTAAACACCCACACACAATGACTTCACACACCTCTGAGATACCAGATTTTGGCTTTCATTAATTTTGAATTTCAGATCTGGGAGAAACCTGTATTTTGCCAAGGCAAAGATTGGTTACACACCCCGTTTCTGGTATTCAGACACACAGATCAGAAATTTAAATGACAGAAAATATTGATTTATTTGCTCATTCCTGTTGCAGCACAAACATTATGGCAAAGAAAGCTGGTGTTTTATTTTTTCTTAAAACCAACAAAACCCCCAAACAAATATCTTGTTAATAGCTGTGCTGATTAAGAAGTCTTGACTGACTGTCCTCTGTTTAAGTGAAGCACCCAAGTGTTTCATTGTGGATGACATCCCCCTCTATATTGAACAAAATAATTAAACTAATTGAGTTGAGTGGGGATCTAATACTTAACTTGCCCCGAAAAGGCTGCTCTGCATTTTTCCTGCTTAATCTAATATCATTGGGATCAAATGATTAGACCAGGTTCTGTAGTACAATTTTGTATAGCGATTATGTACTTGCAAGTAATTGTGGGTTGATTTTATTTTATTTATTTTTGTGGATAACTTGTGTGTAATTCTGAAAAGGAAATGTGGAAGGACAAGAAAGATTGAATGCCTATAGTCAGAATTCTATCTAAATTTGGAGCATCAGGCCTCCAAAATGTGTCTGGTGGTCTAATAAGCCCTACACATTTATGTCAATCATCAGAAATTAATCCTTCCACGTCCTTAATGCACAGGCCTAAGCTCTTTGTCCCCTTTGCACATAATGCAGAGCACTGCAGCGTACAGTGTGTACCTCTGCATACATAACAGATAAGCAACTCCATCTGCACCTTGATCATTGGACATGTTTTGTTACCTAATCTTCTTCCATTGTCAATTTATGTATCTGGGTAATCCATTCTTCCCTACATACAGGGGTAACTGACTCTCCTCTGGCTTCCAGTTGCGTGCTACCCCAATTGATCAATAAATCTGCATTATTCCTTTCAGTATGAACCTCTTATCCCTGTGTCTGCCACTATTGAGCTGATACTTGTGGAAGATGTGAAAGTGAGTCCTAGTGATATTACAATCTACAATCACCCTGATGTCAAGGTAAAGAATCTTCTTACTAATTGTTTTAATTTATATCGGGGGGAAGGTGGAGAGTCACAAATGTTCGGAGAGTAAGTGTTTTACAGTTTTGGCAGTGTACTAAAAGGATGTAATCCTGCATGCTTTCCCTTTTTGCAGGCAGAGCTGCTCATCAAAGAGGGTTCTGGGTATTTTTTCATCAACACCAGTGTTATAAATGTTGTAAAAGTGGCTTATCAAGAAGCTCGAGGCATTGCTTTGGTGAGTAGAATAATACTTCAGTATGTGTATTTTAATGATCTGAGTAGGCTAATATAATTGTTTAATGTTGTCTTTTTGGTATGGTGAGAGATAACAGCTTGTTATAATTCGTAATAAATTGTACTATTAACAAACTTTATAGAGGAGGGAAGCACTTACTAAGAGATTAAAAATCCTTTGATTTTTCTTTCCTATTGGTGCCTTTCCATCTTCTATTATCACACCACATTTGACAGCAAGATCTAGTGAGTAGCTTCTTGCACTCTTTGTGGTCATGAGCTGTTAATGGTGACCATATATTGTCCATCTTTTTGGTTAGGAAACAGAGGGGGAGTTTATTAAGTTTTGCATGGCAAGGACATAAGGAAAAACTTGACACTAACATTTGACAGTAAATGCTCTTTGTAGGTGAAGTGTTTTCTTGTAATTGTCTCTGATTGTAAAAGATTTTCCAGGTATTTTATTAGTGCTAATTTGTTTTTATCATTGTAGGTCTCTTTCTATAACATAAATGACTTATCTGGTACAAGCATTTTTGTCCTTTAAAACAAAAAACAAAGTAAATTTGTCAGATTTAAGTATTTATAGTTGCTGTTTAAAATCTGTTCTTCCTTTTATAGAGCTGTTCTCAGACTTTCTGTAGTGCTGTTTCTTGAGGTCTAAAGCTGAGATTTTCAGATGTGCTTGGTACTGGCTGAACTCTGCTCTTGTGGAAGTCAAAAGCAGTTTGAATGGTTTTGTAAATCCTAGTCTAAATGTTTCCCAGATAAATGTGACCTTCATGGAGAGGTCCAGAGTTGAACTTCATGAGTGTTTTGTCCTTCTCCTTTCTGTGATAAACAGTCTGTGTCATACTACATTTTCCCCAGGATATAGAAATTATTCAAGTGTTGTTTAGCCAGTATTCGGAGCTGATTCAGTGAGCACTCATGCATGTGCTTAATTTTCGTACCATGAGTAGCACCATTGATTTAAATGGAATTACTCATGGTAGTGAAGTTAAGCATATGCAGCCGCAGTCAAAAAAGCGAACAGAGTGCTGGGAATAATTAAGAAAGGGATAGATAATAGGACAGAAAATATCATGTTGCCTCTATATAAATCCATGGTACACCCACATCTTGAATACTGTGTGTGGATGTGGTCGCCCCATCTCAAAAAAGATATATTGGAATTAGAATTATATTTCAGAAAAGGACACCAAAAATGAGGTATGGAACAGCTTCCATATGAGGAAAGATTGATAAGACTGGGACTTTTCAGCTTGGAAAAAAGACAGCTAAGGGGAAATATGATTGAGATCTATAAAATCATAATTGGTATAGAGAAAGTAGATAAGGAAGTCCTGTTTACTACTTATCATAACACAAGAACTAGAGGTCACCAAATGAAATTAACAGACAGCAGGTTTAAAATAAATAAAAGAAAGTATTTCTTCACATAACGCACCGTCAACCTGTGGAACTCCTTGCCAGAGAATGTTGTGAAGGCCAAGACCCTAACAGGGTTCAAAAAGGAACTAGATAAATTCATGGAGGATAAGTTCATCAATGGCTATTAGCCAGGATGGGCAGGAATGGTGTCCCTAGCCTCTGTTTGCCAGAAGCTGGTAGTGAGTGGCAGAGGAGGATCACTTGATGATTATCTTTTCTGTTCATTCCTTCTGGGACACCTGGCACTGGCTATTGTCAGAAGACAGAATACTGGGCTAAATGGACCTTTGGTCTGACCCAGTAGGGCCATTTTTATGTTCTTTTATGTATATGTGTTTGCAGGATTGGGGCCTATCTCCTGAATGGCAGCATCATCTTTACAGGCGCCTGCAGGCAACCAGTACAAAATACAGATGGTACACCTTGAGAGAAAGTGTGCCACTCTCCATTTACTTTATTATGTCAAGAATTATCCATTCAATTTTTTAATCTGAAAATGGAGTACAGTAAATTACAACAATGTATAATGCACCATACTAGAGACACAAATGTATATTTTAAAAGGAGCAGGAGGTAGACTTGGATAATAGTAGAGAAATGCACTTATAAATGCATTTCAGCAACTTGTTTTTATTGTAATAATAAAACTAGCTACATGGCAGACATCCTACCCTTATTTCAACACATATTGCCATAACTCTAGCAATCTGCATCTTTTTCCACGCTCTGTCAGCCCAGCTTCCTGTTATATGATTTTCATTGTGTACATCTATAAATCAGTGCTAATGTGCCTTTGGAGAGAACTCATTCAGAAATAGAAATGCAAATTGGTCAGATCCCTTCCCATTCTCCTAAATATTTGTATGAAATAAATATATATATTAATTGGGTGATGATAACTCATCACAATTCCTGGCTGTTGCTCTGGCAAGTTGGACTGGATTTTTGCAGCAGATGGCGTTTGGCACTTTTCAAGGAAGAATTAACTGTCTTTTCTTCCTTAATCTTTTACACAGGGATGACGACAATGCTCGCAGCAGTTCCAGTCAGTTTTCTTTATTCTGTTTCTCAGCAAAGAGATCTTTAAATGACTTCCTCTGTTTTCAAGTCCTCAACATTTAGCATGTCCCCAAGGTTCTTCTTTAAGTGTGTGTCAGTGTGGATCCCACTGGAGGTGTGCGTGCATATGGGTTTGGATTTTGTTTCGATAGGGGTTCTACTGGAGCCATATCTGTGTCCTGTGACTCATGTTCCCATATAAAAATCAGGGCAGCTGCAACCCTCCCTCAGTTTCCTCTTGCTGCCCTTGTCAGTGTGACTGAACCTTGACCTGGTGGCTGGCTCTGGTGCCAAGGTCAGGAGGGCAGCACATCGATTATTATTTGACTGATATGGCTGGTACTCCTCATTCCACTATCTAGAAGGGATATTTCTTGCCAGTCATCTACAGTGGGAGCTGCACTGACGCACATCCTGCAGTAACAGTGGTTCTTTGAGATGTTATCATCAGAGCATGACTCTCACCACTCTTCTTCCATCCCCGCTTCCCAGCAACGTGGGTTGCGAGTTGAGAGGGAACTGAGGCAGGGTCATTCCACCCTCGCTTCATAACCTCGAATGGGAACATGAAGAAGCACAAGGTGGCCCTGATGGACAGGGGTATTCAAAAGAATCCAGTTTTACAGAGTGGAATCAACACTGACTACAACATCTCAAAGAACTCCAGTTACTGTAGGGCAGTGGGTCTCCAACTTTTGTACTGATGACCCTTTTCACAAAGCAAGCCTCTGAGTGCAATTCCACCCTGCTTATAAATTAAAAACACTTTTTTATATATTTAACACCATTATAAATGTTGGAGACAAAGCTGGGTTTGGTATGGAGGCTGACAGCTTGCAACTGCTCTATTTAGTAACCTCGCGACCCCCGTGAGGGGTCCTGACCCCCAGTTTGAGAACCCCTGCTGTAGGATAAGTAACTTCCTCCTGCAGGGACTGTTGAAAGTCAGTGGACCTTGGAACCATTACATAAGGCTAGAGAGAATCATGAGTGAAGTCAGCACACACCTCAGTATGAGTGAGACTAGAGGCTACAAATCAATATTAGGGTTGTGCAAATTTAAATTGCCTGAATGAGGCTTGTAAACTTTGCAAATAATAGAAGTTTCCTCTCAAGTACTTAAGTCCAAATGAGTAATTTTTCAGAATTATGCTCAAAAATACACAGAGTCCTTGCAAAACTAAAGCTGCTGCACCCTGGTTAAAAACACAGGCCACATAATACAAACTCACTTGTGCTCATTTGCATGCTAATACTGTGAATGCCCTTGCAGCTCAGAGAGACTGTCCATTCTCAAGAGGTGTGAAGGAAAATAACTGAAAATAGTTGAGTTGTTACCATAATCAAAATGTTATTACATCTAACATCCCTACTTGAATAAGCAGCACTCATAGGAATGGTCAAACAGACTAACAAGCAGTTAATCTTATTGACACAATAAAGGTTTATATCTTTATACTAGACTTCAGGAAGCAGTAACAGCAAAGGATTCTAAGGGGATAAAAAATACCTATAGTAAACTCTCCTATCATTAAAGTGCTATGATTCTTCTAATAAGGGAGAAAGCTGTAATATTTTCTAACTTCAACAGGATAACAGTATTTTAGCTAAAGATGGAAAAGATCTGTTTAAGTATCAGGCCCACTTCTATAGGGATTTGATATAGGCACCCAGAAGATGATGCATTAAGTATTACTCTGCAGCTATGCTTGATTTCATCCATTGATGACGTATTTGAATTAGGAGTTATTGGCAATGAACAATAATATATATACATCATATTCTTTATTGGGGGAGGGAAGGAATGTTAATGCCACGACTTAACATGCAGAATTCTTTGTAAATGGCAACAAATTCAACAAAACTAATAGAACTGAGTATTTATTAGTGATATCAAAGATGACTGTTCTTCATTGCTGGTGGTGTGTATTGATAAAAATACATCTCTGTATAGCTGTAGAAAAAGGGAGTTTGCAACACTTTCATGGGGAGACTCAGCTAGAGGGGGGAAAATGTTTGTTATTCTAAGAAGCTGAATTTATTTTTGAAGTTTATGCAGTTCTCAGTTTTTAAAATCTCTTCAGTCAGTTCTCCTGTGTGGCTATAGGAATACTATGCCTGATGCGTTCATATCAATTTCATCTTGGAATGGTAGACTTTAGGGGTGAGCAGTGAGGAGGCCTTGTGAAATACGTGAAACAAGATCTTTTCTTCTTTGAATAGTGTGTTCTTCTGTGAGTGCTCCACTTCCGGTGCACAAATGCCTCTTGAGACCTTGATTGGAGATTTTCCATTAGCAATGTCTGTTTGGTCTGCACAGGTGCTCTCTATAGCCTTATGCTAGGGTTGTGTGAGCTAACAATTCTTAGTTCCTTCTCTACCACCTTGGCCTGAGACAGAGCTCTAGTGTGTCCACCTCGTGCATTCCTCAGCCTGTTTTATGGTTGTTAGTTAGTTAGTTTAGTGTTTCTAATTAGTTGTTAATTGTTGTTAGGATAGAATTAGTTAGGTAGTTGTGAAAGGTTTCCATTTTTCCTCTCCCTATTTTATTTCTTCCCCATCTCCTCTGGGGAGCTTATTTGGCCTGGCTGGGCATGCTTGGCTCACCAGGTTTCAAATGCTGCAGCTCTTTTTGACCATCATCATTCTGATAAGAGCTCGATATGGCTTGCATGTTCTATATCAACAAACAGGAAAGAGCAAGATCCCCCTCCCTCTGTGCCGAAGTTTAAAAAGTTATGGAATTCATGTGTAGCCCATCAGATTCAGATTTCAACCATTTACCTTCCTGGATTCCAGAATGTCACAGCCGATACGTTTAGCAGGCACTCTTCTCAAAACTACAAATGGGAGTTGGATGCTCAGATCCTGCATGGGATATCCCAGAGATTTGAACTTCTATCAGTGGACCTATTCATCACTTCCAGCAACAGATTGAACTAAATCTATATTTTTAAAGGGTAAAATGTTTGATATATTTAAAAAAACAGCTTCCTGGTGGTCTTGCCCTCTGCTTTGGACTGTTCTTGTTGGAAGTTCAAATAGGTGGTTTCCCTGCACAGCCCAATATACCCTGGGAGTTCAATGTGCGATTGTATAGAGGAAATGTGCAGGCCAAATGAACACTGCTAATAGAAAATCTCTGCTCAAGGCCTCCAGAGAAGCATGCGCTAAGTGGAGCACCCATAAGGGGGGGCATATCTTGAACTACAGTTACTGCATCAGGTCAGTAGCCTTTTTTGTTTTAACTACCTGTATGATTAAAAATACTGGGTTTTTTAAATACATAAAACGTTTTACCTGTTAAAAACATAGACTTAGTTCAACCTGCTTGCTCTACTTTAGTGAAAAATCCATATTGCTTAGGGATTTTCTTTCGTTTCCGGTTGCAGAGCTAGCAGAATGCACTCCAGTTTTCTTAGGAAAGTGGCACTCTCCAGTCTGAAATATCAGAGTAGCTGTACTGGATATCAGTAGGGCAGGACCACTTGGAATAGTCTAACGATGCCAAATAAAGCACTTCCGTAAATTAAATTCAACTTCAAAAGCTACCTGTTAATTATTGCCTTCATTTAAACATGGAATTATTTTGTCTAATGTGAAGCAGAGTTAATCAGGTGCAGACACAATGGCCAAAATGACAGCTTTTCCTGTCTTAATTACAATGTAGCTCCTGTGATGATATAGGTAACATTTTGGATACTGTAGGTGCCCTGCTACTAGTTTGGAAGTTAGTCTTCCTTTCCTCTCTACCCCAAGAAAAATGTTTATTACACCAGATGATCTGTGATTTGTGGGTTTTTTGTCCTCCTGATAGCATGAGAATACAGGACCCCAAGATATCCCCACATTAGGGTCCGTTACTGAAATTGTTACCCAGAAGCCATTTATGCTACCTCAGTGGTATGAGGTTGCTTACATAAATTTTGCAACTTTACTTTTGCTTCAGTGGATAAAATATCTGTTACCTAATCCTTTGAGAGAAATAAACTTGTTTATGTCCAAGAATTGAGGGTCCAGCTTGATCTGTATTATAAGGAAAATAAGTTTAGTCCTCAAGAAAACACAATTTTTTAAAAAAATTACATTAACTAATAGTTTTTTCTTTTGGCATTTTAGGTGTATCCTGTATTTCCAGGAACTTTAACGCTAATGATTCATGACTTGTGTCTGACTTTCCCTGCTCCAGCTAAAGCTGAAATCCATGTATCTGATATACAAGAATTGTATGTCCGAGTTGTTGACAAGGTTCGTATTTTTTCAACAGCCAGTATTGTTAACCGTCTCAGAATGTCATCGGCTTTTGTGCTGATTCTTAATGTAAGGCTGAGGTACATGAGAGGTGGTGAGGTGTGGTGGTTATGGCACTGGGCTGTGACTGGGATTCTGTTCCCCTCTCTGCCACTGACCAGCTTTGTGACCCTGAACAAGTCACTTCACTCCTCTGTGCCATTGTTTCTCCTCCCAGGCTTGCTTATCTAGATTGTAAGTACATCAGGGCAGAAGCCAATTCTTACTATGTATCTGCCTAGCCTGTAGCTCAATTGATCCATGATCAGTTGGTGCTTCTAGGCATTAGCATAATACAAATAATTATGAATAAAAATACATGAATACTTCTGAAAAAATATTAATTTACATTGGCTTGTTTTTCTGAGAGTTTGGGAGAGTGATTCTTGTACTAATATGTGGAAAATGACCTTGAAAAAATGTTGGATAAAAAACATTTACTTGCAAGTTTCTGTACATCTTGTACAAAATTAAGTTTTGATATTTCTGGATGTTTGAATTATGCCCATGCCAGCTGAAGCACCTGAATTCATTCATTTTGCTTGACACTAATGATGCCTGGCAGTGAAGGCTGCTTAACACTAGAACCTCAGGGTCCAGTCTTAAATTTTTATTAGAGCATTAAAAGTTTATTACACATTACAATAAAAAGACCTTTATGCCAATAAATAAGAATGATGATTTAAAATATCTTTTCAGGGAAAAAGTCAATGTTTGTGTCTATATATTGCAGGTGGAGATTGGGAAAACTGTTAAAGCTTATGTTAGAGTATTGGATGACTCGAGGAAACCTTTTCTGGCTAGATATTTCACCGTCATGGATTTAAAACTGAGGGCAGCATCGCAGATTGTGTCGCTGGTGTAAGTTAATTCATGGTATTTTTTTCATGAATTTGTAAGCAATTCCCTAATACGGAGAAGAAGCAAAAGTAATATTGTGGCAGTGTTTTCTTAATATTTGAATGAATGTGAAAGCTGATGGTTTTTAAAAAGGCTTGCATGTAGCCTCCATGTTATTACTCGCAGTCAATTGCAGACAGAAAAGTACACATAGTTGTTTTTTTTGTTTGTTTGTTTTTAAAATTTGTTTTGAAAGAAGTGTCTTTCTGTGGGGCCTCGCTATGCTTAAGGTTGAAATTCAGCTCAGTGGGTAAGCATTTGTTTAAATCCCATTCACTTTTCAGATTCAGGGCCTTAGTCATGCACTGTAGTGCTTCATTCCATTCTGAACATCGCATAAGCAGAGAATGTGGAAATGATGTGAAGTGAATAAATGTCTTCCTGGAGATCAGTATGAGAGTGTCCAACTTATTGTGTTGTGTTTGTTACTGAGTATGTAGAAATGACAGAGCTATAGCATCATATCATCTAGAAGTTCTTTATATTTTCTAATTTGGAAATAGATGAAGGTTTAATAACTGCTATCAGTAGAAACATAAACCTTCTGTACTCTGAGTAGTTAGGGTTCAGGCATCAGTGATGTATCTTACACATGTGTTGTATTAGCAGTGCTTCATCCTGGATGTAAAGGTACTCTAGCTTCAGGAAGTTAAGAAGTCAATATTCCTGCTGTTCCATACTGAACTGAGATCTCTGCGTATTATTCTGCTAAGGACTTTCTCACCTAAAACTCCTGGAGATGATAAATGAACCCCTTGTGCACTAAGTCACCTCCTTATTAATTCAATGACCTCCCTAATTTAATGTATTTTCTTTTGCTCCAGTCCTCTTGATGAAGCTCTGGATGATCATACTGCTGCTTTTCTAGTTCACGGCACGGTCATAGGTCAAACCAGCCTTACAGCAACAGTCGCTGATAAAAATGGACAAGAAACCAATTCTGCTCCCCAACAGATTGAAGTAAATAACTTCATTTCTAATTGTATGTTATCTGAAATGCTTATTATGGTGAGGCTGAAGTGGTATGAAGACAGTAGTTTGGCAATGTCTAGGCTGATTCCCCACTCTGGCACTTTGGGTGCAGAAGGTGGGGACCCACAAGGGTTTTAAAAAATTAATACTAGCCATTCCTGGCTTGTATTAAACTCCCAAGGTTACAGCTTTTTTCTAACCTTGGATGGGCAGATGCTGCCACCTCCCAAGTGCAAAAAACCACTTTGAGATTCCAGGAAGGCGCACTTTGGAATTCCTTCAACCCTCAAGCCCTTTACCCCCTCCCCACCAGCCCCTGAGAAAGAAATCAGCTGTTGCCACCAGCTAATTAAACAACATATGCATAAACCTCTTAGGACACAAAAATCCAATCTTTTAATTTTAAAAAGGTAAATTTTATTAAAAACAAAAAGAAAGAAAATGCATTTGGAATTTAGTCTTTTTGCTAGGTTTTTTAAAAAAATTAAGCATCAAGATAGCTCTCCCGAGGTCCAGCTTAAAGGTTACAAGCAAAACAGAAGCACCCGGGGTTAGCACAGAGGAGTCTACAACTCATAAAGAAATAAGAGAGAAACCTAATAGCGTCTTCCTAGACATTTCCTGATCTACTTACATATCTGGGGTTTCAAATAAGTAGTTTCTAGGTATTATCTGGTGATTTTTCATACCTGGCCTAAAGCTTTTTACAGCATACTTTCAGTCCTGTCTCTGCTTTCCAGGAGAACAACACAGACACAAAGGGGAAGTTTTTTTCCCCCAATTTTAAAAAGTTCTAGCCTTCCCATTGGCCCTTTTGGGTAGGTGCTCACTCCTTTCCTTTTACCTATGGAGGAAGACTTTTTAATCCTATACAGGTAAAGCAAGTAGAGAGCAACTACCAAGAGGGATTTATAGCTAGCTGGCTGGCTGGGTGTCCCTGAAAGGGAGCTATTCAATTCCCCTTCCCCGCTTTCATTTATATCAGGCATAGTCTGCATTTTTCCCCTGTAAAATACCTGAAAAACAATTTATTTCCAAAAAGGGTCCAAACACTAATCTACAACATTCGAGAAGTGTAGTAGTACTTCTCTGCAAACATAGCTAAGGGCCTGGGGCTAACAGCAGCTTCTAGAGGCTTAGCTTGATCAGGCGAAGCAAGTTGCCCCACACACCTATATGTGCTCTTTGGAGGCATAATTGATCAGAATCAGATAGTGGGGAGAATACAAATGTTTGTGCTTTCATTTCTAGGTCTTTCCTCCATTTAGGCTACTGCCGAGAAAAGTTACCCTGATCATAGGAGCAGTAATTCAGGTGAGATGTTTTTAGACTTGTTCCACTGTAATTCCTGTTTGAGAAATCAGTGTAATATATTATTAGAGAACTGCTAACTGCTTTGCTTCCATGATACTATCTTACTCTTTTTTTATTACTATTACTTCGGTGGATGTTGATATTTAGCTCAGTAACATAGCTACATTCTTACCAGAACTCCACTCCAGCACAGAGGCCAGTTGAATATCTTCACACTTGACCACCTTTCTGTTTTAGCGTGTGGTCAGAACAATGTTTCGATATTTCTCATTCGAATGAAAAGCCAGCCCGCCCAGGAAGAGTCGTGTTCAGTAAACCTGTCACCAATATAAAACTGACAGCTGTGGGATGAGTACGCAGAGCAAGGCACAGAGCAGAGTCGCACCACCTGTGAGGAATACAGGGAGGCAGAATTGCTCCTTAAATTCCCAGGCATGGGGATGCAGCATGCGTGCTGCAACAACTGTTTATGCGTGTAGCTTCTTGTCCCCATTTCCAACTCCCCATGCGTTGGTCCCGCTCCATGTGCTGATGTGTGTGGTAGATGGGTGTCTGGGTGCTGCGGGGGGACTAGAGATGCCCATCCATTTGTCCTCATGCAGTCTGGGCAAAGAAAGGAAGCTGCGAGTAGCCTCCCTCTCAATTGTGTACTCTGGCTCTGTGCAAATATTAACTACAGCAGAGCTGTGATGGATTCAGTCTGTTGATGAACATTGGTCTCTGTGTAATTACAGATTACTTCAGAAGGAGGCCCTCAACCTCAGTCCAACATAATTTTCTCCATCAATGACGAGAGGATCGCATCGGTAAACAGCAGTGGCCTTGTAAGAGGAGAGGCAGTTGGAAATGGGACAGTAACTGGAGTGGTTCAAGCTGTTGATGCAGAGACTGGGCAAATCGTGGTGGTGTCTCAGGTAACACTTTATCATCTCTCATGTCACAGAACCAATTAATGTTAATCTTGGTTTAGTACATGGACTGTGTCCAAAATCGAAAATAAAATCTTGTCACAATAACTTCACTGGTTCCGTTGAGATAAAAATAGTGATTTCTCACTCCACAGATTGTGATTTAGAGCATTCGCTTTGGAACTTGAGAAATATTTTCAGTAGACCCTTAAATTGTGCATCTCACCACCTGAAAGTTCAGTTCTGCACAAAACCCAGGGTGAACTCATGGCATTTGACACCCGTAGGCTTTACTGATAAAACTGCCAAAAGACTGTCCAGAGCAGCCCTGCCAAAGTAACAAAGGTTGAGATGGCTGATACCTAGAAGTTACCTCGTGGTTGCCTGAAAGGGAGGATTTTTTCCTCCCTTGAGGTCCATGGCTTCCTTAGATAACAGGTCACCTTCCGAAGTATCTCAATCAGCTGCTAAGTTTGCGGGGCAGTGAAGCAAGGCCAGAGTTAGTCCTCTGCTGTATCTGTGCCATGCTGCCTGGTACAGGCCATGAAACCCAGGAACTGCTCCTGTTGGTGCCAGTAGTGAGGGCAGTGGCTAAGCCTGGAGGTGGGTGGAGGCAGACAGTTAGAGGCCTGCTTCTAAAGCAAAAAAGTGCAACGTTCTCAAGGGTGTTGAACATGAGGCTCATAGCGCTTGGTCTTTGTGTTTGCCTGAGGTAGGGTTCGGGCAACTACTGCACAGTGAAGCCTTTGTGCCTTCCTGGGGCGCACAGGGAGATTCCCAGGTGAGACAAGCAATGGAGACAGATCTGAATTTTGTTAAAAGATTTGCTGTCTGTAACTCAGGGACAGCAATGTCTGCCTGTGGTTTCGGCAAGGGAGCAGATTGAACTAGGAAGCCAAATCTCCTACCTTGTGACCACCAGATCTGGTCCTGTCCCCACAACTGAACTTCAGCGATAAACTTCCCAGAATGACAGGAGATGCAGAGAAGATAAATCACCAAGTTTCACATCTGTCTACCTCTCATTCTTATTCTTTCCTGTTCTCTCTCTCGTTCTCCATTCCACCCTTCTCCCCCTAGTTCTCTTCCTCCTATTTTTCCATGTTGTGATTGGCTGCCTGCCTTTCTGTCTTGCACTGTTACTCTCCTCATCTGGGATCACTCAGTTCTCTTCCTCCTGGAGACCCCATTGTCTCCTCCGTAGTCGTGCCAGTCATCAACTACTTATTTTTTAAGTAGTGATGTTGACATTCATAGCACCATACAGATATGTTGGAAGATATGTCCTCTTCCTCTGGTAGTTTACGTTCTATCTTTCTATCAAATTGACAATCATACTGAATTATGCCAATGTGTATATTGGTCTTCTGCAATAGACACATCCTCTACAGATTAGACTTCAGTAAAGTAGATAAGTAAACACATTCCATATTTTATCTAAGCCAGAATTAAACAGCAGTCTCCAGACCACGTCCATTTAAAACACCACTCCATTCTCATCAGGGTGCCTTTTAAATTAAGCACCAACTAGTAGGTATGTGTGACTTTGTTTTACCCCTTCTACTGTAGTGGTTTTTTCAGTCTGAGAGCGTAAATTCTCTCATGTTTTTAGGGCTTTACTTAGCTGGATTTTGACATGTCCTTTTATGGACAAGCATTCTGTACTGAGTTGACTTTGATTTGACATTGAATTTACAGTGTATTGATTTATGTCAAGTCTGTGGTTTCATCTATTGTGTCAGAGGATTGCAGTTAAATTTCAAGGCTGTTTTTTCCCTTCAATTTTTTTCTTCAAATTTATTTGTTGATTTTTATGGGGAGAATAAAAGAAAACAACCGGTCATAGCAATTCATTACAGTTTGTGGTTGGGGGCAAGGAGGGAGCAGTTGGTTTGTTTTCACACTTCCATTTTAATCAGGATCACACAAACAAAAACATCTACAAAATGAATCATTTTAATTTCTTATTGCTAAGAGACATTTCAGTTCATGCTTTCTTTTTCTTTAAAAAATTGTATTCTTTTAAACTTGGTGCAAGAGGTTTTGAAGATGCACATGCCAGTGAAACACACTTGAAATGGGGAGAAGCCTAAGCATTGTTTTTCTTTGTCAGCAACTGCATCATAAAACCGGGTGTTATCTCTGTTTGAAGTCCGCGGTTTCAGTCTTTCAGATAACAAGATCAGTTCCCCAGACAAAGATCCTGGCTGCACCCATCAGTGCCCACTGCCTCCCATTTGTTTGTATCTTAGGCTGCTCTAACCCGAGCCTTGCAATTTTGAGGAAAGTGGGGTAGATCCAGTGCAGCAGTTCATTACAAAGGCCCTGATCCTGCACTGAGCTTTTTGCAAACAGAAGGCTCTGCTGTGTGAACCTCCGTATAACCTACAATAATCAAGGGTGAGCCTGAAATCCCTGCTTTGATATTTGTAAGTTGGGAACTTGTCATCTATCTAACACTAAAAATCTAGTTCAGAGAGGTCATTAAATTAAATGATCTGCCTCTTATGGAGCTTTTTTCTTTTTAGGATAAAGTGGAAGTTGAAGTAGTACGGCTTGTGGCTGTTAGAATCCGTGCACCCATTACACGAATGAAAACCGGTACACAGGTTAGCTGAATTACACTTAGAGTTCTTTTTCTCCCACTTTTTTTGTTTGTTTATTTTGATATTTAATTTTCAAAGGAAATGTGCTAATGAAGATTACAAAGCAACAGTTAATAATTTAGTTGGAAAGCATTTTCACGTCAACGTTCTAAGTTTGATCTCGTGGAATAAAACATTAAGTCGCAAAGCTTCATTTACTTCTCTGTGTTATTCTGAGCATCTTCCTATTTAGCCTAATCAGACACTATTTGTGCCACAATAAAGCATTTGCTCTTACACCAGAGGTGGCCCTGGGGGCCACATCTGGCCCTCCAGATGTTTTAATCCAGCCCTCGAGCTGCCACTGAGAGGTAGGGTCCGGGGCCTGTGCTGGAGGGGAACGGGGTCGAGGTCTTGCCCGACTCTGCATGGCTCCTGGAAGCAGTGGTATGTCCCCCCTCTAGTTCCTATGTGTACGGGCAGCCAGGGGGATCCTCATGCTGCCCCCGCCCCAAACGCTGCCCCCACAGCTCCTATTGGCCAGAAACTGCAGCCAATGGGAGCTGCAGGGGTGGCGCTTTTGGACAGGGCAGCGGGCAGAGCTGCCGGGGTCGCACCTCCATGTAGGAACCGGAGCGGGGACATGCTACTGTTTCTGGAAGCTGCTTGAGGTAAGCACTTCCCAGAACCTGCTCCCCTGACTCCCTCCTGTGCCCCAACCCCCTGCCCCAGCCCTGATCCCTCTCCCTCCCTCCAAATCCCTTGGTCCCAGCCTGGAGCACCCTCCTGCATCCTCAGTCCCTCATCCCCAGCCGGACCCCTAAGCCTGCACCCCAAGCCGGAGCCCTCATGCCCTCCCGCACCTCAGCCCCCAGTTTCATGAGCATTCATGGCCCGCCATACAATTGCCATACCCACATGTTGCCCTCGGGCCAAAAAGTTTGCCCATCCATGACTTACACTCCTGTTTCTTCATCTTTAATGATAGCTGCTCCTTTAAGACAGTGTTTCTCCAACCACAAAGAGTCTCTGACCTCTTTCAAGAGAGGATCATGCAGTGAGGGTGCAAATAAGAAGAAAAGGAATGTTATTTCTGTTCTTGATTTGGATTGCTAGAGCCAGAACTCAATATAAAAGCAAACAGAGAACCAGAAATGAGCAATCTGACATGTTGGCATGACCACCAGGGAATCTTTTTATTTGGAGATGGGTTGTCTGGTCTGTCCTCCTTTCAGGAAAATATGTAGTATGTCCACTATGTCCAGTCTGGTTCTAATATTTCAAAATATGGGACCTCAGCTACTTGCTTTGAGAGACTATTTCAGTCTTAGTCATGTCACTGTTAGAAAGCTGTTTCAGATATTTAGTCCAAATTGTTTCTTAATTTCATCCCATTAAGCCTAGTTACTTACTTGTACCAGTCTAAATAATTATTCTTCTTGCTTGGTATTTGCTCCTTTTGGATATTTATTATATGTATATTATATTGTCTCAAACTGTGGGCACCGGGGAAGGAGCGGGTTGGAGTAAACAGCCAGTCAGCACAGAGGAGAAAATGCCTACTCAAAACAGTAGAGAATGTAAGAATGTGTAAGATGTTTCTGTTGTTAAGGGGGTCACATAGGATGAGTGATTCCTCCATGTGACCAGCTGCTGAGGCTTCTGATGAAATGAATCAGCCCTTGGTTGCGGTAGGGCTTCTTACAGAAGGGAGTGGTTTAAAGCTTTTTGATGCAAAAGATATTGTCATTGTGAGAGTCCTAGACATGATATCACTTTAAAGGTGCACTTGGTAACCCAATATTTTTTTAAAAAGTATTATTTCTTGAGTAATAAACCTCTTTGGCTGGCTTGGGCATTTTGTGTTGAATTACTGTGTTCCTTCCTTACTTGTGTAACTAATTTCTGTCCCAAAGTTGCACCTTTTTCAAGCGAAGCTTCATGTGTCTGCTTTCAGATGCCAGTTTATGTGATGGGCATCACCAGTAATCAGACCCCTTTCTCATTTGGCAATGCATTGCCAGGGTTAACATTTCACTGGTCTGTCACCAAGAGGGATATCCTGGACATCAAGACCAGACACAACGAGGTAAATTCTACTGTGGGCCCAGAAATGGATGGAGGGGGGGTGTGTGTGTGTGTATATGCACCCGCCCGCCCCTCTTTTTGGTGCTGCTTAAACTTCCCCAGGATGGGAATTGAGGAGATCTGCTTCCTCCATTTGCTCAAGAGACAGTTACTCACGTCAAAGATGGAATTCCTTTCTTGTCAACTCCAAGTATGTCCTTGCACATACTTTAATGAGTATTTCCTATTTCAGGTTTCTCTTCAACTTCCAGCAATATATAATTTTGCTATGGATGTTTATGGCAGAGCGAAGGGACGAACAGGGCTGAAGGTTGTGGTGAAAGCCCTTGATCCTACTGCTGAACAGTTTCACAGCCTGGCAGGAGAGCTGTCAGATGAAATACAAATTCAGGTAAAATGTTCTGGTTGGCTTGTCTCATTTTAAACAAGAAACTACAGTATTGATTAATATTACAGATCCAAATTAAATACTTTAAAGCTAGGAGTGCAGCTGTAAAGATGCAGTTCCAGTCTAAGCCTCCACTCTAGATATTAGTGTATAGGTGGCATCTCCCACTACTGAGATAGGAGACACCCATCTATTAATTTGGGGTTAAGTGTTGGGAATTCCTTCCCTGATGGTGTCTGAATGTAATTTTGTTGAATCTCCGTTTTAGATGGGGCCATACTGGAAGTGCCTTTTGATTGGCTGTGATATTAAGAAAAAGTAGCCTTTAACATGCTATGACAAGTGGCTCTTTCAAACTACATGACAGCGGCCCCATTAAGATGTAAATCACTTTTGTGTAGTGGTGATGCACAATCACTGCAGCCGATTTAATGGTTTCTTCAGGTCCTCAATGCCATTTTTACCAGACTGGTCTGCTCTCAGTAACACGAGTTTAGAAAGATTTTCTTGATAGTAGCCTAGATCCATATCATGCTTACTAGATCCACTCAGAGAGAATTTCACCTCCACCACCCTGCGATCCGCAAAGGTGGCATTTGGGGGACAAAATCCAGCTCTCATTGGGCCAGTGTGGGGAGAGTTTCTCCACCCTCTGGCTTTTACCACAGTGGGAATGATCTGAGGAATACATATTAAAAGCAACGTGATGGAAATTTCAGTGTCGTCTTTTGAAACTGTGAGTAAGGCAACTGTTGCTGTGAGTCAAGAATAAATGCACGGAGAATCCAGTGTATACCATTTTAGTAAAATGTCTATGTTCACTATGAAGAGAAATGAGTATTCTTCAAGAGATGAGACACCCAGCATTTATCCCCCTCCTCACAAGCTGTTATGTTGAAAAGCTAGCTATGCCTGGCTTTGACAAGAGAGACTGAATCTTCCCAAATTCTAAAATGTAAACACTGCTGTTGCTGCTTATTAAAAATCATATTTTAAAAGTTTCTCTAAAATTGCAGCCTTTGCATTTTTATCTTTGCTCCTAAGTTACAGTACTTCAAATGTGCATAGTAGATTGTTACAGATAAGTTACAAACATCAACAATTTGTGATTTTTTTTTTTATTTTATTTTCAATTTATAGCAGGGAAGCATGTCAACCCTGTTTTTGCAAACATGTATGTGAGTAACTTTACCTTTGAAGTAGGCCCATTAAAGCTGCTTGATTAAAGTTATTCACATGCATAAGTGATTGCAGGATTATGCCCTTATTATAAAAGTATGTTTTACATCATATTAAAACACAAGGTGATGCAAGATTTAACACAGTCTTCTTTATCTACCAGTTACTATGCTGCTTATTCTTAAATCTTGGCACATATTGTGGATGATGGGCTAGCACTGTTTGCCTATAGGTTTTAGTGGTTAATATTTCACTATAATCAAATTAAAAATCTCAGAGGTGGGTGTAGAAAGCTATTAATATTTTAATACTGGCCTTTTTTTAAAAAAGAGGTAATTTGAGGTCTTGACTCTAGTGCAGTGTCAGATTTATTATTGTAATGATGGTGTTGATAATAGAGTTGGAAGCTTTATGAGTCAATTGTAGTTTCTTAGCTGGATTCTTGATAGTCATTGTTAGCAGCACCCTGAAATTCAAATGGCGCATTTCAAGTTCTTTAAGTTGCAAACCAGTTGAATGGAAAAATAAAAAATTGGTCCCCTCTTTAGAATGAATGGCTATTCTGTACATTGGTTTAATATTTTATTCTTTGATGCCACAAAACACTGCAAAGTATCATTCAAAAATGAGCGTGTTGGCAACGTCCCTCTTTTGTAATTCTTCTCTCCTCCTTGCCTGTGTAAGGGCTAAATGCTGCTAACTTTAGTCAAGCAGGAAGACTCAACCCTGTGATATGCCTCCCACTTGTTCAGAAATGCTGAGCACCTTTGGCTTCCATCACCTTTAATGAGAACTGGGGACTTTCCGGAAGTGCTCAGGGTCATGTGACTGCAAGTACTACTGATTAGGATAAATATTGTACTCTGTTCTGTAAAGACATTCACTTTTTTGTCCTACGATAAAGATTTGAGTCTCACTGTTCCTTGCATAATACTAGCAGTTTTTACACACTGCAATCTGTGAACCCCATAGAACAGGGGTGGGCAAATTTTTTGGCCTGAGAGCCACATTTAGGGAATGGAAACTTATGGCGCGCCATGAATGTTCACCAGGTTGGGGGTTGGGGTACAGGAGGAGGTGAAGGCTCTGGCTGGGAGTGTGGGCTGTGGAGTGGGAATGGCCATGAGGGGTTGGAGATGTAAGAGGGTGCTCCAGACTAGGACTGAGGGGTTCAGAGGGTAGAAGGGGAATCAGGGCTGGGGCAGTGGTTTGGGGCGTAGTGAGGCTCCAGGTGGCGCTTACCTCAAGCAGCTCTTGGAACCAGTGGCATGTCCCCCTTTAGTTCCTGGCCAATGGGAGCTGCAGGGGTGGCACTTGGGGTAGGGGCAGCGTGCAGAGCCCCCGGTTGCCCCTACTCGTAGGAGCTGGAGGGGGGACATGCTGCTGCTTGGAGCCGCACGGAGTGGAGCAAACCCTCGACACTGCTTCCCAGCTGGAGTGGGGCAAGCCCTGGACCCCACTCTACTAGCGGGAGGTTGAGGGCCAGATTAAAACGCCTGAAGGGCCAGATGTGGCTCCTGGGCTGTAATTTGTCCATCCCGCCATAGAATCTGTTGCTCGTCTCCAGGTGACTTGATGCTGACTCTTTCTCCTACTAAATCACATGAAAAGACCATTAAAAATGCAGCATAGACTAAGCATTTCTAAGGAAGCAGTCACTGTAGTTGCACCAGAGATGATGTGCAATCACTAATGAGAGGGGAGTGGCCCATGTGATTTTTGTATATGGGGGGAAGGTGTCTGAGACCATCTCTTTATCAAAATGTGGCTCATACTATCAAGGAGCTTGTTAAATCCCTGTATAATATAATAGTTTGCAGTCTGAAAATGCTGCATCTTTTGAAAAGCCATCTCCATTTATATTTACAAAGAAATTGCCATGTGTGAACTGCTCTGTGCATATTTAGAAATTGGAGGCCCACTCTTGTGGTGTTTCATGGGGCAAAACTCACATTGATGTTAATAGTAGTTTCATCCAGCTCTTCTTTCCACCACCTGAAAATAATGTGAGTGTGCACATGTGTGTGTATAACTAAGGATGTGAGTCTCACAAACATCACAGATTCCATGACTTCTGCAGCAGCCAGTGGGGCCTGGGGGGGCCAGGAGGGACTGGGGAAAACAGAGGTGCAAACAGTGCTCTATTCAGAGATTTATCCACAATAAATTGAGAAGCCTTTCTATTTCTCATCATCTATGTAAATAAAAATCTCCCACTTCAAAGAGAAACAGAGAGCATATGTATTAAACAAATTAAACAGGTGATTTTTATTTTCATTGCAGTTTGTTCTGTTTGCCTTGTTAACATTTTTTTCTTCAACTGTACATCTTTTCAGTATATCATACATAGAATCATAGAAATGTAGAACTGGAAGGTACCTTGAGAAACTCTTCCTGACGGATGTTTGTCCAAACTGTTCTTAAAAACCTCCAGTGATGGGAATTCCATAACCTTCCTTGGAAGTCTGTTCCAGAAATCAACTATTCTTATAATTAGAAAGTTTTTCCTAATATCTAACCTAAATCGCTATTACTGCAGAATAGCCTGTTACTACTTGTCCTACATTTGGTGACATCGAGAACAATTGATCAGTCTCCTTTGTAACAGAACAAAAAAAAATGAGTACCATCATCAGATCTCACAATCTCTTTTCTCAAGACCAAACATGCCTAGGTTTTTTTAAACCTTTCCTCATAAGTCACATTTTTAAAACCTTTTATCAAATTTGTTGCTCTCATCTGGACCATGTTACATTTATTTATATCATTCTTAAACTAGTGCACAACTTGTTAATCCTGAATATTAAAATGTAGTTAAGGCATTATCACTACAAACCTCAAAATAGTTATGTCCCTATTTTTTGTTCCTTTTCTTAATTTTGTTTTGGAAGAGGAGGAATAATTACAAGTAAATGTTCCTCAGTAGCTAGCTGCTTGTAGAAATAAACAAGGCTGGTTTTTATTTTCCAGGTATTTGATAAACTTCTTCTAGTCACTCCACAAGTGGATGCAGAGCAGATCTTAATGTCACCTAACTCATTTATTAAACTTCAAACAAACAGGTAAGTGGTAATTTTTTACAGAGGGCCTGTATGTCAGCAGTTTTTTGAAGCTGTAAAGTATAATTCTAGATGCTTAAAATAACTTTTTTTTGGCTGTTTCGTTTATATAATAAATATAGATTTTTGTCTCAAGATTTTTTACGTGTCTATTACTTAATGATTGTAGTTTGAGAAGTAACAGTTTAAAAAATGGCATGTCATTCCAGATATACTATTTCTTAATGATTTCCAGCTCTAGATTGTACAGTTTACAACTAAGAGAAGATTTTTATTTTTTTTTCCAAATCATGTCTGGCTCGTGTTATCGCTAGTAACTTTGGTCTTGGTTACACATCTGTAACTCTCTCTTCAATAGGATTACAGAGGTGTAACTGGGGTGAGGGATAACAGGACAGGATTTTCCCCTTCATTTGGAACTTAGTTAGTAGCTCTCATAATGACTTGTGAGTCTGAAAAGAAACCTGCTTTCATTCCCATTTGCTAACACTGGCTATGCAGAGCTATAGGGATTGAAAAAAGCAGAAACATCTTTCCTACCAAAGTAAGGGAACAGATCTGCTGAGTGAGGAGGTGCCATTTTTATACTGTCACTTTTCAAATAATTGTTCTTTAAACTTATTTCAGGCTTGATATAATTTGTCTTAGTGGCTGAAAATTTCAAGCCCAATTCTGGAAAGGGGCAGCTACTTTCCATGAGGGATTTACTGGGGGTGGGGGTGGGAGTGTCAGGACAGACAATGTTTGCACCATTGCTTTCTCTAGGCGAAGAAAGCTTTAAAGTTTGACCATGTCTCCATTGGCTGCATCCTCCTTGGGCTGCCTGAGGCATGATGCGCTGAATTCATTGATGTGTCTTAACATTGAATACATTAGTCAGAATCCAGCCCTGGTGCTGTACACACCATGTAATAAAGGATCTCTTCCTCCCGCCTTAAAACCCCTCCAGCAGAGTTGACAAGATGCATTCATACATGAACAAGCCCATGAGTTTAATTGTAATCCTTGTTCTCCCTCCTGCAACTTCCCTCTATTACTCATGTTATGAGCTGTGGTGTTATTTGTAACAGCTAGCCTATTGTTTCTAAACCTCATATCCTTTGCTCATATTGAATAGTGCTTTACTCAACACATAGTACTATTGGATATGATGAGACTCCTCATGATGTAAAGTGAGTAAGAGTATCCGAATCTGCCATTTAGCCTATAAATTATCAGGGGCAAGGACCGTGTGTCTTGTTCTGTAAATGGCCTAGCACAGTTGGTAGGGTCAGTAAGTTAAAATAATCCTTATGGCTCCGTGACCTCTGCTCTTAAAGCTTTTTGTGTTTACTCTGAGCAGCTGAGTGCCTGACCAATGGAGAATAATTTGCATACTCCTTTTCATTGCTCATCTCCAGCAGTGGTTAGACCATTTCTGCTATCAGGAATATTCCAGGATGCAGAATACCTTTCACAGTTCAGGGCAACTACATATGTATTCTCCCCTTATGGTCTCTCAAAGAAATCTTTTCTAGCCTCCCAGCTCCTCAGCCTTCATCTCTTTTGGGTAGAGATCCGCATCTCTCTCCCTCCTGACCTGGAGTTTTCCAGACTCCACTGTTCCCTCCTTACACAGGGATATTCTCAGGAAGCGAAACTGCCTAACCAGGTCAGTGTCTGTGCTTGTCTTTCTCTCCAAGGGCTATGAACAGCGTAATTGACTGCAGTTACACATTACCACATAGCTCTTTCTAAGCAAGCAAATTTATTCTTGAGGTGAAAGCATTGCAGAGTAGACATATGTAAACCATAAAAGAACCTACACACATACTAAAAGCTTACCACAGGTCATCCATCAGTCTTAGGGTGCTGTACTAGATCAAGTCTTTCCAACTCTTCTGCAAGTATCAAGACTCCCCTTGGACAGAAAGCTCTGACTGTCGACTGAATCAGAAAGAAGGCCTTGAGTCAGTTTAAACTCAGGCTATTTTCCCAAAAGTCCTTTCTTTTGTCTGTTGGCCTCAGGAGAATCAGGAGAATCAAGGAAATGATACCTTGGGGGTGGGAAGAGATATAACAACCAGTCTGCTTCCCCTTAATCACTAGTCACAGTCTCAATCCCTAGAGGCGCTGTGGTAGTCCTTCTGCATGAAGAATAACATAATCCTACATAAACCATTCATTTAAAACAATAGAACCCTAAAGACACTCTGTGGGGTTGCAATATCTGTCACATTTCCCCCAGAGAGGTTGCATACAATCCCAGCCCACAACACCACATAAACTAAGGCCTTTCAAGGAGAGTGCAGGAAGTTGCCATATGTGTCACAACGCCACCAGAAACAGTTTATCCCATGGTGTTTATCCCAGTTTATCCCAATCAAGCCTGGCACCTTCACTATTTAACCAGCCAGAAAGGGCCGTCAGGGTACAGTTTTCATGTTGGGTTCCACAGAAGGAAAATGCCGTACTCTCAGCTGAATGGAAAAATGCACTGGGGACATGGGGAGAGAAGAGAAGGTTGTTTATATGTACTGTAGAACATATGCAAGTGGTTTTTAAAAATATCTAATGAGTCAGAATGCCTGCTAATTAGAGTTTATACGTTTGCTCACTTTACTTATTAATGTGTTAATACCATAGAGTGTTTTATTCCAAAAATTAACCTTGTGTACAAACAATTTCCAGGAAACTGGTGAGAACTACTTACTCATGTCCCTGTCTTTATCTTTAATACCAGTGTTGACCCTGGTAGACTAATGTGCTATTGAATACTGTTGACAGAAAATGTCTGTGAAAGCTGCATGCTGTATCCTTATACATTAATATTCTGAATCAAGTTCACATCAATGAATGATGACACTGTCAGGAAGTGGACAGCAAGTGGATTTTAATATATGCCCACGCATAGATAAGACTTTTTCCAGGAAGACTTGAATCAGGATCTGAACACTTGATTCTTAGATTAGATCACAGTGCTTTGTGGCTTTATAGCAAAAACATGGTAAATGCGCACATCAGATAGCATTGGTTTATGCTTGGTTTAAATAAATTTGGTTGTAAATGTAGATTTTTTTTTAAAGCTTTCTGTTTTTGCTTTATCAAGGGATAGAGTAGCTTCCCTGAGTTACCGTGTCCTGGATGGTCCCAATAAAGTTCCTGTTATACAGATTGATGAGAGAGGCTTTCTGAACTCGGGGTCCTTGATAGGATCATCAACAATTGAAATAATTTCCCAGGAGCCATTTGGAATCAACCAGACCATTGTAGTTGCCGTTAAGGTAGTATTTTTCTCTTTATCTTCACTAGGGTCAGGACACAATGAAGACTAATGCAGTTTTGTCCATTAAAAACATACACTTCTGTGACTCCAACTGGATAAAGTGAATTTCACCTTTAAATTCTGCAAAGTGTAAAATGCACAGATTAACAGTCAGTTCAGTGTTCTTTTTAACGAGGTATTGGGGTATCAGTTTGGTGGTTGTAATGAAGTTTTAAAATGTGCATCTCCTGACATCGGAGAATTCTCAACCATAGCACAGTTCATAAAAAAATGTGCCTGTGGGTTGCATGTGCACTTGTAATCTAGAAAAATATTGTCCTAAAAAAATCTCTTCAGAAATGTTTTCTTTTAGAAGTGTTTGATACTCTGTAGCTACTGACATCTATCATAAGTGGTTCATTTCACAAGCAGGGAAAGGGATAAAGCCAGCTAGAGTGATGAATACAGTGTCAGCTACAAGGTGACTAACAGTGGTGCTTGAATTTTCAGCATGTCTGTGTTGTGCAGAAATCTCATTTTCTTTATTCAGCTTCCAAGTACTGTAGCTTTTAACAGACTTTTTCTACAGAGAATCAAAACAGGAGAGTGACTACCCTCAGGTTCAAATTTAGCTGCTGTCCAAGTGCCTTCACTTCAGAGAAGGCACAAAAGTTACAGTAGGAACCAGCAGCGAAGGGATTAAATTGTCAGCCTGACTAATGCTCTTTCATGTGATTACCATTATTAAATTGCATGGACTTCTGTTTGGGTATAATCATGCACGTTTCTGTTTCAGCACTTTGGGCACTGATGGCTCATATATGTCTGTCCTGCATCGTCTAAACCAAAGTAATACGGAAGAGTATATGAACGCTATCCACATCCATCAGGTCATAGCCCCTCCCTAGAACTTGGCCTAGACTCTGCTGGGTCCTGATCCAGTGCTCAACAGGAGTCTTTTCTGTAGCTATAATGATTTTCTTGGGAGCTGGATCAGATACCTTGGCCAGGATGTTGGGTGGTGGAGCCATGCTTTCTCCATTCACTCATTCATTCTGTCCATTCATGGAGCCAGCAATCTTCAGGATTGAGGATTTAAGACTAAGCTTTCTGGGGTAGGGTCTCTCTCTTTATTTCACGTCCATATGGCTTCTGCCCTGACCCGTCTCTCTATCTTAGGTACTTATCTGGCCCTGTTATCACCTGAACTCCTCATATCTTGAATGTCTTTATCCTCACAATGTCCCTGTGAGGTAGAAAAGTTATATTAGCCCTATTTTACAAATGGGGAATTGAGGCACAGAGAAACCAGGTGACTTGACTAAGGTCATACAGGGAGGCAGAGGAGGAAATGAACCCAGATCTCCTGAGTCACAGTAAGCTAGTCCTCTAATCACTGAGCCTTCCTTCCTCTATCTCGCCATATATACCAATGTGAGTATTTTGGCAGTCTTTGCTAAGGAGAGGCTGTATTACTGGAACAAGAGGCAATGAAAATAAAGAGCGATATACTATAACTGAGCTTTGTGGGGAGGTAAGTTCAGCATTTGCTCACATGCTCTCTGGCTCTAGTCAATCCAAACATTAATGCTAGTGATATTCAGAAAGCTGAGATGTTCTTAAAAAATAAATAGCTGCTTTCATCAATGTTAGATTTAGCAGTTGTCTCTTACAGACCCTGTTTTGAGACTGTTAAGTAAAACAGGCTTGAAAGTCTGTCATGGAAAATGGCATTTTTGTTATCTTGTTACATCAGTTGGGCAGATGGCCATATGCACTGATATTCTAGCTTATTACATCAGCTAGTGAAACAGACAGCTGTACATACTGATATTTTAGCCACAGTTTTCAGACTCACCAAAGATGCAGTTTCCTTGAGGCCAAAGCCATCCTTTCCTTTTCAAGTTTTGACATGTACATTTTGAGATAAAATGTAAAACTCTGTTATCTGAGCCTCTTAGCTCAGAAGAAAGGCATGCTTGAGGGGGGCATTTAAAGTTCTATTCTATATACAGTTGAAGCTTTTTTTTCTTCCTTTATCCTTCCATTGCTTATTTTCCAAAAGCTATATCACAGAAAACACATATTGTCCCTTTACTTTTGATAGCTAGCCTAGATAAGTCAAGCAGGTTTTCCTTTTATTAATTAATAATGTAAATACATTTCCACAATAAAACATTTGTGAATTCATCATCGCAAGAACGATTCCCTGCAGGTAAGTATTGCTGCAAAAATTGTCTTAATTTTTGCACAAAGGCTTATTTCTTTAAACAGCTTGAAGGATAAGAACAGGGATTGCAAACCCATTCTTATTTTCTTGGGCAAGGAGCCATAAAAGCAGCTTGCTGACCAATCTGGGCTTAACAAATGCAAAGTGGGCCCAATAAGTCAAGCCATAGGAGAGTTTATTTCAGAGTGGTCTGGCCCCTTCTGCAACATTAGAAGTGGGCACTCCCTTTGAATGTCCTGGTTGAGATTCTGTGCTGTCTCTCTTAGAGATGCAGTACAGAACTCACAGCCCAGTGGAATTTCCTACTGCAGTGGCTTTAAGCCAGCTTTGTGCCTTCCCAGTCCTGGGCAACTCCTGCAGCACCAACATAATGGAGACAGCCCAGGGGAGCTGTCTGAGTTGCAGCAGCCTCTTTCTGGCTGCCCATAATCTCCACAATGCTGGAGCCACACCCCTCTATAGCTGGTCTTGAGAGGTGGCCATAGAGCTGTATTCCACTGTTCCGGTGCTGGGGGAAATCTTCCCCCTGCCAGAACTTGGGCTTTTAGAATCCCTTTATGCCACTCCAGCCTTTTTGCCTGGTGTAGAGGGACTGGAGCAGATGTTAGAATCTCATCTCTTGTTCATATGTACCTCACGCACCACTCACCCAGGGGCTGATATTTGGGAATGTATAATCTTTGTATATCCACCTTTTCTGGGGAGACGCCTACACGTTATTAGTTGAGTTGTGTATCTGTTGAATTTAATGGTTTTGTTTTACAGGATAACCACATCATCTCTGTAATTTTGTGCATTTGTTATATGTGATTGTTGCTTCTCAGCTCCCAGTGCTATATAAGCAAGAGATAATATGCCCTATGTGAAATTGAAAGCTCCATCTCTCAATCCTGTTGTAATATCCAGACTAAAAATATGTGTGGTTCATAAAGAACTCTAAAGTATCTGTGTCTGAAAATTATTTAAATGGTTTATTCAATAGGCACCCCGCAGTCAAGGGAAAAAAGCACTTTACATAATGTCATCTTTTATTAATGTCATACAGGTGGCTCCTGTTTCCTACCTGAGAATCTCCATTAGTCCTGTTCTGCACACTCAAAACAAAGAGGCTCTGTTGGCTCTACCATTGGGTGTGACATTAACCTTCACAGTCCATTTCCATGATAACTCAGGGGATACCTTCCATTCGCACAATTCTGCGCTTAACCTTGCAACCAGCAGGTAAGTGTCTACATCAGAGTGTTAATGTAAAAGACTTTGTATTATACCAGTCATGGTAACTGCCCCAACAAAAGAAAGGGGGTAAAGCTATGTCAGCAAGAGTGTGGCTGTATTTCTGGTGGCAGGCTTGGGATCATTGATTGACTCCTGAAAAGTGTACAGACTTCAGAGATGCCAGAAAGAAGGGCACCAGTTAATCACCAGCATTGACCTGACAAAATGAAGTCATGTCTAGGTATAGGACCAGTGGGAACAGAGGATGTATTTATATTTATACTTCCAATGAATGTATTAAGTTGTACATGTTGTTGGCCTATGAAACAAGCTGATCTTGCTAGTGTTGGTTTTACTCTTTCTCTCCTTTCTCTCTCCTGCCGTTTGTCACACTCATTGCAGCTTGTCTTAAATTTAGGGAATTTGGAGTGGGAACTGTGTCTTTAGATGTGTTTGTACAATCTTTAGCCCAGTGGGGCTGTGATCTTAACTGGGGGTTTTGATCACCATCAGAATACAATAAAAAGATCATATTTGGTCAGTTGGATGTTTGTCAAATTACCCAGCAATTACTGCACAAAGTATGTCCTCCACAGAATTCCTTGTGTAAATATTTGGTTGAGAGTCACAAGAAAAAAAATAAATAATGGGTTTTTTTTAAGCTATGTTGTCCCTCCCCCATTCATATAGATATGTCTTTGTATTAGTATTGTCAGGAGTGTGCAATGTTGGTGAGTGTGCATATCTCAGTAGCAGTTTAAAGACACTGACCTAGGAGAGTTAAGAAATTATGGGTGACCAGTAGCATTTAGTGTTAAACCAATTCATAGGGTTTTCATTTTATTGCTGCTTTCCTCTATGAAAAAGTGAAAGAAGAGGCTTGCCTCTCTTTAAGAGCTTCTTGAAATGCTAGAAAATGATATATTAGGTCATAAGGTCCTCATGATTTCCTCTTCTGGACTCAGACTCATAGTCTTTAAGGTCAGAAGGGACCATCGTGATCATCCAGTCTGACCGCCTGCACATTGCAGGCTGCAGAACCTCACTCACTCCTGAAATAGACCTCTGACCTCTGGCTGAGTTACTGAAGTCCTCAAGTCATGATTTAAAGCAGGGGTGGGCAGACTTTTGGGCCCAAGAGCAACATTTGTGTGCGAAACTGTATGGAGGACTGGGTAGGGAAGTCTGTGCCTCCCCAAACAACCTGGCTCCCACCCCTATGCACCCCCTCCCACTTCTCACCCTTTGACTGCCCCCCTCAGAATCCCTGACCCATCCAACCCTTCCTGCTCCTTGACCCCTGACTGCCTCCTGCCAGGACCCCCTATCCCTAACCGCCCCCCACCACCTGGGACCCCTAACCCATCCAATCCCCCCATCCCCTCACTGCCCCAACCCCTATCCCACATCCCCGTCCCCTGACAGGTCCCCCGGGACTCCCACATGTATCGAACTGTCCCTTGACTGCCCCTCCAGAATCTATACCCTATCTAACTGCTCCCCTTCCCCTTTCTGACCGCTGGGATTCCCTGCCCTTATCTAGCCTCCCCTTCCCCTTTATCATGCCACTCAGAGAGGCAAGATTGGCTTATTGGAAAGCTTGGGAGGTGGGCAGGCACAATCCACGCTGCCCGTGGCAGCATGGCTTCAGGGGAGGGGGAACAGCAGGGGAAGGGATGGGGGCTAGCCTCCAGGGCTGGGAGCTCAAGGGTTGGGCAGGATAGTCCCATGGGTCGGATGTGGCCCCTGGGCCATAGTTTGCCCACCTCTGGTTTAAAGACTGGAAGTTACAGAAAATTCACCATTTACACTAGTTTAAACCTGCAGGTGACCTGTGCCCCATGCTGTAGAGTGTAGTGGTTAGGATTCAGATTTTCTTAAATAACAACTAAATACATCATTTGTATATTTTGCTCCTTTTTGTTAATCTCAGTTAATAACTATCCCAAAAAGGAGCCAGGCAAAGTGATTTAAAAAAAAAAAAGAATGGAATAAATACCTGTCAGCTAGGAGGACAGTAAAGGGAATAGCAGAATTTTCTGAAGACCAATACCATTTTCCCCCTTTTATTTACAGAGACGATTTTGTGCAGATTGGGAAAGGAACCATGAACAATACATTTGTAATTCGAACTGTAAATGTAGGCTTGACCTTGCTTATGGTTTGGGATACAGAGCACAGTGGAATTGCAGATTATGTTCCCCTTCCTGTGCAACATGCCATTTTCCCTGAGCTCAGAGACATGGTAGTAGGTGATGTCATCTGTTTTAGTACTACCCTGATAAATCAAGAAGGTAAGAAACATTAGTTGTTTAAATGCATTTCAATGCTGGCTCTGAATTACCATGGAAACTTAGTAGTGCTAGGCATTGTGACAGTCTAGAGAAACCAAATACATTATTTATGATGATGATCAGAATCAAATGACACCTCTATTCTTTTTAACACGACAAATAAGTTTGATCAGCTGTACCTTTCAAAATTTTCATTTGTGTTGAGCTCTTGGGCATCAAGCATCTGCATTTTCCAATTCAATTGTTCTTAAAGTATAAAACATTCTGGAAAAGGCTTAATTATTTTTTTAACAGGGATAATAATATAAAGACACAGTCTTGAGGTCTTTATTCAATCCTCTAATTAGTTCTTTGGTCTTAATGGGATTTTTGCAAGAGTGGAACTCTGCCAATGTAATTGACAGCATAATGTGGCTCTGAGGCAAGGATCTCAGAATGTAGCCCCCAAACATCAGATAGCATAGCTAATACTATGCACACACACACAGATGATGGGAATTGGTATATATAATGGTGGGTACCTATCAATACACACTCCAGTTTGAAAACAAACATGGCTAGCATATTGCAACCCCGTTAAGTAGTTAATTTACTAGTGGTCTTTTCTCATAGGCTTGTCAGGAATCTGGAGTTCTTCAGTGAGCAGTGTTCTTCAGGTTGACCCAAGGACTGGTGTAGCTGTGGCAAGGGATTCAGGAGTTGTCACTGTTTATTATGAGATTCCTGGACTATTTAAAACATACAGGGAGGTGAGAGACTTTTAACTTCCGCTAGTGCTGTTGAGGTTTGTTTGCTGTCTTTTATGAACATCTCTCTCGCTCCCCCCCCTCTAATATTTGGCACTAAAATTTTAAGCTTCTGTTACTCTCACTTTTTATTTTTCTTGGACATATATAAATTTGTTCCTATATCTGTACTGTTCATCTTGAGTAGAAGATGAATTGATGGGGAAAATACTTGGCGTACTTCCAAAGGCATTATGGTTATAGTTTGTGTTAAAGAAGACACTTAACTTAATAGTTTGTATTTTGAGCCTGTACTATTTTTATATGGCACACTTCATTTCTTTGCTTGACTAAGTTTAGTTCCAGATGCTAAATAACTTTTGATTAAAGTTGTGCTTTTCTGAATGAAGTTTCACTGTTTGAATGAGATACCAACCAGAATTTTTTTAATGTGATACTGTATGTGCTGTACATCAGCCAGTCAGTATTACTGAATTTAAAGGGAGTTGAATTTATTTGATCTTCAGTGAAATAGTTCTGTCTACGCTGAATTCACTATATCAGCAGACATAAGAACACCAGACATTTTTAATTAAATTAAATACAGCTATTTTTGTGCCTGTTAAGCAGACTGATATAGAACTAGTAAAATGCTTTTTTTAGGTAGCTTAAGTTAGAAAAACAACTTCTAAAATTAGAGAAATGCAGCATTTCTTTAAAAAAGTGCATCTTTTGTCTGGTGTGGGGTGGAGGTGGGGGAGACTGTTTTGACTTAACACAAATTAAGGTAGGAACAGAGTTTAGTAACAGTCTTCTGTAACATGGTTCTTTGATGTCTTTTTGTAGGTGTTGATCAGTATTCCTCAAAGGACTATAGCAATGCATGTAACTGGAGTGAAAACAAACTTACAAGGAGTTGCAACTTCAAAAGTTATAGTTGCAACTGGGGACAGAAGCAAAAATTTGAAAGGTACTGCGATGAATCTTCTCCGGCTTGCCTGTTCATTATTACTTAATCGCACGTGCATGATGCACTCTCTCATCTAGCATCTAGGAAGGTAGCAAAAAAGGATCCTGCACTAGTGCTTCACTACTGCCTGGAAAGCTATGTGGGAGTCATGTTGCAAGTATGTATGGATTTACAGGCTTTTTCTTTTCTCTGCCAAAATCTCAGAGTGAGAAGACCATGGGCATGCTCCTGAGTCACCGCACACAATGATGAGGAAATAGTCAGCCAGTGAGAGCTTTCGGGCAGCTGGGCTAGAACCAGGAGGAAGGGGAGAAAAAGTCCAACTTTTCCCTCCCAGTAGTTATGAAAGATGGGGAGGCAAGAGCTGAGACCCCCTGTTGCTCTCAGCAATTCTGTTATGTGAGTGAAATGTTCACAGTACTGTGTGGTGAACTGAGCCAGGAGGTTGCATAGTGTGATGATACTTGAACTGCAGTGAGGCATCATCATATAGTGATATACCATAGTGATGACAGTATGTCACATACTATCAGTAAGTCATAATGTGATTCTTTTGTGGCCAAGGAGCTGTCCAGCTGTTAATATGGGAGTTCTGCTGTCCTGTGCTGTGAGCTCTTCATAATCATCATAAGGCCTAAGGATATGACTATACTAAAAAGACAAAACAAGCCACCCCCCGAAACCCTGTGGCAATGAGTCTCAGGATCCTTGCTGGGTTTCAGAGCCCAGGCAGGAATATCTAGGTGGCTGTTTAGCTCTGTAGCGCCAGCCCCGCTCTGAGACTCATTGCTGTGGTGTTTTTTCAGAACAAAGTCTAACAGGTTAAATTGGAAAAAGAGATGGACATATTTTTGAATGACTATAAGCATCTCTAAAACACTTTCATACAAATGACTGATTTGTAATATGTGTACAGGAATCATTCTGTATTTTTTTGGCAGTGAAGGAGGAGTTTGAACCATTGTTTAAGTATGGGTTTTAAAATATTTTCAGTTAACTAACTCAAAATAGCTCAGTGAATTTTCATCACCTTTCTCAAGAGAATTAACCTGTGGGTTTCCAAAATGGAAAAAAATTGAGAGAGTGGATCAGTACAGATGATTTTAAAAATGTTCACATTTTAAGGATAAAAATGGGGAGAATTTCAACAAAAAAGAGTAACAGTAAAAATAATAATCCCCTACTTTTCAACCAGCTGTTAGAGGGCTGTTTAAAATTTTAAATTTCCAAAATAAAAAAAATGGAAGAGGTTTCAGAAATCAAACTAGTGTAATTTTCCCCTTTGTTCGCAATAAATGAAGGAAAAAGAATGTAAAAGGAAAGCGTACTTGACTATTACATTAATTGACGTAGGCCATTAAAATATAGTCTGCTTGTATTTAGTGCTTATGACCTGGACCAGAGTCAGGGCCCTGCAGGCTAACTCCCTCTTTTTGCAGGATAGGTACAGGCAGAGTCTATTCAAGCCTTCAACATATTCTCTCAACATGTGTGGGAGGAACCACTTCCAGAGTGAAAGAACAGATGAGTCTCCAGGCCTGTTCAGCTCTGGATCTCTCCGCTAAGATTGCCATCAAGAGCATCATTTTGTAACAGCATTTTCTGAGATCTAGACACTTTTCTGCTACCAAGTGGAATGATGTTATCACTTAACTCACACAGGGCATGCCAGAGGCCTTTCAGTCAGTGCTGACAGACTGTGTCTAATTACTGGTTCCCTGAGCCATCCAATTCAGAATTTTGCCCTTATGAAAACAAAACAAATTTTAGGTTTCTTCTACTTACATACTGAATGTCGCGGCTTCTCTTCAGATGCAGACAGAGAATATTTTAGGATACTCGGGACAGATTTTTAATTGCGTACCAATTGGCACAATTGCAAAAACCCAATTTTCAGCTTTAATGGGACTGTTGTCATTTGAAAATTTGTTCTTCTGTATTTAAACACAGAAAACAGAAATGCTTGTAAAGTTCGTTCATGTGATTGCTCATGTGTATTCCACTATAGGTGTCCGTGCTCGCCACGTGCACCAGTGTCAGAAGTTTTTCACCCAGCAATATCTATAGGGGAGCGACCCTGGCAACCCCTAGAGTGGCACCTCCATGGCGCAGTATAAGGGACGCTGTGCACTTCCCCTCACCCCCCAGTTCCTTCTTGGGGCCAGTGAAAGTGCTTCGGAACTGTTCTGCTCTGGCTTTGCTGTAGCTTGTCCCCAGAACTCTTGTTCATTCAGTGTATGGTAGCTGTAGTTAGTAGTTTGATTAGTTTTGTTTTAGTTTTTAGCTGAAGAGAAGTAAAAGGCCAGACCACAGCCAGACAGCTGGGGGAGTAGGATCTAGCTCAAGAAGAGGCAGACAAGGGGAAGGACTCCAGGGAAGAGGCCCTGAGGGTCAGTGACTCAGGGGTAGCTGGGCCTCTAATGACACAACATGCAAGGAAAAGAGCGGGAAAAACTCTATGGAAGATGGGAAGGGTAGGAGCAGGGTGAAACGTCTGTAGAGAATGGAGCTCAACAATGGTAGAGCTTATGTTCTGTTAATTTGGCTAGTGGAACTGACGATGAGCCCAGGTGGGGTGAACGATCTCATTGCCTATTGCTTGTGATTTGTGGGGGTTTGGACTTTGGTTAGCTCAGCAGGGGATGGAATTGAATGTGACCTGGCTGGAGGGCCGAGTCCCCACGCTAGACCACCAGAGCATGAAGGAGGAGATGGGGGGTGAAGTTGCTGCAGTGCTGGGCCCTGGCATGAGGGGGCGTCTCTGGTATGGTGAGTCTTGTAACAGCACTGCTGTTCTTGAGTGTTTCCTTGACCTTTTAAAATACGAGAACAGGTGAGGAAAACATTCCTCCTACCCACCTGCTCTTCCAGTGAGCATTTGAAGGCTTCTGACAACAAATGCTTATACCCTGAGCCTGACAGCTGAGATCTTTCTCAGATACCCTGCACTGAAAATGCTGCAGCAGGAGTTTTAACCCATCAGACAATGCCACTTTGTTAAGGTAGAGAGCGGGCAGTTTTGTGACAAAGTAACTTACTTCCATTATAGAACTTGGAATAGACAGAGAGCAAATTGTACATGTGTCTGAGTAAGGAGGAGATGAATATCTGCAGTGTGGTTATGGCATAAGTTGGGGAACTCAAGAAAATGAACTGTTGGCTTAGTGAGGATGGGCTATTCGGTGCAGTGTGGTTCCCGAGAACAGTTTTAGCAAAGATGAGTTTTCTGTCCTAGCAGAGAAAAGCATCTTACAGCATTCCTAGTGCAGAGATTGATTCACTGCAGTTATACTGACCCATTTTTACAAATCAAGCCTGGGAGCATTGTTTTCACAAAGCCTGTCAGAAACACCACTGCCGTGAGTGCATAAAGCCCCAGAATTCAGCACACTGCTCCGTATGGGACTCATCCATTAGCACTCATTTGTCACTTCAGTGATACATCAGGAACATTTCAGAGGTGAACACACAGTGTTATGGCACTCTAATTCCAGAGACAAGAACTAATAACTTTTTACAGTGTGAGTTTGTCTTGTTTTTTGGTACAAAGTACTAGGTTTCAACCAGCCCATTCCAATGATGTCAATTGCATGTGGTCCCATCCCATGTTTGTTTTTTATCTGTATACAAAACAACAACAACAACTGGAAGAACTTTGAACATTGAATCATTTATAATCTAATAGGTTTCAGAGTAGCAGTGTATAGTAAGTCTATGTAAGTCAGAGTAAGCCATGTATCTGCAGCTTCCAGTTTAAATCAATGTTCAGCGTCCTCAATGGAACTGTCACAGATCTTGAGAGTATCAATAATGCTGGTGCATTGAATCATATATAATCGAATAGGTTTCAGAGTAGCAGTCTATAGTAAGTCTATGTAAGTCAGAATAAGCCATGTATCCACAAAAAGAACAGGGGTACTTGTGGTGCTTAGAACTAACAAACTGATTTAAGCATAAGCTTTAGAAGGCTACAGCCCACTTTATTAGATGCTTAGAATGGAACATAGGGTGGGAAGATATATAATACGTAGAGAGAAACGGTGTAAAGGGGGAAGTTGCCATCGATGTTCCCTCTAATTTCATATGCGCAAAAAATTTCTTCTGAGAAAATTTTTGAGGCAGAGCTGAAATTTGTGAGCCAGGAGGTAAATGTGCCCAAGCGTTTGAAATGCTGGCGGAGAAGGGTACGATTCATTACCCTCCTTTCCCTTTCCTATCAGCAGAAGAAAAAAAACTTTTGCAGTGATAATCAAGATGGCACATATCAGACAGCTGACAAGAAGGTGGGAGGATACTTAACATGGGGAAATAGATTCAGTTTGTGTAATGACCCAGCCACTCCCAGTCTCTGTTCAAACCTAGGTTAATGGTATCTAATTCGCAAATTAATTCTGTTAATTAATGCAACTGTTTGCGTTGCAAGATGTTAACATGAAGAAGAATGGTTGGGGCCTGTTGGTGATCAGACAAACCCTATGGTGAAACAGAAATCTGGATCTTCCTTGAAACAACTGCAGAGAATTTGTCATGTGAGTGCATTTTTAGAAAGGTGGCAACCATATTCCACGTCTGCACTCAAAACCCTGTACGTATATGTACATGTACATCTACCCACTTCCTCTCCCTCTCCATGTGGATGCAGGCAAAGAATCCTAATGCACACTTGGTCATGAAGAGCTGAGCCTCTGAGAGGTCAATATGAGGGAAAGGCAGCTCCCTCTTTAGAGAGGCCCATGAGGGACCATTCGTCCTAAAATAAAATGAACAGAAAGGAAATATTAGCATCAGGACACCATTTCCCTTCTGTGTATCCCACTTCCCTGTGCGCCGCGATCTATATTGCCAACACAGCACGATCCCATCTCCCAGGAAGAGCATTGTTAATCCAATTTCCTTCCATTTTCAAATGAAAGCTGTGTTTTATTAAATACCAGAAATATCAAAGCCTATTTGGGAAACTGGGCTCCTAAGTGTCCCAAAATTCTCATATCATGTAATTGAGCGAGAGGCTCACTGGTGTTCCTCTCTAATGGCTGCCTAACCCCTCTATGACCTTCAGCTGTCAACAACACATGCTTTGTTCCATCAGACCTTAGTAACTCAGCCAGAGGTTAGGGGTCTATTACAGGAGTGGGTTGCTGAGGTTCTGTGGCCTGCAATTTGCAGGAGGTCAGACTAGATGATCACGATGATCCCTTCTGACCTTAAAATCTCTGAGTCTGAGAGCTATTGTTGTTGCCCTTGGTCACAAAGGGAGAAAACTGCATCTGATCAGGGAGGAGGCATGACATTACTCAGAGGCATTGAATCTTAAGGAATGTTCTCCTTACAAGAGATTATTGGGGTGCTGGACACTCAGTTAAGGAGGAAGCTGATGCAAGAATTACCTGCTGAAGGAGGACATACGGACAGCCCTGGAATCTTGTGGGGAGGAAATAAAAAAATAGGTGAGGGGCCAGACAGATTCACTTATTTTGCTATGGGTCCGGGGTCTGGCAGTTGGAGCCTTCATCCTAAATGCAATGGAAACAACAAAATATTAGCAGTGAGTTCCCCATGATGATGATGATGTATCAATAACCACAACAATTTAGGGACAGTTCTACAAGGAAAAGAGTGAACAGTAGAGGAGCTAAGGCATTGCTGACTCCAATATTGAACAGGAAACCCCATTGAAAATAGTGGCTTAATGACTCTTTCAGGTACCTTGAAAAAGAATAGTGAGGAATGGGATCTCTGAGAAGAACCCAGACATTCAACCACACAACAGTCAAGAGATTAAAGAAACATGCTATGTTACATACCAAGAGCTGCCTGCAGGGTTGTCTGTGAAGCTGTTGGCCTATGCCCCATTTCGAGATTTTTGGTGTAACTATGTGACTTTAACTTTCATCTCCCCCAACCGCCCACACTGTGCTGTGTGTGTAATGCAAAAGTCTTTTCTTACCAAGAATCCATCATTGTTTGAATGTAGTTCATAATGTGGTTTGTCAGACCTGAACTGGATAAAAACAGACATTTACACTAGATATTAGTCAAATATTCTAGGGAGTTAAACAGCAATCATCTGGCAAAAGGAATAAACTGCCTAGAATAGTAACTGAGGTTCCATCACTGGACATGTTGAGAAATGGCTTAAACCATGTATTTATTTTCCATGCTGTAGATAATTTTGTAAGAGTTCCCTTTTCATGTACTTTCTCAGTACTCCTTTCATTGTTCTCAATTTATTTCTTCAAACCATCAGAAAGGGCTGTGTTTACTTCTGATGGTCCATGAAGAACTGGGTTAGTTGAGATTCATTTAGTGGAAAATCTTAAATGATGTGAGTGAGCGGAGAGCGGATATAGAGTGAATGATCAGTCAAATTCCCCCAAATCCTGATGAGCAAAGAAGCAATTTTTACTCTGCAGGAGCAAAATACATAGATGCTATGGTGACCAGTTCTTTCCCAGATGTACCATTGTGCATCACAGAACTGGATAATACACAAGGTGCTTCCCTAGGATCATCTAGGAGCTGGGGATCTTAGATCCCTTCATGAGTATGTTTGAAATCCCTAACCCAGGGAGTGGGCAGAATTTCTAAAATAGCTGCAATTCAGCAATCCGCTAGCCAGCTCTCCCTGATACAAAGCTGAGCACTGACCTGAGCTGAATGCGCTGACAGCTGGGCTTGGGCCTTGGGACTTCATAATGAGGGGCGTGGTTAAATGCCATGCCAACCAGGTTTTATCACCATAAAAGGGCAATGCACATACAGCCTGGCCCTGCCTACCTAAGTGTTTGTGATCATAATGCCCTCTCTAGAGACTAGTCTAGTCAAAGCCCAGTATGAACTTAAAAAATGTTGGTGCAGTTGAAGAAATATTGATAAATGTCCTTAACTACTGAACTTTTCAAGAATGTCTTTTTGATACTAGTCATAGTGCCTGCTCTCAGCTAGCAACTTGCTTCCAAGGTTCTTAAAAGTGGCAACAATTAGTAAGCCAGAATGTGCACTATGGAGTAGGTAAATATTATCTCAATTTAAAAGATGGATAAACAGAGGCTCAGTGATGATAGATCTGAGGATATTTATCAATATTTATCAACCATGAAATAAATCACTTTCTATTTCTATTAATAACATTATCTGGGCTAAGGGTGTGATTGAAAGTTCACTGTAGTCGATAGGGGTCTCCACTGAATGTAGTTGGTTTTGAATTAGGCCCTTAGAAAAAATAATACCTAGCTCTCAAGGATCTCAAAATGTCAAATAATAATTTAATAACTTTTTAAATACTTATCATTCTCCCCCTTTTCAAGATGGATAAAGTGAGAGACCTCCAAGGTCAATGATTGTCAAAATCAAAGTTAATCAATGCCTGAAGTGAGTGAAGAGTTTTGCTTCATCCCTAATCTACCCACCAGACCCCAAATTAGCGAGAATTCCTGCTGAATCTCCAGATGTAGTACAGCCCCACCACACAGACCCGCAATGTGAACATTTCCTGAAAGACACGATCTGTTTAAAGTCAATGGGATTTTGTATTTTATTGTCGAAATGTATCAGTGAGTAGAGAACTCTGACTATACTACAGTTGGGCTAACCATCACAATGGACATTCTGCTCAAATTCCTAACATGCTGCGTTACAACCTTTTATTTATTCCTCATGTGTTACATGGGAATAGTGTAGCTTGAGGAGAACAGAAGAAATTTTTTAAGCACTCACAAACAACTAGTCTGAGACCTCTGTGGAGCCACGACTCAATTAATATAGAACTTACACAGTTGTGTTCCATTAGCCATCTGAAAAAATTCACTTACTTCTGTCAAACACCTGTAGGGCAAGTCTTCTGAAATGGCAGACAAAATCTTCAGTCTCGCAGTGCCAACTGCTCTGAACGAGGCCAAGTTGAGCACTGACCTGAGCTCAGTGCCCCAATAGCTGAGTGTGGGCCAGGTGATGCCATAATGAGAGATGTAGCAGAATTGCCATGACAACTCGGCGATAACTCCTAAAAAGAGAATAAACTGGGTCTTATATATGTGTGCATCCTTGCTTGGTCTGCCCAAGCTTTTGTGATTATCTTGCCCACTCTAGCCCAGAAAGTGAATAAAAGCCCAAATGTTAAGAAGACCTGAGGGTGATTCTTCTTTAGCTCAAGTGGCAAGGCCTTTTTAAAAAACAATTATGACCCTGAGAGCTTAGCATGGGAAGCATAAAATATCTGGCTTCTGTTGAATCTATCTGCATTCAGCCCCAGATTTAGTCATAGTAATTTATAACATCTGGGACAATAGTTAATTCTAGAGAAGTTTAGAAGGGGAAATTGAGAATCAGGAGAGCTGGGTTCCTATTGTAGTTATGCTTCAGATTGTCCATGACATGCCCAGTGATCAAATGGGGATAGTACCACCTAGTCTCTTCATCACCAGGATACTTTGGGGGAGGGGAGCCAAATAATTAGTTTGTGCTGTGGGGGTGCATTGAGTGCAGAGTTAAATTGATTTTGATCACTGGTGAGAAGTAGGGAGAGGGGTGTGGCTCAATCTATGAATCTTATATTAATTATATTGATTACTTAAGAATTCCCAGTTCTCTCTCTGAGGTTTGTTAGGTTCTTGGTTCAAGGTCAGGCCTAGTATTATTAAAATTACTATTTAGTTGGGAACCCTGATGTGCACAGTTGCCACACTTACACTTTAGGAATCCTTTTGTATTTACAATAGTTCATACATTTAGCAAAGTCAGAAACACTCTAATCCAGCAAGGTAGATAGAGGTAATACAAAATGTACATCTGAACATCCATATACTCAAACCATCCCTTGGAGAACAACCTGATATGTTAGCCATCACCTTCCTTATCATCACCAGTGGCCATCATCCTGGTATCTCCCAAGGGTTAGATCTCTCTTTCCTCCTGCAGGCAGCCTCGGTAACAACTTTTCTAATATGTTATGCTGATGCCACTATGTCCGATGCATATTTAGTAGGGGTTTCTTGCCTCTTCCTTATTTGAATTACCTTGCCCTGCTCATAGTGGGGTACCCTTCTCTAGGTTAGTGTATCATCTTATTGTAATATATGTCAATTTGTTGCCATGGCACTCTTGTGGTCAGACTTCTGCAGATGTTCTGTCCTAAGATATTCAAAAGCTGGTGTTAGCTTGTGTTCATGTGGTTTGCTGGTGGTGTTATGGACGGACTTCTCCCTTAAAACTCTGTTCCCAGGTCCCCAAAACTTAAGGGCTACTGTCAGGCCATTTATGCAGCCAGAGTTCTAAGGCCCCCAGCCTTAAGCTAACTGCTGAAGCCGGTGTCTTACAGGATGGAGTCCTGTAGGTTCCTTATGACACTGCTAAATAAAATAAATCCTAAACCTAGCTCCATGGGCTACAAGAGGGAGAGTGAATTTCCTTTTTGTGACTGAGGTGAATTTGGGGGTGTTAGAGGAGTTGCTTTTTGTAGAAGTGATTTGTTTGGGTTGATTTTTTTTGGTGGGAGGGGAAGTTGAAATAGTTTTTGGTGTTTTGAGGATGAACTGGATGTGGTTGCTGGGAGAGGCAGCGGCATTGTCTTTTGTTACTCCAGAGTGTAGGGAGGGGAGTTGAAATGGGTTTCGTTGCTAGAACATGTTGGGCATAGGGGGAATTGCTCTGGTTGTGGCTGTTGGGGTAAGGGAAGTTGAATTGGTTTGGGTTGCAGGAGGGGGAGGGAATTGTATTTGATTTGGTTACTGGGAAACTTTGATGGGTGGAGGAAAGAGTTGAATTTTTATTTTTTCACCGAGCTGAGTTGGGGAGGAACTGGGTGAGGGTCACTGATTTGTTTTTTGGTCACTGGTGAGCCTTGTGAGAGGAGGCAGCTGAATTGGTTTTGGACTCTGGCATGCATTTGATGTGGGAGAGATGAATTGCTTGTGTTTGCCAGGGTGCATTGATGGTGGAGGGAGGGGGAACAGAATGTGAGGGATCCCTCATTTTTTTACAGGCCTTGGGAGGCAGGCCAGTCCTCGCCCACAGACAACCTGCCAACCTGAAGCAGATTCTCACCAGCATCTATACACCACACCATAGTAACTCTAGCTCAGGAACCAATCCATACAACAAACCTCGATGCCAACTCTGCCCACATATCTACACCAGTGACACCATCACAGGACCTAACCAGATCAGCCACACCATCACTGGTTCATTCACCTGCACGTCTACCAATATAATATACGCCATCATATGTCAGCAATGCCCCTCTGCTGTATACTTTGGCCATACTGGACAATCCCTGCGTAAAAGGATAAATGGACACAAATCAGGTACAGTATTAGGAATGGCAATATACAAAAACCTGTAGGAGAACACTTCAACCTCCCTGGACACACAATAGCAGATTTAAAGGGAGCCATCTTGCAGCAAAAAAATTTCAAGACCAGACTTCAAAGACAAACTGCTGAGTTCCTGTTCTTCTGCAAATTTGACACCATCAGCTCAGGATTAAACAAAGACTGTGAATGGCTTGCCAACTACAAAAGCAGTTTCTCCCCTCTTGGTGTTCACACCTCCAGATCAGCTGCTGGAAGTGGGCCTCATCCTCCCTGATTGAATTTACCTTGTTATCTCTCGCCTGAGTCGCCTGCATATTTATACCTGCCTCTGGAGATTTCCATGACATTCATCTAATGAAGTGGGTCTTAGCCCACAAAAGCTCATGATCCAAAACATGTTAGTCTATAAGATGCTACAAGACTCTTTGTCACTTTTGCCGATACAGACAAACACCCAGACCTACCCTCCCAGGACCGGGGCCACCTCCTTCACTCCAGCCTAAGGGCACTTCATCTCACGGCGTGGCTGCTCAATGGTTAGGCTGGGAGGAAAGGATGTGCTTGGAAGGAGTTCAGTGCCTCCTATTGGAAAGCAGACGACCCTCCACACGCTGAGCCTTTGTGGCAAAGTGGTCTCGGTTTTCTCAATGGGCAGATGAGCTGGGCATTTCCCTCATGGCTGCCCTGATCCAGCTAATTTTGGATTATCTCCTTCACCTTAGAGCCCAGGGCCTGGCACCCTCATCTATCAAGGTGCACTTGGCGGCCATATTGGCTTTCCACCCTCTAGTGCAGTGCCACACAGTGTTCTCCCATGCTATGACTGGCCTATTCCTTAAGGGATTGGATCCTCTCTTCCCCTACATTAGGCCCCCAGTCTCACAGTGGGACCTGAACCTGGTGCTGGCCCAACTCACAGACCCCCATTTTGTGCCACTAGCTACGTGCTCCTGGTCGCACCTCTCATGGAAGGAAACCTGGTGGCGATCATGTTGGCTAGGTGGGTCTTGGAACTCAGGCTAGCCCCCGTACACAGTGTTCCATAAGGATACGGTCCACCTCCGACTGCATCCTTCATTCCTCCCAAGGGTGGTCTCTGCCTACCACATGGATCAGGACATTTTACTGCCGGTACTCTGCCCCAAGTCCCATGCATCCAGTGAGGAGCACCACCTCCACATGCTGGCTGTGAGACGAACTCTGGCCTTTTACCTGGAGTGGACCAAGCCGTTCAGGAAGTCCTTGCAGCTGTTCATCACCTCGGCCGAATGTATGAAGGGTCAGCCGATCTCCCACTCAGCAGCTCTCCAGCTGGATCATCCTGTACATCCTTATCTATTATGACCTGACGGGAATCTCTCTGCTATCAATTATGAGGGCACACTTGACTAGGGCACAGGCCTCATCGGCTGCCTTTTTGGCTCATGTCCCCACTCAGGACGTTTGTAGGGTTGCCACATGGTCTTCAGTTCACACGTTCACCTTCTATTATGCAATCGTCTCCCATACTAGGGAGAACGCCAGGTTCGATAGGGCTGATGCTCTGCCTCGAGAATTTGTGAACTCCTACCCACCTCATCAGATATAGCTTGGAATCGCCTATTGTGGAATACACATGAGCAATCACTCAAAGAAGAAAAGACAGTTACCTTTTCCTTAACTGGTGTTTCTTCGAGATGTGTTGCTCATGTCTATTCCACATCCCTTTCTCCTTCCTTCTGTCAGAGTTGTCTGGCAAGAAGGAACTGAAGGTTAGGGGAGCGTGCAGCGCCCCTCATACCATGCCATGGAGCGCCACGCCAGGAGTTGCTAGGGGAGCTCCCCTATGGGTACTGCTAGGGGAAAAACTTCAGACACCGGTGCTCGTGGCGAGCACGCACGTCTCCAGTGGAATAGACATGAGCAACACACCTCAAAGAATACCAGTTACAGAAAAGGTAACTGTCTTTTTTGCCTTGATAAAGGTCAGGTCTGACCCAAACCATCATTTTTCTGTAGATATATCTGTAAGCAAAGGAAGTGTTTGTTTTCAGAAGTTCCAAGCTTGACATTTGTTTTTGAAATTGGTTTTTCGTGCAATGGACATGGAGTAGTATGGAATCTTTGTTAAGACTTTTGTAGGGAGCTCTTTTGGAACTACTTTGATTATTTTTGTGAATTATGGATATCTTCATGATTTTTGAAACCAAAGAGATCAGTAAATGTGTCCGCTTTTCTTACTTGTGAAATGGAGCTTGTAGTCAACCGACAACTTGACTGGTTTGCTCTTATAATGTAATTGACTTTTTAAAATAATATATTTAGCATTAAGCATGCTTATGCTCACCATTACTGTGGTTGACGATTGCACCAAAAATATTTGTTTTTTAGAACCGCTTTACAGGTGAAGTTAAACATCGTATTTTCTCTTCTGATTAATGAGCCATACTTGATTTAATCAAAGTGCCTTTTTGTTCATATTGAACAGTCTTAACATTCCACACTTGCTGAAATGATATTTTTAGTATATTTTTGTGTGAACTATTGGCCTGTTCAAATCCACAAATGAATTGCATAATTTTTCCTCTTGACAGCTACTGAAAAATAAATTTTAGAGGGGCTTTCAGAATCTGCCTAGCTTATGAGATACAAACTATAGAAAAAAGTATAAATGAGCTGAAATCTATGGTACAGTATGACTCGCTGACTGACAAAAAATTATTTTTTACTTATCTAAACTACCATTATAAGACTTTCAGTTATACCTACTCTTTCAGGCTACATGTGTGAGACAAGACAACTGCATTACTTACTGTAAGACATATTTATAGTGTGTCTGAGATTATAATGAGAGTGGCAGATGACTTGAAATTTCCGCTCAGAGATGATGTTGAGCCATCCTTTTGTGTTAGAAAAGTTCTCTTTTTATCTTATATGCCTGTTTTTCCCCCCTTAGGGGACTGTTCACCTGTTCAGATTGAAGCCATTAAAGAACTACAGCCAGAGTCCAATATCGGCTGCCACCTTCGTTTTAATAATGATGCAGTTGATTTCCCAGCACATGATATTTTTACAGCAGAACCCGGATTTGATGCAGTTTCAGGTGAGATGGGGAAAGAAGCTGAGATTGCAAATGCCAAGCTACAGTGCTACTGCAATTTGTTCTAACATTTCTTGTGCATACAGAACTCCTGTTGAAGCCAGTAGGAGTCTTGAATGCATAAGGAATTAAGGAGTGGGTCCCAAGCATGACTTAGAGTTTTTAATGTTAGCTTGTTACTGGTGTATAGCTGTCTGACATTTGTATAATCTCTGTTACGGTTTGCTCCATACAGCAGTCAAGATCTTAATTTCTATATAGTGCTGTTTTGAGAAATTTTATATGACACAACCCTCTGTAATTTAATGATGCACTTGGTAGAATTTTGGGCTGTATCATTATTCCAGAGTTTAATGCTAAGAAACCACTACCTGCCTCACTTCCGAAAAGGTTGAGGGTACAAATTAAGGTCCTGATTCTGCGAACCCATATGAGTAGATTCACACATTTGAGTCTTTCCATTGCACCTTGAAATGGATGGAACAGAGGTATAATGTTCTGCTGATCCACTTTACAAAGTTAACAGGGTGCCATATTTTGTCCTTACTGAATTGTATAAAGGTAGCCCCTGCTAACTTGCACTGCAGTGGCCAGTCTGGTTATGGAACAGGCACAGATGATCGCATTAGGGTCTGTTTCTGCATGAAAAGGCTTCAATTTAGCTAACTGAAGATGACAAGACAAAAACAAAAAGTACAAGCCACCAATGCTACCTGAGAATTCATGAGCTCTCAGGTGTCAAGAACTACCCTGACACTGGGAACCTCTTCGGCAGTGGAAGGGCCTAACCCATCAACAGGTGGAACAATTACAATTCACGTCAATTCCTCTAGCTGCTTCTCCTGCCAGGCACCAATGCCTTTGTCTTCTATTTGGAGTCAGTCAGACTCATAGAGTTTATGCTCAGATGGGACCATTAAATCACCTAGTCTCACCTGTATAGCACAGGCCACTAAATTTCACCCAGATAACCCTGTACTGAGCCCAATAATGTGTGTTGGGCTAAAGCCGATCTTCTCAGTCCGATGTCTGTCCCTGTCTTGTGCAGGTAGTGCAGTATCCTCAATGCCAAGGATTCAAAAATTACAAGAATGTCTTAAAAATTGTACTTTTTTTAACCTAATGCGTTTGAAGTTCTTCTTTATTTGGTTTGTGAACATTTGAGAGATTCATGTTTCCAGGTTTTTCCCTGAAACCATGAGGGCTAGAAACTTTTTTGCATTTTAATGAAAGCTAAGATTCTCCTCTGATCCCATGACATCAGGAGCTGGGGCTTTAAGATACACCAAAACGTTGTGAGACTTGCGAAAAAAATCATGAGAGTTGGCAACGCTGGGAGAACAGGGGGAAAATGTAGATGTCACAATATGATTTTTAAAAAGCACAGATTATGTGGAAAGAGCATTCTTATAATCCGTTAGACCTGCCACTCTGCATAATGTAGGTTGTCTTTGTTGCACAGTGCTGCAGAAAATATGCCACCAAGGTAAGATGTGTGCAGTTTCCTTATACAGAGGGGGGAAAAAAGGGGCACCTATTTATCCTTGCTTCAGATCTGTGCTTAAGTACATTGTTAGCCAAATCTTCCAAGGTGCGAGAGTATGGTTACTCCCTCTCCCTCAAATTCTTCCTGAGAAAAACATCTGTCTTGTGATATAGAAAATGAGTGGAGGAGAAAATGGCAAAGAAACTGATGTGTATGAGAAAATCAGCTTGTACTGATAATATCCACTGGTCTTACTTTGGGATTTGTTTTTTATTTATTTTATTAATCCTTAGTAATCTAATGGGATGACTTTTAAGAGATTGGAGGGAATCACTGAATATCCGAGCAGTAATGGAGCAGTGCGGAATAAGGCAATGTGCAGGATGGGTTTCTAAAGAACAAGTCATACCAGACAAAGCTGCTGATGATGGTTGTTGGCTAGATAGGTGAAGAGAACAGCATGTGTATGTTGTTATATTTGGATTGGAATAAAGCATTTGATCCAGTGTTCCCAGAAATCATGCACTCAAAATTTTTGGTTTGAACCAGCTGGGCACATGAATAATTTTACATGAAGAGAGTAGTCTTGTTCACTACCACTGGGAGTTAGTGGTAGGCCCCATCCTGGGGTCCCATTTGTCCACTGCACCTTCATGCCTTTTTCCACCCTTGGGACACCCTCTCCTCTGTGGTTTGTCAGGGCACCACCTTCTCCTTGTTCCGTTCCCCTCTAAAGTCTCCCTTCTTCCACAAGAAACATTATTGGGTGTGAAGAGAAAACGCATAAAGAAACACAAGTAAATTAACAACAGTTGAACTGTTTTCATCTTTATAGGACACTATACCTGTTCCATCACAATGCACAGACTTACTGACAAGCAGCTAAAGCATCTGAGCATGAGCAAAACTGCTCTGATAGTTACAGCTTCAGTCCAGAGCAGCCATTTCTCTGGAGAGCAGATCAATGCTGAAGTGCCATTCAATCCGGGGTTTTATGCTGATCAGACTGAAATTCTCTTAAGTAACCATTACACAAGCTCTGACGTGAAAATATTTGGAGCCACTGAAATTCTTGACAAGCTGGAGGTGAGTGTTTCACAGCAAATTCTCATTACATATTTAAGGCTATATTGAGCCATTGGGCGCATTTGAGAGCAAGGGGCCAGTGTGTAAACTGCATCACCTTGGGAGTACTTCCAGGAGGCAATGTGACTCTCACATCCTTCTGATGCATAATAACCTCCATGCTTTTTCCTTGCTCCAGAGGAGATGTCATTTATGGCTGGCTTATTCCTATAGCAAATTACAACATACACATACACCCCCTTACTTGCCAGCTCGTTATCGGGATTGGTGCCTGCCTGCCTGGTCTGGGGAAAGTTTGCCAATCTCTCTAGCCAGGCCCGGGGCCCAGGTAGCCCATGCAAGTATGTGAGGAGGAGCTCTTGCTTTCCCATGTGTGGAGGTGCCATGCAAGTCACAGAGTATGGTGTAAATATACATGGCACGTCACAAAAATACAACAGCATAAGGTCAGGGCCTGTGTACGATGATAGCCCCAGGAGGTGGGGTGTGAATTAATGAGGTGGCCCATGAGAAATCAAGCAGCTCTAATTGGCAGGATTTTTCAGGAGGTGTCAAACCTTTCTTGGCATAAATAGAACAAGTGGACCTGAGCAAAACACAGGAGGGAGATTTCCCAATCTGAGGTTCACCCAGCCCCCCTGCAGCAGCTATGCTAGCATGAAGCCTTCCCAGAGCCATTCACTCTTTCAAGTAGCCCTGCTCATAAGTCTTCCCCTAGTCACCTATGCAAGGGGAGGAGAAAGTGTAGCTGGAATTTAACTCCCTATGTACTAGGGAGCAGTTAGTTCCCCTACCCCATCACAACCAGCTATAACCCATTGCCCATTGTTATACGTGTGTGGATTGTTAGATCCATTCTTAGTAACTATTGTGAGAGGCCCAAATAGACTTGTCTTTGGATTAAAATAAAGTATCATGTTTGCTAATTTAACATCTATTCAGAAACCATGTGTTGCACTTTCTGTGGACTGACTCAATTCTTTGCTATCTCTAACTGCTATGATTCTGTGGTTTTATGTACTTATACATGCGTGGCCTTTAAAATTCAAAAATATCTTCTGACAGTACCTGCTGTGGTGTGAACTGCAGATGTTTATAATCTCTACAGAGAGGAAAGATTAAAACACTAGTTTTTGTAATTGTGCATGTAGAGTTGTGTGTATTTTCTCCAGCTAAGTAAACCATATTTGATATTTTTGGGGATATCTAATATTTGATTGTTTTTCCTGTCACCCCAGGGATTAAAAGCAGAAACTCGTCAAGAAATTTGAGATCTGATGTTAAAATAATAACAACCTGTGTTCATCAACCTTGCTAAGTTTTTTTTAAAGCATTTTAGTATTTGACTCACTGTATTGACGTTACCTGACAGTAGAAAGATTAATTTGTAGAAGGATAGGAGGATCTTTCCAGTACTGTAGCCAACGTTAACATTCTTGCATCTTAGAGGTTCCACCAACTTCAGAAGCCAGGATGGGCAGTGATGATGTCCCTGACCTCTGTTTGCCAGAAACTGGGAATAAGCGACAGGGGAGGAGTCACTTGATTACCTGTTTTGTTCATTCCCTCTGGGACACCTGGCATTGGCCACTGTCAGAAAACAGGATACTGGGCTAGGTAGACATCTGGTCTGACCTAGTATGGCCCTTCTTGTATTGAGAATCACATTTCTATTTGGAAATAAACTGTTACATTTATTGTATTGTACAAGTAACCCTGGAGGTCATGCAACAGGTAGGGAGCAGGAAGTGAAAACATTTTTCTGTTTTCACTTTGTTGCCAAACAGTACAGTTAGTTTTATTATTTAGTTGATGGTCACTCACATGTTTGTTTCGTGCCCTAGCAGGATGATATTACTTTCATATGCTACCATGTGGGGAGTTCACATGCATGCTCTTCTCCAGACTTGCCAAGAAAGGGTTTACCAAAAGTGGCAGCAGCAACACTGAAACTAAATAGGCAACAGATAGTTGTGCGAGCAGAGAGAGAGAGATAGAGAGAGTGTAAATGTGAGGATGTTTAGTGGTGTAGTTCTATATTTACAACATATGCTCCTCTTTGAAGCAAATTTTCCTTCCAAGAGAGTGGTAATTTTTATGCATCTCTTTGGCATAGAACCAAGAAAAGAGGGTGTGCACAGTGTTTGTTCAGACAGTATGTTTGTCTTGCAGGTGAAATGTGGGTCACCAATGGTGAAAGCCTTTGAGAAGGAGAAATCGTATGGACTGCCCAGTTATGTAATCTACACTGTTAGTGTATCTGATCCAAGAGTTCCAAGCCAGGGGTCCTTATCAACCATTCTTACCATATCTAGCCCAGTGACTGACCAGTCTATCACTGTTCCGGTGACAGTGATTTATGTAGCTGAGAGAAATGAGCCAATGAGACGTAAGTTAATCTATCTGTATATTTCATATGCCAGAATAAATCACCAACCTCCTTCAAGGTGGTGGTGTAGAACTTAGTATGCCATAGATTTGAGCCGGGGTAACAGTCAGCTAAAAAATTGCCTGATCTGCAAGATAAACACTAATACTCTGACAACAAGGTTTGCGTGCAAATGCTCTTTGTGGCTGAATTTGGACACATTTCCCTTTTTGGGTCCGTCCAATTACTGTCTTTATAATGTACTCTCTAATGGCTGCTTGCCCACCCCAGCTGGCATAAGTTCCATAATGCTCTAGAATCCAACAGTAGTTCTTGCTTTAATTTTTACATACTCTCAAATGTGGCTTGGCATTTCCAAAACTGATTAGTGGGTTGATGTGGGAACAATGTGTGTGACATTTCAATCTATTTTGAGTTATCACCGACAAGCACATTTTGAACATTATAGTGGAAACTGCCATTGTAATCTAAGTCAGTCATGTATTTAAACTAATAAAATGTATCATGCACAAATAAATATTCAAAATGAAATAGAAAAAAACTAGGAAAAGAGCCCAGTTGTCATTAGAGGGGATTAGAAAGATACAGTGTTATTTATAGTATCATTGGATATCTCTCTTTTCAATCGATTCCACAGATGGAGCCAGCTTATTCCAACACTTCCTTGATTCCTATCAAGTAATGTTCTTCACACTGTTTGCACTACTGGCAGGGACAGCAGTTTTGATCATAGGTAAGGGAGTAAAAAGCTGCAATAATATTTTCTTAACTTTTAAACATTTTAGCTGTGATTTAAAGGAATAATTTCCACTTTGAAATGTTTTTGGTAATGTCTTTCAGCCTACCATGCAGTTTTCTCCCCAAAAGAACAGAACACTTATCCAGCATTTACCCCAAGGACAACGCCTCAACACAGCTATAACAGTAAGCAGCTGTTACCCAGTTATAAATAAAATTAAATGGTTACCCTAGATATTGCATCTGAATTAGTGCAAGGTTGCACTAAGAGAAGCCTGCACTAAGAGAAGCCTGTATACTGAAATAAATTACAAGGCTAGCATCTAAGCACCATATAACATTTTGCGGTCCTGATTCTGATTTCTCACACACCTGTTCTACACTTAGAACTCTGTGGAAATATTTGTGATTTACATTTTTGTGATGGAGACTAGAATCAGAATCATTAAATGGTATTTTGCAAGAAATATTTGGGAAAAAAATTCACTGCTGTAGTGGGAAAACTAAGACCCAGATCCTGCTCCTGTGGAATCCAATGACAAAAGCCCCTATAGCTCAGTAGGTACCTTCTAGGGATGTTACTTTGACTTTTATGTAACAGGCACATCAGAAATCCCAGTGTTACTTTGGGTACCTACTTAGATTTGATCAGAAACATAACAAAAAAAAAAAAAATCAGAATTTTTTGACCCTCAATAGTTGCACTCCTGATTGAAAGAGAATTTTTTAACACCTTGTCTTAGTCTCAATCTTTGGAAAATTCAACTAAGAGAGTTTCAGTGGAATTTCCTGTGCTGTAATGGAGATATCAGTTTCTCTGTGGCAGAACAGACACACTTTTATTTATTTATTTGTTTTTTTATTTGTAAAGCAGCTTTGGTGGAACAAAGGTTAGCCAAAAGAATTCCCTGGGTGAAAGGGTTTAGTAATGCTTCAGGCTCCATTGTTGAAAAGCTGATCATGGAAGATTCAGGCAAGGTCAAGACTCCCAGAAGCTTTACCATCATCACTGCCAAGTGTGTCAGGAAAGAAGATAAAATGTGGAAAGTAGTGGCATGTTCTTCAAGTGATTGCTCATGTATATTCCACAGTAGGTGCGCGTGCACGCCACGTGCACCAGTGCTGGAAGTTTTTTCCCTAGCAGTACCCGTAGGGGGAGCACCCCGCAACCCCTGGAGTGGTGCTGCCTTGGTGCGCTTTAAGGGATGCTGTGTGCTCCGCTACCCTTAGTTCCTTCTTATCAGACCACTTCGACAGTGGGGAAGGAGGGCAGGATGTGGAATAGATGTGAGCAACGCATCTCGAAGAAACACCAGTTACGAAAAGTAACTGTCTTGTCTTCTTTGAGTGATTCCTCATGTGTATTCCACAGTAGATGATTCCAAGCTATGTCTGTTGGAGGTGGGTAGGAGTTCACAAGTTCCCAGGATGGAGTACCACCCTGCCGAGCCCAGTGTCATCCCTGGTTTGGGAGACAATTGCATAGTGCGAGGTGAACGTGTGAACTGAAGGCCATGTAGCAGCCCTACAAACGTCTTGGATGGGGACATGGACCATGAAAACTGCCGACGAGGCCTATGCCCGAGTCGAGTGCACCTTCACAATTGGTGGGAGGGAGGGGGCACCTGCCAGGTCATAACAGGTACAGCCGGCCCCTCATGCGCTTGTCCGAGGCTACAAACAGCTGTGAGGACTTTCTGAATGGCTTGGTCCGCTCGAGGTAGAAAGCCAGAGCCCTTCGCATGTCGAGCATGTGGAGACGGCGCTCCTCACTGGACACATGTGGCTTGGGGCAGAGGACTAGCAGGAAGAGACTATTTAAATTAAATTTGGAAATCAAGCCCAGCATAACTGGGAATACTCAAAATTCTTATATTATTATAAGTAAAATGGGCTTAGGTTTTCTTTCTTCCTCCTTGGCATTGCATTACCTTTTATTAAAGTCTGAGCAAGTGCCTGCAAGGAATCAAAATTAATTACCCGGGATTTCAGTTGTCTTAGTGATCATCTCCACAGTAACTTCTACAATGTTTCATGTATTAAATTAATCTTGTGAGGTATCCAGCTTATTGCAGAGGGAAATGTCCATATACTGCATAGTCCTACATAGAACACAGAATGAAACTTCTTTGACCTCAATTAAAGTGGAGGTCCCCCTGTTAGATCCCTGGGAACAAAGAGCAGAAGGACTGGAAGCCTCACTAGCTACAAAAAAAATGCTGAAAAAAATGGAAGAACGTATCTGGTCTGGGATGAAGAAAGTGATTAAAAAAGCCAGGTGCAACAAAAACTGGAGGAGCCTTTCACTTGCTTCTCTTTGTTTCCTGCTTTCCGGTACCACTGGAAATGTAAGGAAAAAAGAATTTCCACAAGCATCGCTACACTACGCGGGGTCCAAGAACAGACGATAACATACAGGGAATAAAATTAACAAACTTCCAAAGAAGTTCTTACTCCCACCATGCATCTTCAAACAGCACCTGCAGGACCTCCCATTTTGCCTTGTTCCTTTTTCCCTTTGGCCAGAAAAAGCAATTATTTAAAACCCTAGATTAATGAATTCAGAGTTGATAGATCAACTGTTCTGTTGATGCTTGTAACAGGGTCCTGGCCAGAAGGTTCTAAGCCAGCCCCTGTTAGCCCAGCTCCAATTAAGGGGTATTAATTGGAGCTCGCTGGGTGTGGCTCACCAAAGGGCTTAAGGAAAAACACCTGCTGTTTATTTTGTTTGGACAAAACAGAAAGTAGCTAAAACAACTACAGCTGGGTAAAATTTTCAAACCAAAATCTTTTCTTGATGTGCCTGGTTTGGGGTTTGCAAAGAGTTCCCAAGATTTGTGTTCAATTTTACTATATTTTGAAATTATTTGGGGGAAAATTGATCTAGCTGTCAAGAGACTTGGCTTCTAATCATGTCTCTGATACTGACTTGCTGTGTGAACTTGATTGTAACTGTGCACCTTAAGTTCCTCTATTAAATGGTTATAGAGATTTACCTGCTTTCAACAGAGGCCTAAATTTGCTTGTAAAATGTTAAGGTGAGTCATTGGTTGAGGTAAGAAGAGAATTCACAAACCCCTCATTCCCACTACGAAAGAGTAGTTTTGCAAACCCTACCACATACTCATCCTCTTCTTTTACTTTTTGTAACACTGTTCACATTCTTTCTTTTCATTGCTGTGACTTTTTATGTGAATTTGAATTTCCATATAACAGTTAAGACAAATGTTCAGTTTCTTGAACTGCCATGGAAAATCAAAACATCAGGTGGCCAATAACCACTGTGATGGAGTCAGACAAGAAGGATATAGCAGAGTGCTGGAAGGCAGGTATATTAGTCTCAGGATGTGCAGGTCCCTGTTCCCTGGATAGCCAAACAAAGGCTACTCCAGGCCAATCAAGACACCTGGGGCCAATTAAGAACCTTCTAGACAGGAGTAGAAACAGCTAACCTGATTGGGGCACCTGAAGCCAATCAGGGACTGGCTGAAACCAGATAAAAACCTCCTAGTTAGTCAGGTGGGCTGTGGGTGTCAGGAGCTGTGGAAGGAAGTGGTGCTGTTGGTGAGACTGAGTGGTGGACAACATATCATACGCAAGGAAGGAGGCCCTGAGGTAAGGGTGAAGTGGAGTTTGAAGAAGCAGTGACTGCTGTGGGGAAGTAGCCCAGGGAATTGTATTGTGTTTTGTGGATAAAAGGTCAGCCATCTTAGCTGATACTATTAGGGTCCCTGGGCTGGAGCCCAGAGTAGAGGGCAGGCCTGGGCTCCCCGCCTTTCTGCCTCCCCTAATTAGTCTCTGATATTGGGAGACAATAGAGACTGTGCCAGGAAGGATAGCTTCTCCTCACTGGCTTGTGATGAAAATGATTCAATAGGCTGTGACCTTGTCTCTAGAGAGAGAAGGGCTCTGTGGAGGGTCACAGTGAGCCGCTGAGGCTAGTAAAAATCCTCCAGGAAACACAGGATCCACGAAGATAAGGACAGAGCTTTGTCACACCACATAAAATTAATTATTGAAAAAAATTGCATTAACTTTCACAAAAAAATAACACATCAGTCAATTTCACACAGTCTTACAAAGGAATCACTGAATACCTATTACCATGTGGGACCCTGACCAGCAACGCACATAAGTACACAAATAATCCAATTTACTTCAGTTAGAACTATTTGCTTATAGTTAGGTACATGCTTGAATATTTTGCTGAATTGGAGTCTTGCTTCATGTGACTTTTGGGTATTCAGAGTGAGGTGGAAAAAACCCAGATTATTACTGTCATCATTTTTACTGAACTGAAATGTATGTGCAGGCCTCAGGGGTTTTATCAATGTATTAATTCATGTTGCTTGTGAGAAGAAATACAGAAGTTCAGTTGTTCTCATTTGATTAAAATGTACCTGAAAATATAAAGGTAGAGTTTTATATCAGTGAGTCTTTAGACTCCCTTTCCAGTGTTAATCCAGTCTAAGAGCAGCTACTGTTTTTTTACTCCCTGACCTCCCCCTGCCTGTCTTTAATATGATTGTTTCCTCTCTATTTCCACAACTGTAGGTTTTTCTGTTTCATCTGCAACTTCTCTCAGTCCTTCAGCCTCAGATAGAAGAAACAGTCCTCCATCCAGGCTATGGAGTACTGGTTATGCTTCACATTAAAGAAAGACTACAGGACTCATTTGCACAAGGACATATACTTGGGTTAAAAGAAAAGTCAATGTTTTTACTAGTAGCAAAATCGTTTCAGTCTGGAAAATTCGCAGCTAGGCTTTAAAACTTTCAAATGCTCAGTTTAATGCAAGTCATCTTAAAAATGCAGTGTAATATACTGTGCAACACCTTTTTTTAATGCTTAATTCTCTTTAATTTTTAAGGGGATGCTTTCAATCCTATAAAATTGATTCCTGTGTCTTTTAGGTTATGTTCAGTTAACAAAGATGACTGGACATTTAGCTATGTTTGTGCTAAGCTAGCTTTCCTGCATGCTTCATGCAATTAGAAGGTACACTTAGAAGAAAGTGGTTAAGTATTACATTTTTTTGTATTTGCTTCCTGTGGAAATTAACTTTCTTTTAACATGATTTTTGAAGAAGGGAAATAGTAAAATAGGTAAAATGTGAGCCAAAAATGTGAAGGAGTCTATGTTTCACAGGACTAAAGTTTTCTTTGAGCTCCAGTATTATCATCATGAGACTCAGGAATGTACTGCACTGATAAGTGTTCTTATATTTTAGCCTTACAATGTGATTTATCTTCATTATTTGCCAGTTTAAAAATAGGAAATGCTGTAATAACTGTGAATAGATTAGTTTGTTTTCTTTATTTTTTTACAGAAAATTATAAATATGGCTTCCCGTAGGTACAATTGCAGTATATTTATGGTTACTGTACTCTTCTGTGCAAATGACCGAGAATGCTAAAAAGTGTATGCCTTTCTACAGTATCCATAATTTATGAATGAAGATTTATAGAACTGTTACAAAGGCGTATGCAAATCTTTTTGATTGAAGGCAATTATTTTTCACTTGCTTTTGGCTTTCTATTTGTTAATACAAACATGAAGGACAGTGTATTTTTATTGATTGATTTAGAAATATAGGTACCTCAGCAGACACTGAGCCTCCATGCATCACCACTGCTCTGGTTACTGCATTGTGAACTAAGTGGCACATTATATGATAAAAAAATGAAGTACCTCTTTGTCTCTGGTACAATATGGGCACCCTACAAATGTTGACTTTTACTACTAGCTGTTAATGGTGTTTACAAGCAGAACATAGTATAATTAATATCTTACCTAACAGAAAAAAGAGTACTTACTGTATAACAGCTACATGTAATAAAATAAGTGTATGCAGCATATTGCATAGTAGTAAACTATTTTATTCTGATTTTTTAAGTTTTGATTGGCTAGAACAGGCCCATATGACTCAAACTGCATTATCGACAGAAAAACCAGAAGCTACCTTACTAAAGCAGGAGGTAGATCACTGCACGTGCTCAGACATGCTGAGCTTTTCAGAAGACTGCCAACAAAGTACATACAAGTGAGATTTGTACACATTTATTTTAAACCATGAGAAGAGAGTGATTTTTCAATCCATAGCTTTAAAATATTGCTCCTAAGAGGGAAAAATTATCTCAGTTGTGGTATATTAAATCCTCTGATGATTAAAATTGAAATATTGGTCATTTTCTTTCATCCCGCGGGCAATATTTTGCAGCTATCAGCCTCAAGTTTTGTTTACATGTATGTAATACTGTCAGAGTGGCAACTGAATAATTTCCTTAGTTGTGACTTGTCAAAAAAAAACCAACAAAAAGTTTGATGAAGGTAGTCACAAGTGATCTGTTATAAAGAACATAATATTGTGTCATTACAGTGTGAGCCAGTAAAACATTCAGCTCTTCTTGTGAGAAGTATATTAAATATGCAAGATTATACAGGCAAATATTGGAAAGACATGAATATATACACAGAAAAATTCTGTGGTATAAAAAACCTTATATGCGGTATTACTGGAAAATGCCACATTGTTCGATAGTATTCCTTTGTGGGATTTAGTATAATTTATTTACTACTGTTTGAGAAATACAAATGTGCCTTATATGCTGATGTTCCTTAAAATTGACAGTTTGAATGTAAATATGAGCATTTATACTTGTTTTATTTAATAAAGCTTTATAAGATTCCTTAGCGCAGTGTTGCTGGCCATTTTTATGTCTTGGCTGCTTAATAGCTAAAATTACATTACAAACTGTTTCCCTCTTGTTATCCAGGCCCCATGCTATACCTTTGTTGTCATGTTGTAAGGTGACTGTAAACTTGTTATGTTTATTGGCGTTATTTGACAATCAAAACAGGCCCTTTTCTTCTCATCCATCACTATCACCACCACAAAGAAAGATCCTGCATACCAGGTAATGCCCTGAGTGACACTGGTGCAATTCCATTGTCTCCAAACTATGCCCCTCAATTACACCAGTACAATTGCTTTTACTTTTATTATAACTGGTGTAATATATGCCATAATTTTGAGACAGCAGGAGTATGCAGGTGCCACTGAAAGTGTAATTTTCCCTACAGAATCATACAGGTGGTATGAGAAAAATAATCTGTCTTGATTGTCCAAACCAAAAGTGAGCATGTAAATTTACCAATTGAAGGTGTTTGGTTTTTTTTTTTTTTTTTTTAAAAAAAACAAAACCCCTTTTACTTATAAACTGAGCAAATTTGACATGGAATCACTGAAATACAGGTAAACTGGAACCCTGGGATGGCATTTTTACTAAGGCACTTTGCAGAATTGAAATGATCTGTAAAGATAACTATAGAATGAAGCAAAAGATTTGGTTAAGCTCATGAGTAACAATGTTAAATGCAAGTTATAAGTATAGGTGACAGCCACTATCTTGCAGCTGATTTCTTCTGATATATCCAGATGAGATGTCCAGATTATCCTTTGATTCCGTTCTTTTTTTGTGAATTTGACAGGGAGTGGCTGAGAGCGCTCATCTGAAATAGGTGAGGAGTTCCCTAAATCTTCTGTGATTGAAATGGTGGGGAGCACTCTGAGCCCTTTCGTTCGGGTTCCTCAACATTAGAGTTGGTCAACATTTTCCAGATTTTGAGGGGTTTTTTGTTTAAATCTTTCCTCAAAAATATAATTTTCTATTTCAATATTTTTGTCAAATTTTCATCTAAAATGTGTAGGTCTTTTTTTCCTTCAGCTCTGCTGAACATCCCAACTTCCTTGTGTTCAATGATGGTAAAGGATGCCTTAGTTTCCACAGTGCTAACTGGACTTTTTCAGAAAAATGGCATTTTTTTCCTCTGAGAGCTAAAGAGATCTGAGAGATACCAAGTTGCTATGGTGATAAGTACTTTAGAAATGCTTATAGACAGGTTTATTCTCCTCAACATAAAAATGTCTCCTCTGTTCCAGTACTTATTCCCTTCCTAGTCTAGGCCACCAGTCCTGTATTGCATGTATTTAATTAAAGGAACTGCTCTAAGTATTATATTACTTGGGTGGAGTGCTTTGGGAACAGCTTGTTGTATATTACACTACATGTAGTTTTTTGCCATGCATCCACTGCCCTAATGGCGACTTAGCTTAAATTGCTAGTGCTGAGGGTCAAGGGGGACAAAAAACGGTCTCTCTCTAAAAGCAAGATGGTTTGGTTCATGAAGTGACTTGCCACAAGAGGAAACAAAGCTTTTGAGTTAGAGCCCTGTATGGTCGCATTAAACCACTGGTGCTCTGGAGGGTTATTTGGGGATGTAAGTGCTTAGTCTAAACAAATTGCTCCACTGTAAACTCAATCTTTTCTTAAATGAACAATTTGACTAGAATAAGGTTCAGGCTTTCTGCACCTAATGCTGAGATCTCTTTCTCATACATTTATTGTAAGCTGATGAATTTGCAGCTATGATGAGTACTTTCCAGTGGGGTCATATAAACATTGTGTGAGAGTTGAAATTGATTTTTGTACTGTGATGCTTTGACCAAATGTCAGTGGAGCACATAAGGCCAAATCCTGGTCCATTAATACTTAATCCTGCCATGAGTGCAGGAGACTGGACTAGAATACCTCTTGAGGTCCCTTCCAATCCTATGATTCTATGATTTAGGGTCTACAGAAATTTTGCCATTGCCTTCTGTGGGATAAGGATTCAGTCTTTGTTGCAATGGCTTTAGGTTAATCAGCAAAATTATTTCCTAGTGTTGGTTCTTAATATTGAATAGAATCCTTCATTGGTTTATTATAGAACTGGTTGAATACTGCAGGGGAAAAAATCAAAACCCAAATCTGTGAATATTCATATTTCTGAACAAATGACTTGGTCTGTTTGCAACCTTGTGTTTACTTCTCTGAATATCCAGTTGAATGAGCTCACTGGCAGAAATACTGGATTTCAATAGCCAGTGGTAGGTGACTACTGCAGGAAGTGTCCAGGAAGCAAATAGTTTAAATTGATCATTGCAAATATCCGTACTGGCAACCTGATTTTAAGAGTTGTGCTCATGTAGCAAGGGAACAGAAACACACCCTGAAAAAATTGTGGCCAGTCCAAGCAGCTATTACTGAGGGCTAGGTTACACTGACACTTTATACCGCAATAAAGCCTCTCAGAGCGCTCTACCTTACTAATCGTCCACGTTGGCAGGGCATGTAGAGCGCTATTAGTCCGTGGCTGTAGTGGTCCTGGTACTCCTTGTTGCCAGAGGATTAACAGCTGTTGCATATTGGGTGATACGCTGCAGTTCCAGTGTAAACGGGTAGTAACAATACTGCGCTTTGAGTGATCTTTGGAAATGCCTCCTAATCTCCTTAAGTCAATTGACCTCTTTTCCCCTTTTTTGAACTCCGCTGAAGGAATGCGGAAGTACTTTTTCAGAGTTTATCTGCAACTGGGCAAATCAACAAAGCAATCGTTTACCGAGTGAGTGTGTGAGAAGCAGGGGGACTACTGGAGACTGAATTTACAAGACGTGCTGACACTCTCTCCAAAAATATGCTCTTTCTCTCCCTCCACATACACACAACACACTCCACCCCACCTCCCTCGTTTGAAAAGCACATTGCAGCCAGCTGAATGCTGGAATAGCTGCCCATAATGCACCACTCACAGTGCCGCTGCAGGTGCTGCAAATGTGGCTATGCCAATGCAGTTGCAGCTGTCAGTGTGGACCTGCTGGAGTGCTTTCCCTGGAGCTGTATCCAAAGGCGGGTATAACCAAAAGCACTATAAAACTACAAGTGTAACCAAGCCATTAGGGTTGTCTGTACTTGAAAGTTAATTCAGATTACAGAAGGTGTGAATTTAAAACACAATAGCTAATCCTGAATAACTCCATGTGCAGATGCTCTTATTCCAGCATAAAAGCCCTTGTCATGGGCTGGCTGATCAGTCCTTTAACAGAAACAGGCTCAGCCTTCGCTGTGGCATAGCAATTATCCCCAGCTGATCCTGATGGAGTGACTTAATGACAACTAGTGATCCCAGCTGTGAAAGGGCCAGGGTGGACCACATAGAGAGGGAAGAGAACTCAGTGAGGGAAGAGACTCAGGAGAGAGGAGCAACAGGAGTTCTTTTTCTCTGGGAGGGGCCTTTTGAAGGCAGGCCAGAGAGGACCACAGAGAGCAGGTCAGGCTCCTATGGGAGGCCTGACAATAGGGCCTGTGAGAAGCACAGAGTCCCTGGGAGGAAGCTACCAGAGTCTCAGGAGAGGGGAAGCAGTGAGGAAACAAGCTAGGAAGAAGGGCCTGCGAGGGGGTGGGAAGCCCTGGAAGGTAGTGCTCAGACAAAGGAGCAAAGAGGGAGCTCTGCAAGGGCTGGGATCAGGGGACTTCAACGTAGCCTGAGACGACAGAAAAATATTCTGTTTGGATGTTGGTGTGGAGTTTTTTAGTTGGACTTTTGTTACCCTGGTAAGGGACAGAACTGGAAAGAGGTGAGCTGACTGGAGGACTGGCATGGAAGATGTAGCCAGACAGTCCATTTCTGGACCAAAGGAATGGTCAGCAGGAAACTGGAGATGGAGACCCCTGTAATACCATGATCTGATGCTCGGGCCACTACAGTGGTGAGTGGAACCATTTATAGTGTCCTGTTCCAGTTTAGCATAATCCACTTTCATAACCTCATGTGTAGACCAAGTCCTTAGAATATATAATAATTGTAATGCATTGCTCAGGAGTGAGCTACAGTTCAGAAATTATTCAATAACGAAGAAAACCATAGTCTGTTTTTAGATGACTCTCAAATCAAAAAATCACTGTTCCAATGTGACAAACAGGTTTGTTTTGAGCTTCTTACAGTACATCCAAAGTGTTTTGTAGACCACACAATATTTTTACACTCTGCTTCTATTACCTGGGTAGCTCATGGGCTAATGATTTTAGAAAGTTACAAAGTGCTTTTGTTCTTTTGTGTATTTTAAAACAACCAAAATGACTTAACATAAGCCATTTCTTCATAAAATACGTGGGAAACAGTTTTTTGAGATCTTTGATTCTTTAAAAGGAAGAGGTAGTTTTAACTAACATTTCAGTAAAGGAAATGAGCATTTTTAAAAATTGGTTTTATTAAATTTCTAACCCAGGAGCCTTGCAAAAATTATTGTAGATTTTTCTGACTTTGTTCTGAGAATAAATTCAGACAGTTCTGTCTGAAAATGATCATGGTAAATGTATGTCAGTTGTAAAGATCCGTTGTCCTATAATATTTTTTAAAATACTGTTGTGCCTAAAAGTAAAAAATGATGCACAAGCAGGGCTGAAAGTCACAGACTGTGTGATCAAATGATCTGTAAGATACAGCTGCACTTTGTATATTTGCTCAGCCTTTAGGAGTAGAAAAGGAATTGGCAATGCTTGTTTTAAAATAAGTTATCATTAAGTCCTACTCAAGTTGTGGCTTCTGACTCAACTCTTTCTTAAAGGGGAAGGACATATGCTAAGAAAGCGGGTGATGTTTACTGAATTATGGTTGTCAGTCTTTCAAATACTGAACATAAGAACAGTCATACTGGGATTCCTTTTATGTCCACTATCCTGTCTTCCAACAGTGACCAATGCCAGGTGCCCCAGAGGGAATGAACAGACCAGGTAATCATCAAGTAATCCATCCCCTGTCATCCATACCCAGTGTCTGGCAAACAGAGGCTAGGGACATCATCCCTGCCCATCCTGGCTAATAGCCATTGATGAACCTATCCTCCATGAATTTATCTAGTTCTTTTCTTATCTGGTACTGGGGTGAAATAAAGTTAGTATATGGATTTCAAAGAAATAATTTAGGGGATAACACCAGAATAGAGAACTTAACATAATAGGTATCTCTCCCCACTTACTGAAATTCATACAGTACTGTTACATTTCTGAAATCTTTTTCTACTAAAATTAAGTTGGCCTTGGGGCTTCTGTGCCTTTCATGTACATACCAGGACAAAACTAGTGTATATAACTTTATTCCAGTCCCATGCTCTTTGCTAAGCAGCTTAGATCTGTCTTCAAAGCTTTATCCCCAAACTACAACTGGAAAGCTACTTACTTGTGGCAATAAGTGTGCAGTCCTCATAAAAATGTGCTCAGTTGTAATTTGCATAATACAATGTGCACTTTCCTTTTATAATTTTTTTTAAATGGAGAAACCCTGTATCATACTGTTGCCCCAGAGAATGAAGCAAGGAAGAGCTTAGCTGAAGCAGGGTCATTTAGCAGCATCCTGGTGTATGTGAGCTTTGTACTGCAACAAAACAAGATACAGGATGCTTAGTGCACAGATGGCACATCAAATTGGTAATGAGATAAAGGGCCTTTTGGTCTCAAGTCTAGGTTGGCGCATTGCATCCAGACCACTTGCTGCCCACCAGAGTTTGTTTAATAGCCCAGTTGAAAAGAATGATGTTCTCTTGTAATCTCTAATGTACAGCTTTTAAGTCAGTCTGGTTCTTAGTGCAACATCACAAAACCAACCATTATTCAGTGGTGTGTTTTTTGGGAGTCTTCTCTCCAAAGTGAGGTCACATGTCACAGCTAGAGGTTGTTCTTCCAGACCAGACATGGGAATGAGTGCTATAGGAGAAGCTTCTCCTGACAATGCCTCTGCTGTTCTTTTTCTGTCAGTAGATAAAGAGCGTCAGCCTCTTGGGCTGTCTAGCTAGCACGTTTCCTGAACTCTACATTTATTTAAAAATGAGACGGCAGATTTTCTGCCCTGTCTGGCTCCCTTCGCACCCCTCAATAGGTACCGTGGGAGTGGAAATAACCCATACGTTCATTGCTGAGGATTCCCCCAGCAATGGGTATACAGCCAGTGTAGCCAGCCCACACCTCCCTTCCTGCAATTCCAACACAGGTATGCCTGGAAGCAGTGAGGGATAGCAAGAGCATGCTGCCCTCTGGTAGTTTTTTGCTGGTAGAGTGTGTCCTTTTGGAGACTATAGCCAGCTACAGCAAGTTAGAGCAGCCCACAGACTGCTCTAATATGTGCCAAGATGAGTGCTGGGTCAGAACCAGGGAGCTCCTTGACAGTTGCCGTAGTCTGCTGTGCCAAGCAGAAATTGGATACAACATAAGGCCCAACACCTTATATTAACAAATACTCAATAAGCTGAACAGAGTTAAATTCCTGGGTAGAAAACTACAGGAGAAATAAACATTAGCGTTTGATTCAAGTGTGAAAGTTAAACCTTGCTCTGGGTTGTACTGGTGCCTTGTGGGAGGAGTGAAATACCACAGGAAGCTTCTGTCCTCCACTCACTCGTCACTCAAGTGCATCAGTGAGACCAGGTGCCTCCTAGCTCTTCACTGAGCCGTAGGAGCCTGTTTTTCTGGGGTATTATACTCATTTCACAGGTTGAATTAATCTAACATTGATGTTGCCTTGTGGAGACGTAGGTCCTTGAGTTGGTGAGATGTTAGTAATGCACCTACCAATAAAGTATAGTCCCCAGGGCACAGTCTGCTGGCTTGAATGTGGTTAGATCCCTGTGATCTGAGCATATATACTACAGTCAGCAACTCAAACTAAAGGCCCAAACAGCCTCCTGTTAGAGGAGCAAAAGTGTGTACAGCAGAACGTATCATATGCCTGATGATATCTTCAGATATCCTGCCCTTTGCTAGCAGGATGGCTCCAGAGGCCCACTGTACAGCTGGCAGCATTTCTCTTTCCCCCATGTTCTGTTGTTTAGCCCCTAAGTGAGGGCAAGTTTTGGACCCTACTTTTATACTCTCAGCTGCTTCCTTACTGGTCATTACTGCGGCATTAGGCTTGTGGCTATGTTAATCAGATGTCTCATCACTGCAATGAAATCTCATGATGTGTGCACTACACCAGAGATGTCATTTGTTTGCTGTGCCAGGTACACTAGTGAAACAATGTGTTGTTTGAAAATCCATTGCTCTACTTTAAATGTTTTTTTTTCCAGAAAGTAATGTGGCTTGTTCATGTTTTAATAATAACATAGCTTATTTTCATACTAGGTTAATCATGACTAGGTTAATCATGATCTAAATCACCTACAAGCATTCTTCCTGCTTCCAAGTCATAGATGTTAAGGCCACAAGGGACCGTTGTGACTCTAGTCTGAGCTCCTGCACAGACGGTAGCATTTCAAGTAGTAATCCCTGCATCAGGCCCATAATGTCAGGCTGAGCAGGACCGTATCATTTAACAAGCTTTGGCTGTCTGAATTAAAGACCTCAAGTGATATGAAATCTTCCCTAGGTAATTTGCTTCAATGGTTAATAAGACTCACTTAAAACTGTGTGCTTAATTTCCAGTCCGAATTTGTCTAGCTTCAATTTCCAGTTATTGACTTCAGTGGAACTACATATGTACTTAAAGTTAGGCCCAGGCTTATACGGGGATTTACTTTCTCAGGTTCTTCTCTTCCAGCTTTCAAGTTCAAAATCATCAGCAAGAATAATAAGCTGCTGTTATTATCCTTCTTTATATTCAGCATCATTACATTCAGGAGTGAAAGTAACTATAGACACTTACCGGTACAGGGCCAGGCTGGGGCTGGCTCTGGACCATTGGCGGCCGGAGATGGGGCAAAAGGGGCAGGGACTTAAAAGTGCTCCAGGGTCCTTTGCCGCAGCAGCGCTTTAACGTTGCTGCGCTTTAACGTTGCTGCGCCCCTCCCCGCCACCACCACCGGCAGGGCCACTAATGGGGGGGGCGCAGCAACATTGACCGTGCTTTAACATTGCTGCCCTTCCCCCACACCGTCGGTGGCCCTGCTGGTATGGACCCTACCAGCAGGGCTGCCCACCAGAGAGGCAAAAGGGGCAGGGACATTAAAGTGCTTTAACATGGGCTGCATACGGGCTGGTTCAAGTTCTTACCTGTATGCCGTACTGGCTCACTTTCACCCCTGATTATATTTGAGTTCTCGTGAACTTCTCTCTCCCACTCATCATAAACCCAGCAACGTTTTCTATACTTTTCCCCACTACTGCTTTGCCTTTACATCTGCAAGGCTATTTTTAGTGCAGGTGGTAACTGGTACTGTTTACCACTGCAGGTGGCTTGCTCCAGAGCTTTTTGTATTTATAATCCTGTTCCTGCAATTTATGATGTCTCATAACAACAATTCAGCACAGCATTGTTTCTCCTGTGTGTTTTGCTTGGGTGTTAGTGTTTCAGGATCTGTTCAGTTTGTAATAATTACTAAATGGCTTGCAGAGAGTAGCTGGCCTTTTCCATTTAGCAGCAGATGCATCTGTTTGTTTCTGCACTCTGATCGTTTCTCCCTCTCTTTTTTAAATCCTGTTTCATCTTTTAAAATGTTGTTTCTACTCTGCTCTATCCAAAATGGCTGTGTGGTCACGCTGATGCTTACATTTTATTGATGTATTTAGCACTGATAACTATATTTCCAGGGAGCAGTAGCTGCTGGTGTGTAAGTAGTGGCACTGTTATGACTCATTGAGTTTTTCATGCTTATGAGTACTTTTGGCCTCACTGGTTTTTCCCATGGAAGAGGTTCTTTACTGAAGACATTTCATTGCAATTACACATTGTCCAAGGTTACTGGGACAATCAACCAGATTGTTACACGCTCTTTTTTTCAATACTTCTTAAAGAAATGGGACTGCTAAAACACAGTGCTGCCCCCGAGGAACCTCATAACTCTCAAGGTCCCACTGTGAAGTCTGAACTTGTCTAAACACAAAAGTTGAACCTCTTTGGCTGTAGTGAAAGCACCCCACAGCCCTGAGAATGGATGCAGTTATATCAGTATAAAGGTGGGTTTTGTACTAGTACAACTATTCCTATATAGGCAGGCAAAGAAGTTATATCAGGCCTGCACAACATGCGGCCCAGGGGCCACATGCGGCCCGCACAGTATTACTGTGCGGCCCACGAGGGGTGAGTAGGAGTGGGGCAAGCCAAGCAGTGGGGTGGGGGGAGGTGGATGGGGGCAGGGCGAGGGCGGGGCTTTTTGGCCTGCAGCTGTTTTTTTTGGGGGGGGGGGGCAGTAATATGGCCCTCGCTGCTTTCCAAGTTGTGCAGGCCTGAGTTATACCAATATAAGGCCCCTTTCTATAGTTCTAACTGCGGCCACATGGGATGTGGGTCTCTCTCTTGATCTCCTGTTCAAGCTGTTCCGCTGTGGTTAAATAATGCAAGCAAGAAGACTGGACTCTGGGTCTCCCACCTTCCAGGAGAATGTCCTACTTACCAGGTTACAGAGTCTTGCTCACTCTTTCTCGCACTCTCTTTTTGGCCCAGTGACTATTTAAATATTTATCCAAAGGGGAAAGGCTTCAACAGGAGTGATTGAAAGAGAACGTCGTCAGAATATCCAACATCCTAGTGATTAGGGCACTCTCCTGAAATGGGGGAGACTCACGTTCAATTGTTTTCTCCTCATCAGGCAGAGAAAGGAATTGAATTCAGGTCTCCCATATCTTGGGAGTGCTTCAATCACTGGACAAGAAGTCAGGCTGCTACTTAGGTGCCTGATCCCAGGAGAGGGTACACATCTGTGGATTCCAAGAAGAGAGAGGCACCTCCATGAAGCTGAGACTGGGGCATCTAAATCTAATCTGAGTTGGCTATATTAAATCCAAGACAGGGAAGCAATTTACTAATCACAAATTGTTAAAGTTCCTGGACTACCTTGAAATAATTTTTGTGTGTCACATGTACTAGTCTTGGGGAGGGGGCGGGGAACTAGAGGGAGAAGATACTTTCCATTTGTTTAATGGAACAAGGGACTGGCAAATCATTTTACTTAGAGAGTCGAATGCTGAGAAGCTGTGAAGTAATAAGAAACTGCCCCTCAGAACAAATATTGTAAACTGTCATCTTTTAGCTAAAGGAAGAAAAAGCTTGTTTACTTTAGGAAAGAGTCACTCATAATTTGATAGCATGAGTCACTCAGAAATTGAGTTCATAAATAGAAGAGGCACTGAAAACGTTATTTTAAAAACTTAATTGGGATAATCTGTAGCTCACAAAATGTCAGTGGGAGGGGAGTCAGCAATTGTAGGGTTTGATCCTTGGAAATCAGTGGGAGTCTTTCCATTGACTCCAGTCACGTTGGATCAAGCCCCAGATCTGATCATACAATCTTCAAGTCTCCCTTTGCAAACCTTTGGTAAGGTTGGCAATTACTCAGACACAGGATGTTCGCTTCTTCTGTGAGAGATTTTACCATCCATAGGTAATAACTGTAGTACAGCAAAAAGGAACAAAGCTATCAGGACAGAAGTGGAGGAAGACAAAGGGAAAGGAAAGAAAATTGTGAAAATTAAAGATGAGGAAGTGTGGGGGGAAATAAAAGAATTAATGTGAGGAAAACAAAAATGTCAATGTGACATTTATTTTGCTATATCCTAAATTTGGATCAAATATTGTGTTATAGAAATATTATGGAATCATACATCACCGGCTGAGTTAGAATTAGACTTGCCACATGGTATTTCTACATAGGTTTTATTAAGTCTATTGAAATGGATTGCAATTGCTTTTAATTGTGTAAAGAAATTGTTCCTTGAAAGATCAAAGAAACAGAAACTCTTGAAAAGATTGGTAAATTGATATGGTGGAAATTGGCTTCATATGAACATTTTATAAGATTAATGGCAAAACTGAAAACTGTCATGATATGAGAGGAATCTGTATCTTAGCTAAAAGAAAAGATGTGAAAAGTCTGTAATTTTGCTAGGAAAATGTCACAAGGTGGGTGAAGTGTAATAATCCAGACCTTTTTGTTTCCAGATAGGGTGTCCATTTTTTATTATGTACAGTTTTTGAAATCAATAAACATTGTAAAAATAAATAAAATGTTTTTTCAATTTTGTTTCCTACATAGCTTAGTAAATATGGAGCCTAGCAAACATGGAGGTGATCCTAATTCCATTATAGTCAATCAAGACTTTCTGACTTCAGTGGAAGTTGGAAGAGACCCATAACTAGGAACATACTAAAAGGTCTTGAGTTCCTATATTGAGAGCCTGGTCCTATGAGCAGATGGGCCAGTGTGAACTCTTATGCCCCCATGGAGTTTGACTGAAGTCAATGTCAGCCATAGTGCCTCTGTTAACAATATTTGGACATAATTATGTAATCATTGGACCTTGAGAGATCACTTAGTCCACTCCCCTGTGCTGAACCAGGATTAGACAGACATTTGAACAGAAGTTTGTCTCACCCATTCTGAAAAACCTCTACTGGTGGAGGTTCCACAACCTCACAAGGTAGCCTGTTACAGTACTAACTATCCTTAGGCTTAGAAAGTTTTTCCTAATACCTAACAAGAATCTCCCTTGTAGATTCAGCAGATTACTATTTGTTCTACCCTTGGTGAATATGGAGAAAAATTCATCACCATCCTTTTTATAACATTGTACATATTTGAAGACTTTTATGTCCCCCATCCATCTTCTCTAGACTAAATGTGCCATAATCATTTTTTGTGGGCAATCTTTGGTCTTTCACCAGACATAGCAATAGTTTGAATTTGGAAGGGGTGGAAAATTTCAGAAGAACAGCAAAAATGGTTTTCTTCCCATAATGAAGAATGAAGACAACAACCCCCACCCCCCCAAAAAAGATGCATCACTTAACATCTGATTACACAGACAGAAATCTTCTAAAGCACATGGAGATGTGTTTTGTGTACACAGTGAAGTGAATAGAAGAACAAGCAGTAAATCAAGATAAAAATACCAAGTAAGATGATGGTCATGCAATATATAGGTGCATTCACTGAAAGAAAACTCTGGATTTAATGGAACAAACAAAACAACAAGAAAGGTTCCAGTTAAACTGATCAAATGGAAAGATGATTATTAGTTTCTTTCAGCTGATCTACATCCTTTACTAGACTTCATCATTTGCTTTGGTTATTTGCACATTACAAACAATAAATCTGCAACAACGGCAAGTACAAAAATCAACTGTCAAATGAAAAGATTGGTCTTTAACAATAGATGCTGTTACAGAAGGAAAGAATGCACAGAACTTGTGAGTGAGTTTGGATTAGTGAAGAAAAGAACAGTTCATGCCCAGAGCCTATTCCACAGAATTAAACATTCACAGCATTCTTGTCACTTACCACTGAATAAGGGCACAACAGTGCTAACACCTAATCCAGATTTCTGAACTCATGAGTTTTGAAGTCTGCCTGCAGATTTTTCTGTGTTTCCATGCATTCTAAGCATTCCTTTCACTTATTAATATTCTTGCCTTTCTGATTAGCAAGACCAGGTCTTCACTACACACCTCTATCAGTATAACTACATCACTCAAGGGTGTGAAAAATCCACACACCCTGAGCAATGTAGTTACACTAATCTATTCCCCTGTGTAGACAGCACTCTGGTGTTGGGAGATAGCTGATGGGAGAAGCTTTCCTGTCAGCATAGGAATGTCTTCACTAAACCTCTACGGTAGTGCAGCATAAAGCTGCAGCACAGTGCCTCAGGGGAGTGAAAGAGAATCTCCATTATCTTCAAAGTGTGGCCCCTCCAGGAGCATTCTCACTGCCAGCTGTAGGGAGATAAAAGGGAGCAAATTCATAAAAAACCAGAGATCATCTTCAGTTACTATCCAAATGTTTAGGGCTGAATTATCCCTCAAGAGCCACAGGAACTGATTTCAGACAAGCAGCTGAACTTATCTAGAGTTATCTTCACAGCAGTGCGGATATGAGGAACCACTGGAAGGGTCCCTATATCAGAGAGTGTCTTTCTATGTCTGGCACCACCTTCTTCTGCTTTTGGATGTGGCATTTGCCCAGGATGCATTAAATCCCCAGCTACTGGGATTCATAACTGTATGTTGCACAGATTATTGCAATTACTGACATTTTACATCCCCGTCCGCAAGGAAAAACCTGTGAAAATACAAGAGATTTGGACCTTAGTCTCTGATTCTCTAACAGTAAATTGGATTAAATCATTTGAATTTACCCAGAGCCATTTTGAAAAAGGTCATTCTGAAGCCAAGTCAGTCCCTCCCTTTTAAAAGCAAAACATCAACAGAGGCTTCATTTTCCTTCCAGCTACACTTATACCTGCATCCCTTAAAGCCACCCATATATTTTAGAAAATGTTTCATTGTGTGATTATGGTCCCACACATATCCCAGCCTCTTACAACAGAAACCTATGAGCAAGATTAAGAGCTGGATCCTGGAAGGTGCTGAGCACTTGGGCCCTGATCCATCAAAGCACATAAGCACATCCTCCAGTTCAAGCACATGACCAGAGTGTCCTCCAACACTTGGTGGGACCAATTCAGGTCTCAAAACATTTTTTTGTCTATATTCACCTGCTGAAAATGCTGTAATAACAAATGTAGTTCAAAGGGGGACATTATATTCCAGCAGCCAGTCCTTTCTGTGGGGCTCATCCAACAGTTCCCCTTACTTCTGCATAAGTTATGGTTATGGTCATGTGGTTATAGAAGTTTAAGGTGTATTCTGTACTTGTTCTTCAGTGTGTGGCTCATTTACCAAGGGTCAGCGAAAGATGCCAGATTTCTGATTTGTATGAATAACTGCTCAGCATTTACATCAGCTTTAATTGTTTTCCTGGAAAGGCTATTAAATTCATCTAACCCTCCCTCCATTTGCTACATACTTTCTCTTTCCCCTGTAAGTTAGTTTTCTTCATGAGCATTACAGTATTTCCTATATACGCACAAGGGTTTATTTGCCACTCTATTAAAATAGGAACTGTATTGCCAACTGTGGTATCATTTAGATTAAATTAAACTAAGTATATTTTTGTTGGAGAGAATGAAATGTAACCATATGGATTCTGCCAGGACCTTAATCATACGTAGCCACTTAATTCTCAAAACAAGTATGCAAGGCATATATTTTTAGACACAATATAATGGCTTATAAATGTGTTTTCTCAACATGTGCATGGAGCCTTGAAGATTTCCGAGTTTTTCCTACACTTAGTCCCTTCTCCAGCCTTGTGGATGATTTCCGCATGGGCAGGTGTCTGATCTTGTGTTGCAACTTGCAATACAGGAACCCACTGAATGCCATGAAGTACACTGCATCAGAAAACAAGTTATTTATGCAACTCAAAGGACTAGAAAGTTTAAAAAATAGAAAGAGAGCTTGTTTTCTGCAGCATCTGAGACTGTAATAAGGGCCAGATGTATTTGTCAAGTAGGCTGAATCTGACCTTGGGGGAACAAAAGTAGATAGTCCTGGCTCACATTCACACTGCAACTGATTGTGAGGGCAAGACTAAAGTGGGTTTTTTTAAAAAAAAATCATGCCCTTCATGTTACATTCTCATATGAGTCATGACGTTTTCCCTTACATTAAGGGGCCTGTGACAACAACATGCAATACGTTCATCTCAAGGCATGAGTCACTAGTAAGACTTAGACTTAAGGGCCTTTTCACTCAAGTGTCCTGTTGTTAGTTTAAAATAGCAGCTCTGCTGTTTCAGCCAAGCTGTCACAGACACTGCTGTACTTCACCTCCATCCAGGACACTGGTTTTTTAGTTGGTTAAATACTTAACAAAAGATTTCTGTCGCAGGATGACTGGCCTCTTTAAATGGAGATGGATACAGCTCCACCTCTGATTAATCAGCTTCCCCACTACCACCAGCTGAGCCTCTGGGACAAGAGATCAGGTCATAGCCTGAACAGAACTGGTCCTCATAAAGAGCTCAGTTCAGTGTGTGAAATGCAGGGGAAATAACTTATCTAGTAGTTAACTTCCAGGCAGATGGTCCAGGCATTGTGAACTGTAGGGAGCAGGTGGGCCATGGGTCAAGCTGAGAGAAATGGGGAGAAAGTCTCTGGAAACTGTAGCCCCTGTTCAGCAGAGGAACTGTTTTATTTGTGTATTTTGTCCTAGTTTCTGTTTAATAAATTAATTGTGCCCTGAGGCAAGGGCGTGAAGCAGATTTTGCCATGGCATTGATCTTCCCTGGGCAGGTAAGAGCATCCACCAGTTTACAGTTCCCTAACACACAAAGCATATGGAAAATGTTCAGCTTGGCTAAGCAACGATCAGTCTGAAGATAACAGATTGTAAATACATGAAGGACTTTTTAAACTGCCTGCCATTTTAAAGTGCAATTTATGAAACATATGTGCAGCATATTCTGAAATGAACATAATTTCATTTGGATCCGTGAAAGCCAGACTAATGTTTTAGCATTGTGGTGTTGTGGTGTCGAATGAGTCCCATAATCACTCACCATAAAAAGTAAGTACGTGGTTTTCCTACACAGCAGTTGTATAGATTTCAAAGGATTCTTGCTTGGTATTAATTATAGGTTAGATTGAGAAACAGGAAAATTGCCCTGTATAATAAGCTTGATCTTGAAACTATTTTGTGTGGTGGAGGTAGGGATATAAATCACATTTGTCATCCCATAGTACACTACTTTACATTAGGTACTGAAGTATGTGTGTTTATGTGTATATATAAAAACAATGGAAGAAGCCATTTTCAGAATGCATATATATTGCATAAAGAGAGAGGATGGGGGATTATCTGCAAAAGTTTCATCTTAATTCACTTTGGAACTGAATTAAGATAAACTGAATTAAGGCCATTTTAATTCTGAATGAGAGTGTCCACACAGGGATTTAATGAAGTTTAACCAATCCACTTTAAATTCACATCTTTAGTTAATTCAGATTAACTTTCCTGATTATCGCTGTATACACAAATCCTTGGTCTTTGCTTTCTATTTTGGTTTAACTTTGGTGAACCATTATTTGATTTATTCTTAGGGGGGTGGGGGGGACAGAAAACTTATTTTATAAAATGAAAAAATGAGAATTACTGTATAATCTATTCTATATTCAAAGGCACTTCTACTATGAAAAATGACTAAGTAAAAATACTACCTACCTAATCAACTGATCTTTGTGTGTATTAAGAGACATATGTGCTCAGTAGACAATACATTGACTGTTTAGGATGTTTTTGTATTTGTTAGTACTGCAGAATGAGCACATATAAAACTGAATATACAGTAGATTCTATTCCATCTTGTGTATCTTCAGCAGAATCATTTGTGAAGTTCCTTTTAGTGACACCTGTGTAAGCCTATTGAATGCAGGGGGGATTTATCGGTCTCACTAAGGCCTAATTGGAAGACAGTGGCACTGCACAGCTTTAACAGAGGGCCTAATTTGGCCTGAAGAACCTTTATTGCTAGTAATAGTATATTAGAACAAAAGAACAAACTGTACCCTTGGATCCCCAGGGGAGTGTGCAGAGGTGAAAGTTAGGGAAAATACCTCATGGTTTTTATATGTCAGCTGAGCTCATTGGCTATGGAAAGCATAGAGATACCAACATGCAGCCCTCCTGATGCCATTTTACAGTCACTTGAACTACATTTTTAAAGTCTTTTGTTTTTAATTTTTAATCTTTGGCTATTTCTGAGGGAACTTTGTGCAATAAAATAGAGAAATGTTTCCAGATGAGAGGATGTGCAATTATTTTAGTGCCTACTAGCCGTAGTGCATTCTTTTCCCAGGGAGAAGTAGCCTTATTGAGACCCATGCTGGCTTCATACCACCATCTGAGGTAATCAAGGGCAGCTGAGACTAGTTAGGGTCAGCATCCTTTCTGAGATGGGAGGAGGGGAATATTCAGGACACAGAACCTTTGGATATGAGATGCCTTGCTTTAGAAAGTTTTGTATAGTGTGTGTGTATTGATGAACTACATGCAGGAAACCTGGTAAGAGACTTTCTTGGTTGGTGGTGATGCGATTTAAACCAAGTGGAAAAATTAGTAAAAAAAACAAACTTGAAAGCACATGGAGGATTTTTGCTGATTAGCTTGTGACTTGTGCTGAGTGTGTTCACCTGTGAGGTTAACATGGTCAATCTCCTGCCTGGTTCTGGTTACTCAGCACCTTGCTTCCCACAAGGTTAGATGGAGCACCATTAAAACTGCTTGGAAACTCTCCATCTATTGGGCGGTAAGTGCTCTTACCACCAGCCTTCATATTGAATACTAGGGTGTAACTAATGGTGAGCTTGCTCTATAGCGTCGCTTCCCACATACAATTCCATTGTGACCAGATAGTATCTCCAGAGAAGCTGCTACCATCTCCGTGTAATGGTGGTAGTCTGGCAAAGTTTACTTTTTTAGAAGTAACACATTCCTGTTGTTCACTGTACGTATTAGAAGTTTGACCCTTAACTGCCATAATGCTCCTATAACTAAAGCATAGGTGCTGGAACCAGGGGTGCTAGAGGAGCTGCTGCACCCCTTGGCCTGAAGTGGTTTCCATTATATACGGGGTTTACAGTTTGGTTCAATGGCTCTCAGCACCCTGTAACCAGGTCCTTGCTGGTCCTTTTCAAAAACTCAGCTGGAGACCAACCAAAATGCAGCACCCATGTCCTTTTATTGTTCGTGCCTGTTCCCACCACCTACTATCTACATATGTTACAGACCAGCACCCTGGGAGACTGCTAGTTTCCTCTAGCCAGCAGGGATCTAGAGCCCCGCACTCCTCCTTTTCCTGTCTCTTCATCCCTGCTTCCTCCCAGCCAGCTTTATATAGCTGGCTGGCTAATCAGACCCACAGGTGCCTTCCCTCAGGCAATTTAGACATGGCCTCGCTGGCCAGCCCCAACTAATTCCCCTTTCAACAGGTAGCTGGGCTAATAGGGGCCTGGCCTGGATCTCCTAGCCAGCACCCTGTTACACACTCCCACTATACAAATTGTTCCAGCACCCCTTTCACCACATACATTTTTATAAAACATAGAAAAAAAAGATCTACCTTGTGTGTGGTCACTGAGGTTCAGGCTCCATAAAGATAGAAAGTCTTTGATTTTGCATGGAGGTGATGAGACAGAGCAGATCCCATATCATTCAAAGAAGACTCCATGGATTAATTTACCCACAGTCTGTGCATCCCTAGCAGATTGATCTTTGAGGCTGTGTTAAAGAATGAGGAGGAAATAAATTAAAATAGAATAGGGCTCTACATGAGGCAGTAAAGCAGGAAAATTTCCTGAGCTAAAATAGCATCACAGAAATTATATGGATCAAAGACAAAGCTTTACTATGAACATTTCAATACAAAAGCTCCTCTATCCATACTGTCATCTTACCAAATGTACAACATTGTTGCCTTGTTGGATAGTCCTGGGCCAGCATAAATACAAAGGAAAACCTGCCCATCGCCAGAGAACGCCAAAGCATTCACTGACATTTCCCTCCCTCAAGGACATGCCCAGAATCACACTTGCCACTGGTCCTAATTGGACAATGCAGCTGCTGTGCAAATACCTGAAAATTTTGCATGCCAGAACTCCCCTTTCATAAGGTTTTACCCAGAAATGGGAGAGGATAGCCCTATGTTAGATTTTAGTCGAAAGATGTTTGAGCCAATGTTGTAGCTTTTTCTATTTCTCTGAATGGATTGTAGTGAGTCTCTGTGCTTAAATTGAATGCAGTCTGGGGCCTTAATGGGATTCATACAGCATTGCCAGTATATTAATTAAATTAAATCGTCAGTAGCATTAACAGTAACACTTGCTATTTGTGCTAGGCACTTGTATGGGAGTAATGGTTCTGTGATGAGGATGATTTCTTTCCCCTTTATTTGTTTTTATTTTTCTCTGGGAAGATAGTGACTGTCTCCATTTTGGGGCTCTGTAGTGCTGTGGTCACCGGTAGAGTAGGTTGGGAATTTTTCACCAAAATGTGTTTTTTCCATCAGGAAATGCTGATTCTTCAAAATTAAAGATTTTTGCTGGAATGTATATGTTTGTTAGTTAGGATTCCAAGATCTGGGATGGATTTGTGTGTGTGTGTGTGTGAGAGAGAGAGAGAGAGAGAGACCAGCATAACTAGTTTATCAGTGGTGAAGACACTCAACTGGTGTTTCAGGGTCCCTTATTCAAGTCTCTGCTCTGCCTGATGTGGAGCAAGGTCTTGAACTTGGGTCTCCAACATCCTATTCGAGTGCCCTACCTATTGGCTATTCTGTGGTAGGGAGGGTGTTCTTTTTCTCTCTGCCTCTCTCTTTACAAATATTTCAGGAGGGAAAGAAAACTCTAGTTTTAGTTCCAGACTGAAAACAAACGTAAAAACCTAAACTTTTCATGAGAAAGAATTCTTGTTTCCCAGCTAGCCTGGGGCACCAGTTGTGACAGAAACTGCAATCCCACACAGAATCTTTGGGGAAACATATTGTATTAAGGTTATGAATGGCTTATGTACCACTGTGGGCCAAGGACTCATGCAACTCCTTAGGTGGAGGGTTACTAGGAGGGAGGGTGGATTTATTGTATTTTCTCTGTAATGTTCTTACCTGAAGAATGAAGATGCTTGCTTAGAAAGAGCTATGTGGTAATGTGTAACTGCTGGCAATCTGCTGTTTGTAGCTTTTGGGGAGAAAGCAAAGCACAAATGATGGCCCTTAGGCAGAATTAGAGTGACCAGATAGCAAATGTGAAAAACCTGGACGGAGTTGGGGGGTCAGAGGAGCCCATATAAGAAAAACACCCCAAAATCAGAACTGTCTCTGTAAAATCGGGTCATCTGGTCACCTTACGCAGAATGGCTTGCTGGAGATTTCACAGTGGAGGTGCAGCCTTAAAACTCCCTTGTCAGAAGTGTGGGACAAGGGTCCTTGCCCAGAGACAGGTGATGGCTGGAGAGCTGAGACCTGACTGGGCACACCTAGAGTGGACAATGGAGAGATGGATACAGGGGCAGTTACTTTGAAACCAGTCTCTGTTTTGAAATGATCCTTGGGAACACTCATTTTATATCACAGCTCAGACAAACACTGCGGGTTTGGTTGCTCCTAGGACTCTACATATTCTAGCACTTAGGGGGTCCCAGTCCTCCTTCAACACTGCATTCCTCCCAGAGCCCCACCCATCTTGCCTTGGTGACCCCTGCCTGGTAAGTGCCACACAGCCTACCCCTGTTGTTTTCTTGAGCAGGAAGAAAAGAGCAGCAGCAGATTTACCTCATTGTCCTCTGCTGACCCATTATGGCTTAGCTGATTCACTACGTGAGGATATGCAAAACTTCATCTTCTGGGTACTGATTTGACCTCCTCTGTATTGAGGAACAGCCATCACCCTTGCCTTGCTCTCCCCTAAGCTGTGTATACACAGTTGTTTGCTTTTTTGTTTTACGTACAGCATTCTATTGGTTTTGCATAACTTTAAGACCTGTGTTGAGTCACGTGGCTCTCAGATAAATGATGTGGGTATCTAGGATCCATGGCGAGCGAGGGCAGGATGTTAGCCATAACTGTATAATGGTCTGAGTTTATAATTTCCTAACTGTGAGTTACAGCTTTGTGTTTTGTTTTTTGTTTTAAAGTTATCCTAGATAATAAGGTTGGGTGGGAGTGGATGGTTTGGTTCTGGGTCATCTAATATGACCCCATGCATCAAGCCGATCTGACGCTACTCAACTCTTGCCATTAACTTAATTTACCGTGTCATAAAGTTATCTAACCTTGTTGTAATTTTAAAGAGATGATTATTATGCTACGTAATCTCTGATCAGTTCCTCTCCTGGGACAGTGGATTCCTACACATGTGTGGGAGGAATTCACTCTCCCGTAATGAGGTCAGATGCTGCTAAACAAGCAGCTTGCTGGTGTTAAAACTGTTTACATTTGTCATCTTGAATCCTTCAACTTTTTACACTTTGTTTTTGGCTTTATTTAGAATGTCTATAGTCTCATCCCGTCATTGCCTACTTCATTGTCTCAGTTGAATAGAAATTAGCCCGAATAGTCTACTTGTAACATTTGGCGGCTACTTAGAACTACATGCCTCTTGGCCCATTTCTATTCCTATGTAGGCATAGTTAAAATCATAATGGAAATGATGCCTGTACAAATCAATCACTGTTTCCCCATAGCAAGCTAATTAATCCTTGTCAGTCTGAATTCCTTCCACTTCACTCAGCTAGTGCTGGTCTTGTGGGTACACCAGCTCTCATCCACTCAGCTCTCATGGTCACTATTAATCGCTATACAAGGTACTGTGCAGTCTTTTGTCATTTCTCTCATGCTTAGTTTTACTGCCATAGTTTTACTGTCCAAACTGGGAAAATAAAATCCTCTCTTCTCTTGATTTTTCTTCCCTGGCTGTTACTCTAATGAGTTTTACTCTGGAGGAAGTAGTTTTCTCTGAATCCTTTTTGTGTCTCAAAGTAGTATTTCTAGGGTAGTTCTCAATACATTTTATCAATGATATACTGTAGCCTGATTGGTATGTTGATTATTGATTAATTTCTTAGACCGTAGTGATCAATAAATGTTCAGCCTCCGGAACAGCTACAGCATCACGAAGATTATTGCCAGTGTTATTAGAATGAGAGACTTGAGGAGCACAAAAGAGAGAATTGCGATTTCTCACAGGTCTCTTTATTAACAATTCCATTAAATAGACAAATAATCTGACAAACAGTGAGGTATGACAGCAAATAGAATGTAAAGTGATTAGCCCTATGACTGGCATCATTCACATCTCCTCAGGAGAATCCTGGAGTGTCAGTCATTCTGTTCCTCCTCTTCATCTTCTTTGTCACCGTCATTGTTAGTGGGTGGCATCCTGGCATCTCCCAAGGTACGCAGACCCAGATGCAACTTTCATAATGTGCTTATGCTGACACCCGCTGGGCTCATCTCTATTTATGCATGCTTCAATTTCCTTATCTGAACTTCCACACCCCATAATTTTTGGGGTTCCCCATTTTTTGTAGCCCAGTTGCTTAGTTTCCCTTATGCTCATTAATACGTCTATCACTCAGTCACTATAACAACTTGTGGTTAGCACATTGCTGATACGTTAGGTCTGCAAAAGTCCCAACAATATTCTAACTGACTAACTGGAACATTGCAATATATATAATTCCTAAATATTAGCAATTTAGCAACACTCAGTGCAGCTTTCTGTCACATGACACCTTGTGATATAGGGCTATTGCTATCTTGTGACAACTTACATTCTAGGGTCATTTAATGGCTAGTTGCTTATGTCAAGTCTTTAGGCCTTAGGCCTTGTTTGGCTAAGCTAAATATCTTACAATCCTGTAGGACCCATGTTAGAACATTAAGTAACACTTATATTTTACCTCTATATCCTAAATACGCCTGATATTGTTTATTGTTGGCAACTATACCAAATGTGTTTATACAGCTCAAGTGAGATGGGAGTATATATAGACCCTGCCCTGAAGTTGGCAGAGACTGGAGCAGTCCTCCTTCTGGAGCTGCGCAGAAGCCCTGAGTTGCCTGCCCTGAGTGTAAGGATTTGTGAGGTAACTGTGGGGAACTAATTAATTTTCCGACACACACCATCAGAGGGATATGCTATGAGGAGCTGAGTTTGAATTCAAGTAGTGAGAGTCACAGAAGATGGAGCATCAGGCGTTTCTCTTCACCTTTCTATTTTGGCAAGGAGATACTGGACTTCACTATATGTCATGGCTCTCAGGGTACTGGCTGAAGTAAGTCGTCATTTGTAATATAGCTCTGGGACTTAGCTATTTGTCTGGGCCTTTTAAAGATGAGATGATCTTTGGGTACATCTACACTTCAGGCTGGAGTTATAAATTCCAGCTCAAGGAGACGTGATCTTGCTAGCTATGACTGAAAAAGAATAGCTACAGTGGTGCAAGCTGCAGGAGGGACTAGCCACCCTGACTATGTACCCATTCAAGATACTAGGTGCGTACTCCAGTGGTTAGCTTCTCATGCTGCCATGGCTACACTTCTATTTCTAGAACACTAGTTTAATCAGAGCTAGCACAGGTATGTCTAAGGGAGCTGGAATTTACCCCTTCAGTTCCAAGTGTCGCTATTCCCTTTGTGTTACAACAAGTCATGCCATACCAGTATCTAAACTCTACTTCCAACTCGCCATCTTTATGTACAGAAATGTGTTATTCTCTCTACTGCCCTTAATGTCTGCTGTCACTTTTTCCTTTGAGGTAGCTCACACTGTGAACTGACTTAATGATACATGGCACCTGACTTTCAACCTTGAAAACACTGCAGGTTTGTTGCTTTCTGGTGAAAGGCCAGTTCATGTAATAATCTTAGAATCTGAGTTTGGTGGCTTCACTGTGACCTACATGTTATGTTTACCCACATGCCTCTGCAATCTTGTGTGACAACACTTCGTCATTCAGTAAACACACTGATGGCATGACATCTAACATTTTGCCAAATGAAGCTTTTTGTGCAAGTTCAAGAATTGCTTCAGGACTGATTCATCCAGTACCTAATATAATGTGGAACCTCCATTATTTTAATGTGACTGGTCTATACTGTGATGTACACACAATTTGATCAAATCTGTCAAACAGCACTTTAAAGCCATTAAATGTGCTCTGAAACAAAGCATCCAGAATTATAGTGCGATGTTACTTTTGTGAACGCTATTGTAAATGTGTCAGAATTCATTTTGGCGATTAACAGGTTTTTCTGTGAATAGCATCTTGCTTTTACAATTAGTAATTGCTGTCATCAATAAAAACTCACTCTGGTTTCAGCAGTAAAACCAGCCTGTTTATATAGAGTGAATAGTACCTTAAATTATATATTTTCCTGTATATTGCCAGGCAGGCTGCAAGGCTAAGTCTTCCTCTAACTAAGGAAGGCACCCAAGCAGTAAAACACAGAACTTCACACAAGTTAAAGTCAGTGAATATTAAGGTAGGGAGAAAAATGGCTGTCTTTCAGGCATGCTGTAAATGCCTGCTTCTGAGGAACTGAAGCTGACTGTTCATCTGAAAGGCTGAGATGTAGAAAGGATTAGAATTAATTACATATCAACAGAAAACAAACACACACACATGAAAAGGCAGTCCTTGAACCAGAACACATACATTCTGAGAAGCTAAGTGTCTTGAAAGCATTAGCAGGATGCAATCAAAATATTACTCCTGGGGGAATTCTATGCTACTGTGTGTGCACATAATTAATGAGACACATGTACTTTTGTGCAGAAAACAGCTTTTGCTAAAAAGTTGCTGCAGTTCTGCCTTTTGCTCACCAAAGGGCACTGTAGCATAAGAACAGCAGCAGCTCCCTACAGAAAATAACTTTGGCAGTTCCACCTTTTGTCAACTAGAGGTCACTGTTGTGATAGAACACAGCAGCAGCTCCCAGCCAGCTAGGGAAGAGAAAGAGCCTGCTTTCTTCACAGGGCCAGTCAGACCAGATCAGAAGACAGGGGCTATGGGTAGATAAACAGTGTGGGACTGCTTGGGGGTCAGACAGCAGCTCAGAAGAGCTACGTGTTGCAGGCTACGTGTTGCTGTAGGAATTCTGTATTGCTCCAAGATCTGATAATTTCCCAGTGACCATTCTTCTGATACCTCTGTGTACTATAGCTTGATGTCCCAGGGCTCGGACTGCATCCTTAATATGAAACAAACCAGGGATCCATTTTTCAAAAGAATTTTGAGATATTTATTCTCTTCTGCCTCAGATCATTGCAGAATTCCTAAACTGAGACTCCTTGTCTGGTTTGTTAATGAAACTGAAAGAGCCCATAAATCATGGTATAGCACCCACAATATATAAACCACTTTGTAATTGTATTCAACCTGATAATAAATGAGTCTCATTTTCCTATTGTATTCATTGGTAGCTGACAGCTTTTTGTAAAGCTAAAACATTTTAGTTCCACTAATATTGAATTTATAATGAATGTAGTAATGACTTCATTCATGTTCTCCTCCTACACTAAACTATTTAATTTATGCATGTCAAAACTTATCAGGTAAATTTAACATTACAGACATATCTTTCAAAGTATACTGGTTAGATTACACAGAATGTGTTTTGAGTATTAGAAACACACTTCCTCCCTAAAGAATCTAATGTAAAAACCTGCACACAACTGCTGTGCAACTCTGGGCTATCATCTCTTCAAATCTTAGATGTTAAGTAGCGTTAAGTCTGGATAGTATGTAGATAGAAGAGACTAAATTCAATAGGAATTGGTGTTGACAACATAGTAGGCTACCCACCTCCCCTTGAGGGTACTCTTGAATACTGAGTCGTGTTATATGTATTAACTAATGGGATTCTAAAATCTGCTGTAATCATCATAGTCGTCATTTACTAGTCACGTTTTCTGGTCTGTATACAAAATACCATTGTGTTCAAATATGGCTAAAAATTCAAGTGTAGTTAAACTTGATCGAACATCGACATATGCTTCAAAATGACAGTAGAGGATGCTATGCTGTTCCATTCCTGTTCTAAATAGTTAAATCATTATGCAGCATTGCTTTCAGTTGCAAGGGTTCAAGTGCAGAGGCGGGGAATGAACTGGAGTGTGGGGGGAGCAAACTCAGATTCACTATGGATCCTGTGCCTCCATTCTAGCTCCTGAGCCTCTTGCCTTCTCCTCATCATGACACTGGCATCTGAACTGTCCCTTAATGGAAGGATTTTCTTGGGACAGAGAGGCTGTGCAAAAAAAAAGCAGTATAGTACCCTCAGGCTATCTTCTTAGCAAGTTGTCCTAGGGTACAGGGGAAAGGACAATGCACCCAGAGCCTGTGTGAGTACAGTATCTAGCAAGTTGAGGTCCCAATCTCTGTCTCGGACGTGTTCCTGAACTCTTAGCCAGCTATTGTGGAACAATTATGGCCCTAAAATAAAGGCACCCCTCAAAATACAACACTGGGGAAATCTTTTTGTAATGATTCACAAACAGAAGGTTGGACGTTGAGTGGAAAAAGTCCCTGAAAACCATGTTTAAAGAAATATTGACACGTCTGAGTGATGTCCATGTGCTGCTCTAATCCCCAGTGTAGACACAGCTAGGTCGATGGAAGAATGCTTCTGTTGACCTAGGTACTGTCACTCAGGGAGGTGACGGAAAACCCCCTTTCATCGTTATAGCAAGCATCTACACTACAGCAGCATAGCCACAGTGCTATAGCTGTGCCACTGTAGCTCTTAAAGTATAGACATAGTCTAGATATTTAATAAATAAATAACCTTCTTTTCCCGCAAACTCCAGCACGTTATTCACTCACCGAATGCTCATCTTTTGCTATTTCTACATTGTTACTTGCATTGATTTTCTAATTTTGTTATTTAAAAATAGTTTGTTCATGTAATCAGTTGTGCAGCAATCTATTTTATCATATCTACTGTGATTCTGTGTATTTCTGTCACCCATTTGTTTCACTCGGCTAAGTCAGTGACATTTAGGACCCAATTCAGGAAATCCTCCCTATTTAGGAAAGCACTTGAGTCCATCATTCCTCCATTAGGAATATCCAGCACTGGAAAGTTGAGTGAATGGCTAGCAATAATTCTTGCTTTTTTATATATTCTGTTAATATAGTTATAAAATTCTTTGTATTTGTTATAGATTTGCTTCTTTATCTTATATATACATAATAGACATCTGACAAAACCCTGTCTCTTTATGGCTAAATATGCATACATTATGCATCCCTTATGTTCACTAAGAATTAATAGTGCTACATTAAAAGTGCATATGCAGAATCAAGGTAACATGTTCCTGCAACTAAGTCATTACTAATACACCTGAGGAAAAAGAGCTCTGCATGTAAACTAGGACACTAGCTACATCAAGCATTTCAGTGCTGGGGCGGGAGGCAGATGGGAATAAAATTGGGCAAATATTTCCTAGGAGATAACTTAATTGATTAATTGTGCCTTTTTAAAGTTTTCATTCATTTTTCCAAATACACCAAAATATCAGATTCATCATGTCACGATCTCCGAAGTGGCTCACAGTTACAGGTGCCAATTTCAGGTCATACTGCCAAAAAACAGGGCAAACTGGTAGTATAGTCTATAATTAGATTTCACCAAGTCAGTAACAAAGCTGCACTCCTGGATCACTATACTAGTTTTACCATGGTGTCACAGACTATCCCCTTAGGCTCTCCAGCCCATCTTGCCACCCAGACAAACTGGACTTTGTGTTACTGGTTGCTATACAAAATATTGGATCACATTAGGTTACTCTCAACTCTAAAGGGTCATAGAATATCAGGGTTGGAAGGGGCCTCAGGAGGTCATCTAGCGCAATCCCCTGGTCAAAGCAGGACCAATCCCCCGCTAAGTTATCCCAGCCAGGGTTTTGTCAAGCCTGACCTTAAAAACCTCTGAAGAAGGAGATTCCACCTCCCTAGATAACCCATTCCAGTGCTTTACCATCCTCCTAGTGAAAAAGATTTTCCTAATATCCAACCTAAACCTCCCCCACTGCAACTTGAGACCATTACTCCTTGTTCTGTCATCTGGTACCACTGAAAACAATCTAGATCCATTCTCTTTGAAACTCCTTTCAGGTAGTTGAAAGTGGCTCTCTCTTCTGCAGACTAAACAATCCCAGTTGCCTCAGCCTCTCCTTGTAAGTCATGTGCTCCAGTCCCCTAATCATTTTTGTTGCCCTCCTTTGGACTCTCTCCAATTTTTCCACATCCTTCTTATAGTGTGGGGCCCAAAACTGGACACAGTACTCCAGATGAGGCTTCATCAATGTCGAATAGAGGGGAATGATCATGTCCCTTGATCTGCTGGCAATGCCCCTACTTATACAACCCAAAATGCCGTTAGCCTTCTTGGCAACAAGGACACACTGTTGACTCATGTCCAGCTTCTTGTCCACTGTAACCCCTAGGTCCTTTTCTGCAGAACTGCTGCCTAGCCATTTTGTCTGTAGAAGTGCATGAGATTCTTCCATCCTAAGTGCAGGACTCTGCACTTGTCCTGGTTGAACCTCATCAGATTGCTTTTGGCCCAATCCTCTAATTTGTCTAGGTCCCTCTGTATCCTATCCCTACCCTCCAGCATATCTACCACTCCTCTCAGTTTAGTGTTTTATTAGGTCAGTCACTTACCTCCAGGTCAATGGATACTTTTGATCTTGCACCAAAGACAATGCTGCCAGCCAATTTCTCTACTAACCAAAGGTTAGTATACATTATACTAACCAAAGGTTTATTAGCTTAGAAAAGGAAATGAGAGTTATCGAGCGGTTAAAGCAGGTAAAATACATTAACGCATGAGTCAAACTTTGTGTGTCCAAATGATAGCAGAGATGTAGTAATTTGGTAGTTTTCCGTAAGTCTCTTAGGTTTACCTTTGGGGAGCTCTGTGTGGCATCTGGAATGCTTCCTTATGAGTATTCAAATAGTTCAGAGATTCAGGATCATCCCCTTAGCCCAGTATTTATAACTCTTGCTCACAGAAGACTTTATGACCAGTGACTTCACACACATGGGTTCTGATGAGTAGCAACTGCCAGACTGAATCAGTGAATTTCTATTGTTGAACATAATGACGCTTGCTTTGAAGTTAGCATTCTGCTTCCTTTGCATTCATAGTAATTTAGTTACAGTGATATACATAATGCAATTGCCTGCCTTTACATTATAATAGAGATAGATAAGTGAAAACAATACAAGTAACATTTCCAGGGCTGTCAAGCAATTAAAAAAATTAATCACGTAATTAATCACACTGTTAATAATAGAATACCATTTTAAAAAATATTTTTGGATGTTTTCTACATTTTCAAATATATTAATTTCAATTAGAACACTTAATACAAAGTGTACAGTGCTCATTTTATATTTATTTTTGATTACAGCCTAATACAAGTACTGTAGTGCAATCTCGTTATAATGAAAGTTGAACGTATAAAACTAACTGTTTTATTTTTGAATGCAATGTAAAACTTTAGAACCTACAAGTCCACTCAGTCCTGTGTCAGCCAATTGCTCAGACAAACAAGGTTGATTACAATTTGCAGAAGATAATGTTGCCCGCTTCTTGTTTACAATGTCACCTGAAAGTGAGAACAGGCTTTCACGTAGCACTGTTGTAGCCGGCATCGCAAGACATTTATATGCCAGATGTGCTAAAGATTCATATCTCCCTTCAAGTACCATTTCAGAAGATGCGTCCATGTTGATGATGGGTTCTGCTCTATAACAATCCAAAGCAGAGTGGACTGATGCATGTTTATTTTCATCATCTGAGTCAGATATCACCAGCAGAAGGTTGATTTTCTTTTTTGGTGGTTCAGGGTCTGTAGTTTCCGCATTGGAGTGTTGCTCTTTTAAGACATCTGAAAGCATGCTCCACACCTCTTCCCTCTCAGATTCTGGAAGGCACTTCAGATTCTTAAACCTTGGGTTGAGTGCTCTGTCTAGCCTTAGAAATCTCACATTGGTACCTTCTCTGCATTTTGTCAAATCTGCTGTGAAAGTGTTCTTAAAATGAACATGTGCTGGGTCATCATCCAAGACTGCTATAACATGAAATACGTGGCAGAATGTGGGTAAAACAGGAGACATACAATTCTCCCCCAAGGAGTTCAGTCACAAATTTAATTAACACTTTTTTTGGTTAACAAGCATCATCAGCATGGAAACGTCCACTGGAATGATGGCTGAAGTGTGAAGGGGCTTATAAATGTTTAGCAGATCTGGCACGTAAATACCTTGCAACACCAGCTACAAAAGTGCCACACAAATGCCTATTCTCACTTTCAGGCGCCATTGTAATTAAGAAGAGAGCAGCATTATCTCCTGTAAATGTAAACAAATTTGTTTGTCTTAGCAATTGGCTGAAAAAGAAGTAGGACTGAGTGGACTTGTAGGCTTTAAAGTTTTACATTGTTTTGTTTTTGAGTGAAGTTACATAACAAAAAAATCTACATTTGTAAGTTACACTTTCACAATAGAGAGGTTGCACTACAGCACTTGTATGAGGTGAATTGAAAAATATTTATCATTATTACAGTGCAAATACTTATAATAAAAATAATATAAAGTGAGCACTGTACACTTTGTATTCTGTGTTGTAATAGAAATCAATATATTTGAAAATGTAGAAAAACATCCAAAAATATTTAATAAATATCAATTGGTATTCTGTTGTTTAACAGTGTGATTAATTGTGATTAATTTTTTAATCACAGTTACTTTTTTTGAGTTAAACTGTGATTAATTGAAAACCAGTGAAATATTTAGGGCTGTCATGCAGTTTACATATCAAACATATTCTCATCTTAGTACTAACACACACTTTGGTCTAGGGGTCTCTAATTACAGGGTATACATAACGTAATGTGATGGCAATCACTAAGTTATAGATAAGTGAAGACAATATCATTCACATTTCCTTTTAAATAAACTAACATTGGAGTGGATTAGCACTTACTGTTTCTTTGATATTTACACACAAGTGAATGGTCCTGAGATTCTGGCAGGCACTGGTATCTGGCCTGTCACACATCATTTAAGGGGGAGAGGGAAGCAACATATCTATCATCAGGGTCAATGTTAATCATAGACCTCTAGAGAGGCAACCCACATTGCTTTGAATTTTTGGGGCATTCCCTTTCTACAAAGTGCCAGTTGTTTGTTAGGTGCAAGTTTAGCCATAGCTCTGAGCCAGGCATTAATATTTGGTGGGAATCCATTTTTGCAGTATTAATTTTTTTAGCAACCCAAAACTGCACATTGCAACCATGTGGCTAGGTAATCTCCAGGTATCAGGAATACTTCCAAGAATGAAATTTAAGAGAGGGAGGATACACTGGTTCTCATTCAGTCTGAACCCAAAGGGGCTCTGTGAGGTCATATCTAATAGCCACAAAGATGCTATGAGATATGATAATTTTCTAAGTTGGGAAAATGAAATCCTCTGAGAGACAGGGTGAGCTGTAATTTGTTCAGAGCCAGTGTAGGTTTCTTACCTCTGCCTCAAAGAAATGTTCTGAAAATATTATTGAATTTCTTTAAAAAGTTTAAGGAATACAAATAGGGAGAACCCCCAGGATATACAAAATTCTGAGGACGACATTCATTTTCAGTACTTTATTTTATGCCACAAGCTGAGGGTTAACCATCTCCATCTCCTCCAAGTCATTAGTCACTTGGACAGTAATTGGTTCTAAGTTTATCTTAGGTATGTCCTGAATAATTTTGGGAATCAGTATTCCTAAATATTTCATATAAGAGGGTTGCCACTGTAAAGTCCCAATTTCAAAAAAGGTGCCTGTGGGTATATTTGTTAATATCTAAGATTTCTGATTTATTCCCAATTTATTTTATACCCTGAGAGAAGTCCAAATTATTAATAGTGGGGAGAAGGTTAGGAATGGTAACCCCGGGCTTTGATACAAATACAAGAGCATGATCTGCAAAGAGCATAATTTTGTGCTGTGGTTGACCCCGCCCTGACAACATGAATAAGTTGATTTACTTAGATGGCAATGGTTAAAGGTTCTAAAGCTAAATAAAATAGAGGAGTAAAAAGGGAACAGCCCTGCCTCGTACCACTCTGGAATGGAAATGGGGCAGAAATAGTATAATTGGTAACTACCCTGGAAGTTGGGTTAAACAGTGGTTCTCAACCTATTTACCATTATGGGCTACATATGCAGCTCTCTAGGTGTGATGTGGGTTGCACCCATACAATATATACACTACCTGTATGGCCCTGAGGATGTCACATGGACTGCAGCTGTGTGCTGACTGGACCTCAAGCAGAACACTGGGTTAGAGCATAAAAGCTTAATCGAAGCAATAAATTGTTTACTAAATCCAAATTTTGCTAAAGCATGAAAAAGTCCCAGGCTATGCAGTCAAAGACTTTTTCAGCATCTGAAGAAATGACAGCTAAAGGTTCTTTCAAATCTCTTGAAGTGGCAATAATATTAATCAGTTGACAAATTATCTGTGCCATGTCTATTATGAAAGAAGCCTACCTGATTTATGTATATAATGTGCGAAAGAACTTTGTCCAGTTGCAGAGCAAGAGCTTTGGCTTAAATCTTAGCACTGCCATTGATTAAAGAAATTGGTCTATAATTACTGCATAGTCCAAGGTCTTTCCCAGGTTTAGGAATAACTGAAATTACAGCTTCTCTTGGAGTAGGTAGGAGACTTTGCTCATTCTTGGCCTTGTTGAGCATCTTCAGTAATGTAGGTTTTAAAGTTTCAGAGAACTTTTGTGAGAACCCACTTGTGCCAGGACTCTTTCTGGCCTTCATTTCTTTTATAGCCTGAGTCACTTCCATGATTTCTAGAGGGGTATCTAAAAGTTCCCTCTATGAGTCAGATCTGTGGCAGAGACAGTCCACTAAAAAAGTTATCTAGGGCATCTGTACTGATTCCCTTTTCTACTAAATATAGTGTGACAAAGTTCCGAGTCTGTATTTGTGGGTCCTGCACTTCCTGGCAGATTTAAGGGCCTCAGAAACTCATCTAGGCCCCAAAGTGACCTCCCTTTCTCAGTATAATTGGCAAGAGTCACCGCCTAGTGAGCTACCTTCATCACAGGCCAGTATGGAAGGTGGAAAGGGAGGAATACCCCACAGACTTTGTTGCTCTGTAGAGCTCAGTAAGCACAGTTCGGCTTCCTGTATGAACTGAGTCTCACTTCTCTTCTCAAGAGGATGTTTGTAGAGTATGGAAGGAGATGGGGGGAACCCGGGCCCGCCTTCTACTCCAGGTTCCAGCCCGGGGACCCTAATAGTATCAGCTAAGATGGCTGACCTTTTAGCCACAAAACACAATACAATTCCCTGGGCTACTTCCCCACAGCAGTCCCCACTTCTTCAAACTCCACTTAACCTTTACCTCAGGGCCTCCTTCCTTGCGTATGATAAGTTGTCTACTTCTTAGTCTCACCAACAATACAACTGCCTCCCACAGCTCCTGACATCCACACCCACCTGACTAACTGGGAGGGTTTTTAACTGGTTTCAGCTAGCCCCTGACTGGCTTCAGGTGTCCCAATCAGGCTAGCTATTTCTGCTGCTTTCTAAAAGCTTCTTAATTGGTCCAAGGTGTCTTGATTAGCCTAGAGTAGCCTTTGTTTGGCTATCCAGGGAACAGGGACCTGCACATCCTGAGGCTGATATACCTGCCTTCCAGCACTCTCTTATACCCTTCTGGACTGACTCCGTCACAATAGTTTTGAATAAACTGTTGAAATTTGTTAATATCTGACTATGTTGTATATAATTTATTGCTACTAATATGAACAGCAGCAATCTTATTTCTGTTTGCCTTTTGTTTAAGTCTGTATTCCAACAGCTTGCCAGTGCTCTCCTCAGATTCCCAGCAGCTTTGTTTTAAACGATAAAGCAAATAGCCTTTTGGGACAGAAGTCTGTTGATCTCATAACTTAGACTGATAAGGGTTCTTAGTTTCTCTGTAGCATAGTCTACATTCAAAGCCTTAATTTCCTTCAAAAGGGTATTAATTCTATGTTCTCTTCATTTCATTTTAAAGATGGCATCAGAGACGATATGGCCTCTGATGAAGACTTCAGAGTGTGGCAACTGATGAAGCGGTGGAGGCTTTTGTTTTTAAAAAGAGTTCTAACTCCTGCTGGTTAAAGTTAACAAATGATGTATAAAACAGCAGAGAGGTATTTAATCTCCACATTTTTAGTTGGGTGTGCATATACCTCGAGGACCTAAAAGACATATATAGGAGCATTACCCATACAACAATAGTACCAGTACCACAATCAGTGACAGAATTGATCAAGATGTGTGACACTAAGAAATAATCTAATCTTGAATATGTTGAATGAACTGCAAAAAGAAAAAAAAACCCTATAGTCTCTGGCCGCCAGATTACCCAATCTTCATACGTTTTATAAACCTAAATCAGACATGTATATAAGGCAGATCTCCCCTGTTTTTCCAGTGCTTTCAGATTCAGAAAAGAGGATGCAGCGCTACAGGGCATCTTAGGGGTTCCAGTAGTCAGATGCAATATTTCTTGCAATGGGATGGTAGGGTTTAGGGGATAATATTTGGGGATTGCCCATGGGCCACTTCTGAATCCAAGCAACCTGCCTCTGCATTGGTTGCAACACCCTCTGGTGTCCCCAGTTTTGCCTCTTTCTGTTTCTGGGACTGACTTAATATTTTGTCATATTCATTGTTCATATAATTTCTCTGAATAAGTCTTAGACAGTAGGTTGAAAATGCGCAGATCGCTATCACTATTAGCTATTCAGAACCTGTTTAGTCACAGAGGTGGAGTATATTCTTAGTAGAGCTGCGAGACATTTTTGGATGAACAGCTTATTTGATGAAAGTCAGTTTCAGTCAATCCCAAACTATTTGTGAGTTTGGCATATATAGTTTGGCCATTCACAAAATGGCCAGAGGAAATGCTAGTGGTGTTGCCAATCCCCCGTTTATAGCCTTTAGCTCAGTGATTAAGGTGTTCACCTGGAATGTAGGAGAATCAGTTCGAATCCTTACTCTGGAGCAAACCCTATGCTGACATTTTGATTCACCAAAAAGTTTCAGATGTGGTTTGACCCAAATATTTTAGATTTAAAATGTGGAAAGGACATGAGAAACAACATTACGAACTTGAAGTTTATAGTAGAAAGATCAATTCAAATGGTGAAAATAGTATATTTGTGTTTCACTGACTTCCAAAAAACATTTGACAGAATCTACAACTACAAATTGCTCACTATATTAAAATCTGTAAGGATTGATGGATACGGACTCTGCATAATAAAACAATTATACTGGAATCAGGAGGCGATTATAACAGGAGATGAAAATGAAAATCTTATAGAGCTCAAGAGATGAGTGAGACAAGGTTATATAATGTCACTTTATTCACTATTTATAGCAAGTGTTTGATGAAATTCATTGATGGAACAGAGGAAGGAATTAAGATGAATGGAAAATGGGTGAATAACATTCACTATGCAGATGACACAATGCTGTTGGCTGATTCAGAAGAAGGTTTGATGATGAATATATATGTGAAGAATGAATATGTCCAAGAATATGGTCTAGAACTGAATGTGGACAAACCAAAAATGTGGTGGTGTGCAAGGACCCTGGGGATACATGCAAGATTCCAGTGAACAACACAGCCTGCAATTATTGATACTTAGGAAACATTGTTACAGAAAATGGAAGGCTAGCTACTGAAATCAGCAACAGAATAGCAACAGCAAAAGATACATTCTGGAAGAATATGCATCTGATGAGAAGGGACATAAATCTGAACACTAAATTTTGAGTCTTAAATACTTAAATTTGTTTTATGTTAAATTATGGCTGTGAAACTTGGACGTTTGAAGAATTGATAATAAATTAAAATCCTTTGAATTTTGCTATTATAGAAGAATTCTGAAAATATTATGGATAGAGAACAGAATCAACAAAAAAAATTGGGTATGAGCAGAATTCAGCAAACAGAGATCTCATGAACAGAGAGATTCAACAGGCAGGGCACATTTTAAGAGGTTCATGGGTGATGTGTGTTTATGGGCATTGGAAGGGAAAGCTGATAGCAGAAGATGAGGCAGAAAAAGACTTTGGATGGATGATGTGGTATCTTGGCTGGATTAAAAGGGACTTTTTATCCACAAAGAGATTTGCAGAGGAATGTACAGAAAGGGTTAACACGTTTCCAAACCTCCAATATTGGAAATGCCACATAAGAAGAAGAACTGGTGGTTTTCTTTCTTTCTTTCTTTTTTCCCCCAGAACTGCCACCAAACTGAAAAATCAGTTATTTGGCCAGTACCGCTCTCTTAGCATTAGGTTTTCAGTGCAAGTATTTGGGTTTCAGAGCTCAAAAATGACTCTTCATGATTATTCCCCAGTGCATGCTTAGAATTCCATTCTTGCTTTATATGTCATGCAAGTAATTGAGGGCTAGGTGTAGAAAGTGTCCTGACAGATATGTCCATTAGATTTACCTCTCCAGCAAAAAGTAGGTGTCATTTAAGACTGCATCCTGCAATGTTCTTATAATATAGCTGCTGAAGTGCAGATGATTGTGGAGCAAAAGTGCCATTTCAGCATGTGCCTTTTAACTAGCCTATGTGGTCATTCCATTTGGTGATTAAAATTAATTGTATGTCCTTCTGCACGTGCAAATCCAAGATGGCACCTGGGCATAAGGTAGGCTTATACATCTGCAAACACCCAATTGGTATCTATATTGGGCATTGAATGTGCACCCTTGTGAAAATTCAGATGCATTTACTTCATGTTTGCAAAGTGCTTATCATTTAATGGAGAATGATGAGAACATGAACCCATTTAATAAAGATGTCCAAAGCAACAATCAAACACAACCCTTAGAAACAAAGTACAAAATATTTTAACCTCCTGTGCCACCTAATGGTTTGGATGTTCGTGCTTGATCTTCCCAGCTTGAAAGATGATTCCATGCATGTGGCATTCTTCCTCTGGTTTAGCAGTTGGTTTAAGATGGTTTCTTAATAGAAAGCTTATGTCTTCAAGAAAGTTATTAACTAGATTTACTTAGTATCAAGCACTGGGGCTTTGCCTAGTTACCTCTCTTTCTAATATGTTGTGCATTACCCTTTATGCTTCCTAATTTCATGACCTTTTCTTTCTGGCAGTTGTCCTCCCCTAAGTGAAGTGCTTTGCATATTTTTCTAATCCTATCAATTGTGTTGGATTTCTTTATGAAACATTTGAACCTATAAAACTTGTTTGTTAATGAAGATAACTTTTCTATTTTTTTCTTTTCTATTTGCTTTCCAAAGCTTATAGAGAAGGCTAGTTCAATATTTTGCTTTTTCTAACAGAGCTGGTATAAATGAAGCTAGAGTCTCACATGAAGCCACTTAAGTAAGCCTCAAAATCCAATGTGTGTCAATTTCTCCTGTTGCCCAATTCCATGTGGGAGGGAGGGGAGTCAGTCTCATGAGATGGGGATTAGAAGGGGGAATATGTTCAGAACTGGTATGTGCGTATCTGTGAGAGAAAGGGAGGGGGAGACGTGTGTGTGTGTGTGTGAGAGAGAGAGAGAATAACTCTAAATATGTGAGTAGTCTAAACCTGAATAGAGTTTGAGTGTCTGTCTGTATGTCTCTCTCCCCCTCTCTCTCTCTCACACACACACACGGAGTCTCTCTTCCTCCCTCTGTGTGTGTGTGTGTGTGTGTGTGTGAAAGAGAGAGAGAGAGAGAGACTGACTCTATGGAGAAAGTTAGGGGAATAATACATGGATGTTTACCTTTAAGCAGGAGGAGAGGAGAATCTGTGTTGAGCCCCATTTCCACTCATGATCAGTGGAGAGAAGTGTCCATTCCCCAAGGGCTTAGCTATTGATACAAGATGTTCTCTCTCAGTACAAAGCGGCTTGTACATGACACCATATGACACAGGAAGAAATTACATCAGTCTCTGTTGCAGTAGGGACTCCTGGGCTGAGGCACTTAAAGCAGCAGGTTTGACAGCAGTGCTCAGACCAGTCCTGCTTTTTTACTTTGTATCCACTATTTGACTCCCCAGTTCCAGCTGGGTTCATTTACCAAGGAACCCAGCACCAAAGGGAGGAAGATTGTTATAATTAAAGCACAAGTCAAAGAGATGGGAGAACTGGTTTTAGTTCCCAGATCTGGTGGAGACTTGTATGACCTTTAGGCCGGTCACTTATCCTCTTTCTGTGTCATTCTCTTCAGCTGTAACATGAGTTTAATAATGCCTTGGGGAAGGAGAGCGCATTTTATTCATCACTGTTTCCAAAAGTGCTTTGAAATGCTCAGATAGCAGGTTCTACAGAAGTCAAAAGTATTTAGAATACTATGTGCAGTACCAGCCAGCCCATATGTAAAAGGTTATTGCAGAATTAGAATGGGTTCAGAGAACAGCAATGAGAATGATTAGGTAGATAGAAAAACTCTCACCTGAAGAAAGACTGACAATGGGATTGTTTACCTTAGAAAAGAGATGAACAAGAGAGAACATAATAGTGTATAAAATGGAAGAGGTTATAGAGAAGGTAGATCAGGAACTTCTGGTCTCCCTGTCTCATAACACAAGAACAAGGCGACATTCAGTGAAAATGAAAGGTGGCAAATTCAAAACCAAAGGAAATATTTTTTCACACATTACGTGGACTGTGGAACTCATTGCCACAGGATGCCTCCAAAGATCAGAATTTAGCAAGATCCAGAAAAGGACTGGGCAGTTATATGGACACCCAGACTATCTAGAGTTACTATAGTTAATGCTGAGAAAAAAAATGGAAGAGATATAAAACCTACTTCTTTATGGTTTAAATCAATCTCTAACTATTAGGCATCAGGAGGAGACCTTGATGGAGGACAGATTATCCTACAGCTGTCTACTGAGGAGTTTCTTGCACTTTCCTCTGTCAGTGACAGAATACTGGGCTAGACTGATGTTGGGTCTGATGCAGACTGTCTGGCAACACCAATGGTTCTGCCTCCTTAGACCATAAGGAGAACTTCTGTGCCTTGGGGATTGTAAATTTTGAGGAGGAGAGGGTCCTTTGTCCATCCATTAGCAGTTCATATCTAAAATAAATCTACATTTTGTAACCTGTTTCTGGGAAATGCCCAAAATTTGAGGTTACTTTTTTGGAAAACTTGGTTTTTAACCTGGGCGTGCCATCTTTAAAATGGAGGCAATAATATTGAACATGTAGATGCTATGGTGATGGCACTCTGCAGTTATGAAGTCTGGATAAAATGCTTACCCTACTTCATGGGGTTGTTGAGAATTAGTGAATATTTGTGCAGAGCTTTGAATCTGTAAGGCACAGCATTATAATAACACCTAACTCTTATGCAATACTTTTCATGAATAGATCTCAACATGGTTTACAAAAGAGGTCAGGATCATTAGCTGTATTTCATAGCTGGGGAAACTGAGGCACACATATACATGACTTGTTCAAGGTCACCTAGCAGGCCACTGGCAGAACCAGGAATAAAACTCAGGTCTTCTGAGTTACAGGCCAGTGGTGGTCTATCCACTAGACTAGACTGCTCTGAAGAGAAACCAGAGCATAAATGGAAAGGATTATTTATTACACATACACTTACATAAACAGTGACAGAGTCAAAGTGACATGCAGTTCTTTTACATTTCTGAGGATACAACCTGCTAACTTTATAGAAAATGATTTGCTTGCCATGGTAAAAGAATAAAGCTGTTAACTGAAGAAATAGCCTGTGAGCCTATGGCAGGTATGAGCAATGTTTCACCAAGCTCATTTTAAATAATACTGTACTTGATAAAGTAAGAAGACTGCCTCTGTTTTTAGTGCATTACTCAAGATGATACTGTGTTTCTCAAAATCAATCAAATTTCTCCTTTCATGATGATTAGTCATGCATGAGAAGGGTAACCTAAGGTTCTGAAAGAGAAGAGATGTGCTATTGCTTGACTACCTGTATTGGCATGGAGGCAAATATCTCTCTGCTGGAGAATTGTGCTGCTTTGGAATTGTTTGGCTGCAGTACAGCTAATATGCTGAACAGGGGTAATGCCTGCCAGTTAAAAACATTGTGCTATAAGGATTGCTTCTTCAGTCTCACTCTTTCAACATGAAATAAATATATTTAACCCTGATTCAGGAAGGTACTTAACTATGCTTATAACTTTGCTCACCTAGCTAGCCCTATTCAGGTTTGGACTACTCACATATTTAGAGTTACTCACTTGCTTAAGTAATTTGCTGAATCTGGGCCTTTGAAAGAGAAGGAGAACAGAATCTGTTGGAAATGATCCTACTGGATAGACTCCCTAGCTATAATACAAAATAAGTGCTGTTAAATATTTGGGCTTTAAGGCCCTGACTTATCAAAGCACAACCCCATTGACTTCAGTGGAATTTGAACAAGTGCTTAAGTGTAAATTTGGGATTTTCAAAAATGCAAAAGCTTTTATACACTATGTCTGTTTATAAAAGCAAGAAGCAAAGAGTTTTAACACTTTTGGCATGAAAGAAAATGACTACATGTTGGAATAAGGGAAAAATCCATGATGGATCTTTCAGTGTTGTTTATTATCACTAGTCACAAAACTTGAAAATTAGACAAGAATAAATTAAATGGTGCTATATGATTCCATGATATTTGGAAGGAAGTTGTTTTCCCATGAACCAAACAATGAATTTTTTTAGTGCATTGCAATTACAGTGGCATTTTTTTTCTTTTATTGAGGAAAAGTTACTCACTGAAGATGGGTTTCAGAGTAGTAGCCATGTTAGTCTGTATCTGCAAAAAGAACAAGGAGTATTTGTGGCACCTTAGAGACTAACCAATTTATTTGGGTATAAAGTGGGTTCTAGCCCATGAAAGCTTATGCCCAAATAAATTAGTCTCCAAGTTGCCACAAGTACTGCTCATTCTTTTCATTGTAGATAGTTACCTCAGTATTTGCAACACTTCCCTAGTTTCCTTATTCTTACTACAGCATAGGAAGTAATTACTGGAGTAACATTGTTGACTTATCTAAGGCGATTGGCAAGTTCCTGTGGATCACAACTGCATGCAGATGGTGTGGTTAGTATTACAAAGGGATTAATACAATGTGTGTGAGAACTTGTTGTTAGTTCTTAATGGCATTGGCAGAGCATTCATCTAGAGCCTTAGCAGCAATGTCCCTTCACAATTAAATATTTTTGTTTGTACCATGATTCTCTGTGTATGTGCGACTGTGGGTGTGTGGTAGCCTCCAGATGGAGATTACTGCAGGCCACTATATGGCCCAGAAAATCATGACAAACATTGAAAGTTGCATAATGCTCCTTTGAACTAACATTGTTTTATTGCTGCAGTGATTTTGAAAGGGATGGCGCTGGTTTTATTTTTTTTCCATTTGACTTAAGTTAGACAAAAGGATAACAATAGGGCAATGAAATTGTTCCAGAAGCCATGACAAGTAGATGGTTTATTCAGCACATCTAAAGCTGCTCTAAAGTGGCTGCACAGAAACAGAAAATTAAAATGAGTCCCAAATGATCAGTTGGCTTGTTTAATAAATCGAAAACTAGTGTAATCTGAGTGTATATCACCAGTTTTTGGTTATTAAAAAAAACAGTTACAGGTAAATTAGCTACAGCAATTTACATTTTAATAGGCAGGAGCACTGTGTGTGCAGCTTACACTGTGCATTTACACAAGGAGCAGCACAATGTGTGGAGGGTTCCGGTTAGCATGAAGTGGCAGCAGGGGACTTTAAATGGCCTGTGGCTTTATTGCCCCCAGAAGAGAGTGTTGATGGGGGGATATCTAATGCAAGTTATCTATCTTGCACCTATAGTTCCACCATGAGGTCAGCCTCAGGTTGGCATGTAGGGCTGATCTTGCATACCTACTTCATGGTAAACACTAAAGGGACCTTGAGTCCATTAGGAGTTTATAGCAGGACTGCACCACACATTAGTTACCCTGTTGTAAAAGACCAGATTATTTTTTACTGTGAACACATTTCTGGAGAATGCCCGTGTGTCTCCACATCTCTACCCCCAAGGCAGCATCCTTCTCAACAGTGTCCCCTCCTCCACTCTCCAAAGCATCCCAGAGAAGAAAATCCACATGCAAACCATGCATTTGTGCTAGAAACTGGCTGTCACCACTACAGGGCTCGCTTTCATTTAGAGGCAGAGCTGTGCAGGGCTATGAGCAGGGCTCATATATGCAGGGCTATGGCTATAAGCTATGACTAGCCTGCCTTAGCTCTACAGCACCCCTGACTGTACTTTTAATGACCCGGTCAGCGATGCTAACTGGAGCCGACAGGGCCCCTTTTTGACTGGTTGTTCCAGTTGAAACCCAGACGCCTGGTGCCCTTACTTAGGAAGGGCAGTGTCCTATTTGCCAGAGGCCTATGCTTCCTCTTTCTCCATTGGATTAGGCAGCCACTCTCAGATTAATAAGGGATGAAACTGCATTCAAGGACCAGGGCAGGGCTAGAAAGGGGATGAACTGCTTGATAAAAGTATAGCAATGCTGTCTCAGGCCATCTCATAAAGATCAGTAAAAGTTCTGTTTACCCCTACTCCTCTGTAAGTGGTGCAGCTAGTACAATTCTGATTGGAAGGGAAGATGTATTGTTGATTAACCAGCTGTATTTGCAGGGAATCACTTGAGTAATGGCAAGAGATGCATTTTCCTAACAGGGCATAGGTTTTTGGCAACTCATGGGAGGATTTGTTTCTCGTCTAGACCTTTAGGCTGGCAGGGTAGGGGAGAGGGGGAAAAGCATTTCTAACTAATATTAACTGCAGTTCTTTTGAATGGTAATTTTGCTTTTTACTTTTTGCTCTGCTGGCAAATACACAGGCCCTCTGGGGATGGTTTGTCTTGAAGCTTTTTGGTAGGTTATTTGTAATGAGGTCATTTCCCTGCATGCCATTTACATAGGCAATGACAATCACTCATGGAAGGAAGCATTCATTATTGCAATAGTATGGCCCATGTCAATAAAATCTGCCTCCGTTAATCACCCCATATATCACAAGAAATGCCTTGTCTCTTTCTGTTCAGATTTCAGATGAGCCATATAAACATTAAAGGAGCAGGTTATCCTAATTACATGGTGTTTAAAAGCTGGGGAGATGAGTTGGAATTTGCTGTTCTTTGACCCTTAGAATTACTCTGCTAATCAATATAATCTGTGTCTTTTTATGGCCAGGAAAGAGTTCAATCTTTTCAGCTGCATCTGGAGTACAAGTACTCAGCCACTTGAGTACCACAACAGTCTTTTAAAGTGATTGGGTCTTGCTTTACAGGGAACAAGCCAATATGACTGTGAGATGAATGCTCCAGCCGTAGCTGTTATTATGCAAGAGCTCGGTATTATTGTTTATGACTATATCTATCTAGGAAACAACATTCCACAAGTGCACAACTTATACAATATATTCGCCTTACATTGTGAGGAAGCATCTGTGTCCTCGGCAGAATATTAGAGTCAAATTATTGGTCAAGAACCCTTGATCTATGCAGCACAGCTACACCAAACTCTAGCCTAGGGCAACATTCTCTCCATCCCTCTCCCTGCCCCCCAGGTCCAGTCCAATCTTCCTCATTATTTATCTTAAGTTTTCAGTGAGCCACAGTTTTTTACATGACAAAGCCATAGCTGCATGATAGACATCACTGGAGGTTTTGGCAGCTGGTAAGGGGTAATTTGGGCTTTCAGCAGCAGATGACAAGGGTATTCCATTTGTTCATTTTCCCTTCCTTACTCTTGCATACTCTTGTCAGCTGCTTCACTGCATCCTGCCCCAGTATTTGCCACTCCCTCCTCCAACATTGGGAGAAGTGCCTTGATGTTTCTGCTAAAGTAGTTAGCAGTGGAAAAAATACTGACCTATAACTTAGCCTCATTAGATTTCAGAGCCTACCCCCATTTGAAATGAAATGGGGGGAAGGTAGTGCACACTACTTTCAAAGCTGTTATTTCAGGTTGTTGACAGACTTGAGGAAATACTACTGTGTTGGTTATATTTCTAGCTGTAAGGATTAGAGGCTTTTTTTACTTTTTAAAATATAAGCCTGTTTTTGGAATACATTTATTCAGAGGATTTTAAAAGGAAGGACATTAATACGGCCACAAAATTACATTATGCATTGGGCCTTAATCTTGGGGCATTGTGAACTAAAACAGCTAAAGTCAGCGGTTATTAATTTAAACCTATAGTTCATGCTAAAATCCAGCATTTAACATCTCTCTGACTCCTTCAGTAAGCTCTTTAAAGGCTTGAACTTTCAAAACTGTTCCTAAATTAAATATATTTTTTTCCATTTCAAGGTTGCCATTATGAAGTGCAAGATCATTAACAGTGGCCTTGTTATCACTTGACTAGCAGGCACAAGACTTTTCACTACACAGAGAAAGCTCAGAATCATGCTCTAAAGAACAGGCAGAGCAAGATTCCTGTTTCAGACTGGAAATCAGAAGACAGAGAATAGCCATCTCAAAATTGTCTTTTTTTCCAACATCTTTATTGCACTGGGCTGGGATGCAGGCCGGCATGAGGAGACTCCAGTGTAATTTTTAACATAGTTTTTGGCCAAATGCTGACTATTTTTTATGTATGTGAACCCAGAAGACAGTCAACATGGAGAGTCAGCCCTCTGAAAAAAGAAATCACTTTTGTTTCAAAGATTTACAGCAAAACAGCATGCACTTTCAAGATATGCTCTCTCATTATGAGTCTGCAAAACGCCACCCGCATATATTTGTGTTCACATTTCATTGCACATGAGGGCAGGAGATCAGACACTCCTGTGCTCCTCTGCACATGCAAATTTAATAATGGTGGGTTACAATTTTGTTTTCCCTGGAAGGCAACCCCATTGCATGCTATGGGTAAGCTTTGTAGTTGTTGCAATTAACACGGATTCTGGTTACCAAAACGATAATAAGTATTGAGGCCCTTTTGTGTCCCAAGTTCTTTTGTCTCTTCACGTGCATGAAAACATGATTCTGGAAACATATAAACAATCTTTTGTACAAACTGAAAGTCTCACCTTAAACTGGAAATCTTCATCACCTCTATTTCACTGCAGTTGGGTCACCAGTCTCAGTCAGACTACCACTGAAAAACTCTTCTTAAGACCATAAATAAATCTACTATCTTGCTTGACTTGGACAACTTTCTCCAGGTAAAATCCTGGACTTCCGCTTACAAGAAGATTGTGAGGAACAATGATTTAGCAGATGATCTGAGACCTTTACTTTTAGACTATAAGCTCTCTTATTTATTATATATTTGTACAGAACCTAGCACAATATGCCCTGACCTGATTAAGGCCTCTAGATGCTGCTTCAATGCAAGTAACTAGCTTCCTGTTCTGATCCTTAGTTATTTATTAATGCTCGCTTGTGGATACAGACTTACACTGAACAAAAAACAAACAAAAAAAACAGATAACATCAGCAAGTCTTATTACTGTAAACTTATCCATGTTTAGTTTGATTTAAACTACTTTTAGTGTTATGTACATTTTTTAATACATGATTTATGCTTACACTGTGTATGATTGTCTAACACCACAACTTATTTCTGAATATATATATATATATATATATACAGTTAAAGGATCTTTTTATAAGAAAAAAGAAATCTAACACTCCAATAAAACTATTTTAGAAAAAATTGTCATAGATAAGAGACAAAGGATGAAAGCACGTACGATGAAAGCAAGTGCACAGGGAGAAAACATATAAGAATCACATAGCTAGGGGGCTGTTTGGACTTGTTCTACAGCTCAGAGCTACTTTATGATGTTGTTTTAACCCACTTTCCCATACTTTGTTCGTTTCTTTTTGAGTGTTGCTAACACCCAAACTCCAGTAGAATTTTTATTTTCTTTGGATTTATTTTGTTTGTTTCTACTTATTTTGCCTTTATACAACAGGGATATTTATGGCTATAAGGCTTGGTCTGTACATTTGAATGCTTCATTAACTACTGGAAGGTGCGGAGCACCCCAACTCCTACTGACAAATGGTTTGATATTAACTTATTGGAAAAAAGATGCTTGCACTGCCAGAATGTATTGGGTTTTGAAATTTATTCTAAGTATTGACAGAACACACCCACAGTGGATATTTGGTAAGGTACTAACATCCAGACTTCTCAACTATGTAGAGGTACATGGGTAGATATCTGGAAACTTTTGAAAGTGGAAGTTAAATTTCACTATGCACCGTGTAGGTACTTGGGTGCTCAAATAAATGTAGTTGTAGTAGAAGAATGAGAAATGCTTAATTCATTTAGTTCTTCCTATTGCCTATGATGACATCCTAACTACTCTCTAGAAGGTTCCTTACTTCTCTGAATTTGTCTTCATTATCACATAGTTTGTGGTTGGTTTTCTTGACATGTGAGCTCTGTGGCTGATGCCAGCCACTGTGTGTATTAGATTACATTCCCATTTTTCTGCTAAGGACTATGTTTGGCTATTACAATTGCTGCCAGCCTTTTGCTAAAGTGAGGAAGCTTGGATTCTCCAAACAGTCCTTTAAGAAATATAGTGAGACAGGTATTGCCACAGTTATTGTGTGTCACAAGCGCATGCCCAGAATATGTTTGTTAGATGCATTTCAGTTAGTGTCCTGTTTAAAAACGTGCCACTGTGCACCCAGGGACTCCACCTGCCTTTCTTTCACAGCTGCTATAGATTGGAATTTCTGCCAGGGGGACAATGGTCGTCAGAATTTCTGATGGTTCATAAAATGCCTGTGGGTAATGTCATGTATAATTTCTCCTGGGAGAAAAGGAATGTTGTTTCTCGTTTATTCAGATGCCTGCTGGGATGCTGCCAAATGGCCACAGCTCAGATTCTGTGGAATATCTATGTGCTTATTTTCTTCTGGTGTAGATCCTGCCTAACGCCCCAAGAACTGGAGAAATCCAGAAGGGAAATTCCAGCACCAGAGGCGGCCACAATCTCCTTTCTTGGAAAAAACCCTCTCCAGGAGCCAGTCTCGGCCTATAATATGTAGTGGTGTTTTTGCATTTGTGAATGTTGCAGAAAATCCTTTCTCCCCTCTTCCATGCAGTTTCAGCTGCTATAATGGTCAATTATTTGGAGGGACCAGATAAAATCCTATCACATGTTCTGAAACAGAGCCAACCAGAATGTGCCATTTGCCAAGGACATGTCTTCAGAATGGAAATGAACATTGCTCTCTGTTGCTCTTCTTAGGCAAGCTATTGACTGATCTTCCCAGATCCAAACCGCCTTTTACCATAGCCAAGGAGGCTGCTCTCAATATTCTGGAAATATCCTTGTTTTAGAAAGGAATTTAGTGCTGACAAAAGATGCCTGTTTGATGCTGAAACCCTCGAGTCACAAATCTGGCAGAGTGCAAAGAGAAGAAATGCAGGCCCAGAAAAGAAGCCTAAGGGTTATAGGCCAGCTTTGAATAGCTAAGAATAGTGGGTCAAATTCCTCCCTGGTGTGACACCAGTTGAAGTCAGTGGAATTTCACCAGTGATTAAGTCAATCCTTTCTGTTTCTTTCTCTCTGATCAAAGTTTTACCTCATTAAACCTTCAGACCATGCTGTGCTCACGAAATATAAGGAGTTATGAATTCTAAGTAGCAAGCACCTCCACATCAAGAGGTGATGGTTTGAAGTTGATCCCTTGGAAGTTTTTTGGCCTTGTTTTAAAAAAGGCAAAGTTACAATAAAATACTACATTGTAAAGGCAATGGACCAAGGAAGCTGCCTGCTTACTGCGGAGAAGAATTCCATGATGACTTAACCAGGCAAACCTTCACTTGACAGTATTGAAGCAGAGATAGGGTAGATCTTTTACATCGTCACAAACATCTACCTCTTTATAGCTTTTGATGGTGTCCTTTGAGATTTTTCCTTTTCCTTTCAATGTCCCGTGGACACTCAGAGGTCCTGTGGCTACTTCCCATCTGGCCGAGGGAGGGAGGCAAGCTGCTGTCTCTTGATCCATCCCTGCTTCTCACTGCTCCCAGTGGCTGGCTAGCAGGAGCAAGACCCAAGCTCAGATACCCTGTGTAGCCATGCAGTGAGGGGTCTATTAGACTCCCAGGCCCTTTAAAGCTTTTTTAAAATGCTAGTTTATGTGAACCATTTTGGAATGTTTGGGGGAAGTGTCGCATTAACAAAACGTTTGCTCAGTGTCAGTTTTCTCAGTTTTGCCTTAAACATTTAATAGGATATGTCAGATGTGAAAATGTATTGATAGGCTGAGTGAAGCAGCCTTTAGCAGCGTGGGTGTCTTTAGGGAAACCTTCTGAGTGAGCCTAACTCTTCTAGTCCCTCAGTGCTACACCAACCACTACGTGTTAATTACAGCTCTGGCTACCTGTTGCTCTGGATCTCACTTGTCTGTAATCTTAGGGACTGATCCAAAGCCCATTGAAGTCAATGGGCAGCGTTTCAAATTACTTACTTTGGATCGGGTCCTTAGACTACCTTAGCTCTCTGGGGCAAAGACTCTATTTCCTGCATGTTCTGCACATGAACAATACAAGAACCACTAGTATGAAACCCGCATACATGTACAAAACTACTCTAGGCTTTCAGGAGCACTTAACCAGTGAAAGCAACACCTGGGTAAATGGCCAAAGAGGAATGAAGAGTGCAGATGACAGTGGGCATTTCATATAAATCAAGGGCTTATCAAGACAGAACCAACAGTTGCATGTGGGTGGGGAAATTCATTGAAAGATGCTTAGCTGGCCACTGTTTAATATAATTTGTATGTGCCTGGAGTATCTACAGGCACCCAGAGTACAAATGTACTTCAGACTTTGGTTTCTTTTGTGACCCCTCTTTTGCACAGAATTTGCTACTTAAATGGCAGCACCTGTACTAACCCAATAGAAATATCTGCTTTGATTACAAAATAGAACTGTGTGTTTTTGTCTGAGAGTCACTCCCCATGGAGTGCAGTTCTTGTTGCCATTATGATAACCCTTTCCATGTGTTATAATTATTCTAGAATGTCCCCTGCCCATTAGAGAAAAAAAATAAAGGAAATGCATTGTTTTGCCTAGAAAGAAACAGGCTCCCTGAGCCAGTCTTGCTAATAATCTATTTTCCTCTCTTGTTTCTGTCTCCCTTTGTTTCCCCCCAGCCCATCTCACTCCCTCTAACCATTTAAAGCTGGCTCAAGATTGAAACAAAGCTAACAAGTAGAAGCTGGAGAGGTTCCTCTTAGTTATATTCATGGGAGGCAGTTTCAGCAGCAGCACAATTCTGCAATGTGACCTGGAAGCATGGGGTAATTTGCTTCCTTTATAGCTCTATAACTCTGAAATTACAGCTCTGAGAAACAAGATCTGAACCAAATAGCTATTTTCTGCTTTTTGTTTTTGGGGATATAGACTAACATAAATGAAGGGGACAGACTTCACAGCAGTGAGAGAACTCATCATCCAACTAATCATGCAGAGAGGTTGGGGAGGAAGGGAAAGGGAATTTGTCGGTGCATCTGGAATGCAGGTTTGGGGTCACCATTGCTTCTTAACCCTCAATTTTGTAGGGCCTCTTCAATGATTTCTTTGTGGTACATGAGCACTCATCCTGTCTTTTATTAATCTCTTCTACATTTTGTTTTTGAAAACAGCTTGTTTTAACGGGTTTGCCAGCTCTCATCTCTCCTAGTAAACAACTATGACTCCATTAACCCAAATAACTAGAAACTGTTTTACAGAGAATTTACCTATTTCATTGTATCTAGGAACCAAAGTTCAAATTCAAAGGAATTACAGAGTCTTTATATAGTCTATTTCCATATACCTTTTTCTTCCTTAAAGAACTCAGTTTCACAGAGTTACCTATTAGTCAACAAATCAGAGCAATTCTAGAAGCAGCAATGCTACAAATCCTTCAGCAATATTTTTTCAATCATGGAATAATTTCCACAAGCTAGTGCAAGGTTACAGCCAATGTATTTCTTTTAGTTTTAAAAATAACTACAGCAGAGTGACCTTGTTTGGCTGCTTTAAATCACCTATCAAGGGCCATTTGGTGACTTAGTGCTTCTGCACAGCTCCAGTACTTTTGAAAAACAAAGTAAAACTTTTAACCTTTTTTGTATAATAAATTAGAATTTTCAAATCTGTAAAATTTAAACTAACATCTGCCTTCTGATTTTCCTGTTTACCCCCCTTTCCCTTTGATACATTAGGGAAGAAAGGAATTTGGTGCTGTTGGTGGGGTGGGATCTGGGAGAAGGATTGGCTTGTGAGTAAAATATAGAGCTGAGAGTTAGATCTAGATTCTACTCCTGGCTCTGCCACAGACTTCTCATGTGACACTGGGAAAGATGTTTAATCTCTTTGTGGTATAGTTTCCCCATCTGTAAAATGGGCATCAAAACTTTCAACCACAGAGGGTTGTCATAATGGTCAATCCATTAATTTTCTTGCAGATTCTTGGAAGGAAGGGTACAGAGTAGTATATTTTATTAACAATGGGCAGAACAAGGAGAATTCTGGCTCCTGAATTGCAACACTGAACTGTATTCCTTAGTCTACCAGTGATTAATGTTACTGATTTCTCTGTATTTTATTTCAGTTGGGTTTGTTTTTTATTTTTCTCTTGCTTTCATCCTTCAGATAATATAGTGAAAAGTCTCTTCACATTATAATTTTATTGTAGTTAATAGCAAGGCATCCGTGACATTTTCTTAACAGAAAAGTGTTGACTTGTCACATGAAAAAGCGGTGACTCCATTTCATGAAAATGCTGGATGCTCTGTTCTTTCAGGTACAGTAAACTTATCCTTAGTAATGCACTGAGGCATCTCAAATAAATTATTCAGATGGGTTGGCTTTTACCTGTCTGTTTTTTGAGTATGTTGCTTAAAGACAATACAGAGCAAATCACAGTTATAATATGATTTGGCTAATAATTCACATACTCAGATGAATTACAAATTCTGGTTTTAAAAAAGTGTCGTAAAATCATGTTTTTTCTTTAAATTGGGGTTTAGATTTCCCATCAGAGCATAGAGAAATCTACCTTGGAGACCATTATTTTTTCCTTCAAGATGCTCAACTCAGACTCTGCCCCCCACCCTCACCATATGTGTCAATGAGGCCTTTTTAGCACAGCAGCTTAACTCATTTAGCATGATAAATTATAGGAAACATTTGCTGTATTTTTCTTTTCTAAAACTCATTTGGAAATGCACTGTGTTAGCATCAGAAATACCCTAGTGAAACTAGTCCTATTAAACATTAGGAGACACTTTCATAGATGAGAGAAATTAAACCCGCTCAGATATTCTGGTGAGAAAGAGTGCGAAACAATTCTCTGCATTCTTCAGGCCTGACTCTGCAATTGTCCTATATTAGGCTGGATCTACACTATGGAGATTATGCTAGCATTGTTATATTGGCATACCTATGCTGGCATAACCCCACAGTGTTGACACAGCTACATCAATGGAAGAGGTTTTTTTCTGTCATGGCATGTCTACATTTTAAACACTATGTTGCTTTGGTGCTTCACAGTAGACACTCACTACAGCAATGAGGGGGTTCTCCCATTGCTGTATTTAATCCACCTCCCCAAGAGACAGTAGCTGAGTTGATGGAAGAATTCTTGTGTTGACCTAGCACTGTCCCCATCGGGGGTCAGGTCAGCATAGCTACTTCTCTCAGGGGTGTGGATTTTTTCACATCCCTGAGAGATGTAACTATGGCTATGTAAATTTTCAATGTAGACAAAGCCCCAGGAACCCTCAGTGAGCCTTCAATGGCAATTGCGGGTACTTAGTATCTCTAAGAATCATGCCCAGTGAATCACATGGCACAATGATAGAATTGGACCTCTCAAATTACAAGCTCCTTTTCAGCAAGGGTATTTAAGTACATGCCAACTTCAAATATGTGAAGTAGTCCCCATGAATGGAGCGTGCGAGCTTGCTGCCTCCAAAAGTAGATCCAAATCCTCCAGGTTGTCCCAGTGCTCAGATTGGCTGTGGCAGGGCTAGGAAGAAGTTTTGAGCTGGAAAAGCTTTCCATGTACTGATATGCACTTTGCTCTAGAATGCTGAACTGCCACAGCTGATGATATGTATGAGCAGGATTGACCTACCTAACCAGATAGCCTGTGTGAGCCCTACTTCTGTTCAAAAGCTCTGTTATCGTCTCAACCCAGTTTTCACTGAAGTCAGTGGAGAGCCTCCCTTTGACTTCAGTGGAAGTTGAATTAGGCCTCAGCTATAGATATTCTGAAGCTAAATATGGTACACTGTATGCTCAGTTGCAGATGATTACCCAGAATTCTCTTAACAGAGCTCTTAGCGCAATTGTCTGGGCTCCTGGAACAAAGTTCACATTTGATTTTGGATGCAAAGGTTTGTTCTTAGGTTTTTGTTTGTTTGGGGTGTGTTGGGGGGAGGAAGTTGAGTCGGAATTGTGAGAGGTTTCTCTTACTCTTTCTCTTCCTCACCTCTCCCTTACTATGTCTAACTTTTAAAAATTATAATAGGAACTAAGAAAAGGGTCACACTTACAACACCTGAACAGGACAGGAGAGAGGAGGGTCAAAATGTCCATACCAGAGAATGTATACTATAAAATGTAGTCAGGCAATGCTCTTGAATAAGACAAAAAATGTATCATGGAGAAACAGCGAAAACAGCTTTAAATAAAATGGCCTACATTCATTCTTAAATGCAGAAGAGACAAGATGGAAAGTTCTGAGTGGTGGCAAAAATGCATTTTAACTGATAGCAGCATTTACTAGGAATACAAGTCTGTGTTTCAATATACTATGTGGCTGAGCCAGTTTAAAGTGGGGATGGGGGAATCAGTTCTGATTACAAGAAAGAACAACCCAGTCCTCTGAAATTAAAAACAAACAATGTGTGGGCTTAAATTTTTACACAGTATTATTTAGCCATTTTTGTGATTTCCTTCAGGAGTGGAAGTATTAAAATACTACACAAGGGGTTTCTAGCTATTGGCTCTAAATGGGCAGACAGCCTTGTGGTGATGGAAAGTCAAGAAGCCTTTGTGAGGGGAGTACTGCAAACACTTGTGCCAAGATTCTCAGCTAGTATAAACTGGTGTAGTTCCATTGACTCCCAAGGAGCTACACTAATTTACTCTGAGAATTTGTCTGCTTGGATGTTTTTTCCTAGATCAAGCTTAACTTCAACATTCTAATTAACAAATTGCACTAGGGAACTGCCAGTGATATTTCTTTTGCAACCTTCCTTAATTCAATGAGCCTTAAAATACAACCTTTAAAAGTACAGGGACACGGGGAAATTTTGAAAAACACTGACATGATTGAGGAGCCCAAGTGCAATTTACAAATGCAGCTTAAGCATCTAAGAGATGGGCTCCTCGATCACTTAGCAGCATTTGAAAATTTTATCCATGGACACTTTGGCACATCTAAATCAAAGAAGTAGCTGGCATCAGTGGCTGTAAAGAGATGACAATGGACACAAAGGTAAGATTATGTAGATTTTTTTCCAGGCTTTCATGCTGGCACAGACACATTGGATATAAGTGCTGAGAATTTCATATGAGTGTTTGAAATATATTGGGCACAATCTTAAGTGGGATGTGGAATAAAGTGATCTGCTTGTAGAGTGGAGGGGTTTATCAAGAGAAGATTTAATAAGATTATCACTGGATATGAAAGCCTTTGATTAGACAGTGAGGCCTCTTGCTGGGAGGTGAATACCTGCAGAAGGGTCATCAGGTGGTGCAGTGAGAGAGAATCTTTACAACTCACTTGGATATTCTTGTTTGAGTGTTATGATACTAGTGGTAGCATCTCGTTTGTATTTGTATCGAATGATACTAGTTTGCATCCACAGGCACTTTTGAATTGAAACAGCTCAGTGACAAGGTAAAAGGGCCCATGGGTCTTGAACCTAGGCCTACAGCTTCTCAGGTAGCCTGTACTTCCTGGCCCACCCAGAACTACTGGAAGTGAAGAGCTAGCAGAACTTTGACCTCTCCCAGAGGCGCCGCCCCTCAGGATCCTGAATGTGGATGATGACAGGCCCCATTCACTGGGGACAGAAGGAAGCACAGGAAGTTGTTTGAGCAACTGAGGGACTTCCTGAATGGCTGCTGCAGTGCATCTGATTCTTGCTTAATCTGTGGTTCCTGATTCTGCCTCTTGCCCTTGACTTGATTCCTGATTCTGGATCTGACCCCTCGCCTGGACTCTGGCTCTGTCTGACCACCCTTGCCTAGAGCAGTAAGTCAGACCGCCCATGACCCAGTCCTGACACAAGGTATATGTAAATTCACAGACTGTTCTTGTAAAAACCACATGGTTTTGTTACACCGAGCATTGTGGGCTACCCATTTGGATGTAGCCTCAGAGAGCAGGAGGCAGTGGCAACCCACCGCTCACCAGGCAGAGAGTCAGGTTTTGGCAGGATGGGAATGAATTGTAGTAACAATAAAAGAAGAGCTTGACTTCTAACCCCATTATTTCCAGATGCTGTATCGTTCAATGGCTATGGTAGTCGGTTTTCAATGAGGGAACTTGGCGGTGATGAAACAGAAATGCCTGCACCTACTGAGCAAGAGTTCAGAGCTCTTCAGATATGCTGGAAAGACTGGCAGTGGGCCACTTTGCCCTTTTACTATAATGAGCCAAGACTATGAGTTGGAGAGCTGAAATTATGTTAGTTTTAGTTTTGCAGTTCCAGGCTCCTCTCAAAGAAACGTGCTAATCCCGAATCCTGTTTTAAATAGCCTTTTGTACTATATTTCCAAAAAAAAAAAAAATGCCCAGCTTATGGAAATAATTCTGCAACCTGCTTTGAAGACTGCTCCTTGGGTGTCAACTTCCAGTATGATTGTGTTTTATACTTTAAAGGATCCAAAGAACTCGATGAACTATGGTTCTTGTCCTGAAATCCTTACTCACATAGATATTCCTTATGGCAATGGTTCTATTAAATTCAGTGGAACTTGGCATGTGAGGGTAGCTCCACTGATGAAGGGCTGCAGGGTCAAGTCTTCTCTTCAGAAGAATTGCTTCTTTCATGATTAAAATGTGGCCATCTCTGGTACAGAACACAGGAGGGCTGTAACAGTGAGCACTTCATTGTAGTTACAAACATAAAATGATTAATATGACAGCAAAGGGAGTTTATGATGGGCAGCAGGGACCCTATGCTTGTACTGGAAAAGCAAAAAAAGTCACATATTTAATAATCACTGTTTTTTATATTTCATTTCAGAGATCAGTTTTCTTAGGTGCAGTGCTCCTAGAATTCTTTATGCTGTGTCTGTGGCACTGGCTTGTATATGATGTAGATGTGACCCACTGTGTAGCAGTAGTGGCCCTTAGAAGTGGATTCTGCCAAGCTAAGCAGGGTATGGAGATTTGGGGGTTAAATCTCAGCAGCAATTTTTCAGAGCACTGAGAGTTTCTTCCTCAGCTGAGTCTGCACTGAGAATTTTCAGGAATGTTCCTGCTCTTGGTCTAGTAGGGGTATAGCATCTCCAGCAGTGATAGCAATGGTGGAAGGGGTAGAGCAGGCATTTTCATCACTGTGTTACCTAGCCCTTCACATCGAGATAATGCAGAATTTAGAATACCTGTGCCCAGTCTATGTTACACTTCCACTGTTACTAGCACTGATGGAGGTGCATCATGGGAGAATTGCTAACAAGTCTTATAATAGACACAGCCCCTAAGCCCGAGGTCACTGTGGGAGCCTTCACACCAAAATAGGTTCAGACCTTTAGAAAAGGACATGGCTCCACTCGGGCTGGGCTCAGCCAGAGCTTTGCTGACTAGAAGCCAGAATGAAAACATCTGGAGATTAAATATCTGTCCTGTTCTTATAGTTGTGTAGCATCTACAAACTGTTAGGATGCTTGAAGGGAATGTGGCCAGTGGCTCTGCTGACTTGTTATGATTCACCAGAGGGAGGGAAAGTATGTAAATCTGAGACCCTGGAGAGAGTCTGCTCTATGTGGGACTCCTGCTGAAGTTCTGTGCAGCTCCATGAGCCCTGGCTCTGTCACATACATTAAAGTACCAGTCACATTTTCTCTTTTCCCGTATCTCGGTGTTGTTGTGGTGGCAGCTCCATTGTACTGCAATACATTTCCCATATCATTAAAGTCCTAGAAATGTTAGGCTGAAAGGGACCACGGGAGGTCAGCTAGTCCCCCCATACTGAGGCAGGATTAAGTATACCTGGACCACCTCTGATAGGTATTTGTCTAACCTTCTTTTAGAAATCTCCGATGATATGAGTTCCACAGCCTCCCTAGGTAATCTATTCCGGTGCTTAACTATCTTTAGAGTTGCAAAGATTTTCCTAATATCCAACCAAAATCTTCCTTGCTGCAAACCATGCTGATTCCTTCTTCTCCTACCCTCAACAGACACGGAAAACAATTGATCACAATCCTCTTTATAGCAACCTGTTACATACTTGAAGACTATTATGTCCCCTCTTACTCTTACCTTCACTAGACTAAACACCCTAGTTTTTTCAACCTTTTCTCATATGTCACATTTTCTAAACCTCTTACCATTTTTGTTGCTGTCCTCTAGACTCTCTCCAATTTGTTCACATTGTCCTGTAACTTCCTCCTTCCCATCCTCATAGCAAAGAATATGCTTCCATTATCTACCAAAATACATTGCAAATGAAAAGCAAGTTCCTCCCTTACAATGTTAGTTTGCCTAAATGTTCCGGTCTGATTGTAATCTGTGAATAACCTTCCCTCCAGAGGTCTAATCCATAGCTTTGTTTTGTATGGACACCTCTTCCAAAGGTGTATATGTAGACACCTCTGTTTAAAGGAGCACCAATCTTTTATACTAGGCATTGCTTGCCAATTCTTAAATACATGGCTATGAAATGGAAAACCCCAGAAACTTCCTTCCCTTCAGCCATGAATTAATGAATTCACAACAGTCCACAATAACCCAGCAGCAAAACACTTTTTCAGTCTTTAATAGAAGATTTTCAGGAGTCTATTGTCCACGTGAGGCATGAGCATTCCCCTTCGTAAATCCCCTTAGGAGCAATGGCCATGTAGGAAATGGAAGATATCTAAAAGTTTTAAAAGTTCACTATGTAGCTAAACACTGAAAATGAAACATCCAAAGTGAGCGGGGAGTTTTCCATTTTGTGAGGTAAAAGAATAAAGGAGATTTGCCTTTCCACAGAACCATCTGTCATGTGTTTCATGTTGAAATGAATTGTGTCTAATGCGCCTTTTGTATAAGGATCAAAAATACTAAGTGAAAATTGAGGTTAACAGTTTCTTGCTGCTTGAGGCCATAGAAGTCCAAAGGCTAACAGTACAAGAAACCTGTATCTTTACTGTCTGATTAAAATAAACCCTCTCCCAGTCTATTTCCTTGCTCTTCACAGGGCTACTCTCATCCTCTAGTGGTGTGCCACTGTGCCTTTCTCAATTTCATATTGCCCCCTGTGGTATCACCATGGCCCCAGTCCTACTCACACACCAGAGACTCCTATTATATTTAGAGTGAGCTTTTGACATATAAAGAATTCAATATTGAGTTCTTAATGCTGGAAACCTCAGGCAGTGGGACAATAACTAGGAAGGTAAGTGGCTATTTGAGCTAACACTGGCATAAATGATCAATAGTAAAGGCAACAGCATTATCAATTACTTGTGGGAGAAAGGCTTATGGAATTACTCTAACAATATAAATCTGAAAATACTACTGTGTCAGCTTTTTATATTTATTAAGCAATTAATACATTGTTGTTAGCCAATGTAAGAAGGCATTATAAATGTGCAAAGGAGTAATAGAGTTATAGAACTTCATGAATTATTAAACCTGAAAATCATTGCAAGTGTGGTAATACTGCTACTGTTTTATCAAGACTTAATCTGTGTTCCCTGATCCAGTTTTAAGTGAGACAAACGTATATCAAATCTTGCCACTTCCATTTGTCCTGCTATGCACATAACAAGCTGTTATTGATACATAAGAACAGTGATCCATAAAATGTTCCCCCTTTGCCCCATTGCAACCCAACTATATGAATTCATTGTGGTCCTTTGACTGTTGTATTATAACTAAATGCCTATTTTAGTCATTTCCGGTGCCCTTTTGTGGTGCACTTAGTAAAAAGTTAATTATTCCAAAATATCAAATGAAGTATTGCGTGTAGTTTGTTTATATCATGAGCAGTTGGGAATCATATATAATGTAACAGTACAACTGCGTAGATGAGTTTTCTGCCCTTTCCTTGTTTGGACCTTACCCTAACAGCAGGCTGAGCACACTAGAAAATTCAGATTTTTTTTTCTGGACATAGTGAACAGATCTTGAAGCTGTCCCTGCGGAAGTTCAATTTATCCTAAAAGCAGCCAGAGAGACTAGCCTCGATGCAGCCAAAGGACTCATTTGAATTATACATGTGCGCTTGCATCTTGCTGTTATTAAATAAAAACTAGATAACTTAAGCAATCTGTAGTAAAAAGACCCTTACCCAATTTCTGCTTTTTCTTGTTCTGCAGCAATTCGTTTTTATACATGTGAAGAATACGCCTGCCTAGTGCATAAAAGATTTCTTGATATTTAGTGGTTGAGACCAGAGGCTACATTTATAGCTCAGAGAATTCTTGCTCAGCCTTCATATTAAGGGTACATTTACAAATAGCTTATAAAGTCTTAATCGAGGTTATATAAGAATGTTACAGAACTTAAGAGTATGTGTTAGAGATGGTTATAAGCACATATGTAGAATGTGTTATAAATGGCCTAGGTTATAAGCAACATTTTGACCTGTTGAACTTTAACAATAGAATCATTTGTTAAAACGTCTATTACAATTAATAGTAATTACTTTATTAATTAATAAGTAATTAACTTACTGAACAGTTTATAAATGTACCTTAATAAAAAGTATGGCCAAATTTTTACAGTGCCTATTGCTGTTGTATGTAAGTATGTTATGTGACGTATAGAAACTATGAGCTCCACTAAGTGAAGTGTGCTGAAGCGGCACAAGTATAATGGTGTGTATGAGTATGAGAGGATGGCTGTCCTGTGATTCTTTCTAAATTAGCGTTGGAACATGGAATGCATAGAGAACAGGGAATGAAGCTGTGATGTGCTGTCTTGAGGTTTTCTGGTGTCGGAGATGGGCTGCTGCATAGGTACCCACTGTGGTTTCTTCATCTGCTTCTTATGCACAGAGCATGGAAAGACAATAGCAGCGCAAAGGCATTCATTAAGTGCTGTGTCAAGACCTTTGGCTGAGAAGACTGGAAAGCATCGCCTTCTCGCTGGAGCAAGGAACACTTAGTTCCTGATCTAGCAGTGCTGAGTTCAGCGTAATCCCAAGACTCTGAACCAACCAAGGGCAGTTGTCCGGCAGAGAACTGAGGTAGTGCTGTTTTCTGCCAATCCATTTTCCAAATAGAATCCCCTCATTCCCCTTGGGTTTAGTTTGAGACAGATACATTTTATCTACTCTTTGGGGGCAAGGGCTGTGGTTTTGCTCTGTATTTGTATAGCACCTAGCACGATGGGGTAGTGGTCCGTGGGTAGGATTCTTGGGAATTCTAATAACACAAATAACGTTAAGTGGGAGACAGCACTGTCTGCCTGGAATGAAAAGGGCACCTGATATCACCATGTGGCTGGTATCATAGCCCATGTTGTCTCTGACAGCATCTGAAAGTTGTATATGTAATTAAATAGAGCAGTGACTGGACTGAGCATTAAGGAGCTCTGCATGCCAGAGCTCTGGGAAAAATAAGCAGTTCCCTATCAAGGGATGTGTTGGATAGGAATAAGCATAACCAGCTTAACATGAATCCTCTTTACGGTCTATGTCCTCCCAACATTGCAAGAAAGCATATAATGTGAAAACATACACCAAAAATTCCTTTCTGACCGGGTGATGTAAAAAGCACTCAAGCGTTCCATCAGCTAACTCCCAGGTGAATTGGTGATGCTAGTCCCTGTCAGTGAAAGTGGTTTTATAAACAGGTAAGGTCCAAACAAGGAAAGGGCAGAAAACTCATCTATGCACCTGGAGACACCTAGCAGACTGTGCATAACCCTGGTTAGTAATCCTTGTCACACTCAGAAAAAGGCAATGTCAGGCAGTGGGGATTAGCTTGCTCAGGCATAAAGATATAAGTGATTATGCAGTAAGGAAGGGGTGTGTAAAATACTGTGCCACAGTCTCCCCAGAAAGGAGCAGGTGACATGGAATAGGAGCAGGATTGGGGTGCTGTAGGGGTCATGGATGTCTGGCACAAGTACAGATTGTGGCAGTACTGAACTCTCAGCCAGTATAAATCAGCTGCTGTCACCAGCACTACTCTGAACTCCTGTGACTTCAGAGCACAGTACCGCACCCTTCTATTGCTCTGTTATCTCATGCGACATATCACTGTGCTTTGAGGGCAGAACAAGTCAGACAGAAGCACCTTAGCTCCAGAATGTAAAAGATAGAATTGAACTGTGTGCCACATCACTGGTGACAGATACTAAACAAAGCAACAGAAAACTGACATCCAAGAGGATATAGTAATTGTCCCTTGTGAAGAGAATTGATCACAATCCAGAGGTCCATTAGCTGCTAACTCAAAGCTCAACAGTGAACAGCATGCATCCAAAACCAAACAAGTTCAAATGGATTCAGTGCTTGTGCTAGCCCACTGGAGGCCCTACACAGAACTATTCCCCTCCCCCCCACCAACACATACTAATATTTATTAGGTGGGCTCTAGAGCTGCTTGGGCAATTTCCCTTGTCATCGTGAAACTAGTTTATTTCAAACATGTAGTGTTTTCTCATAAGCAATTCATAGGCTGCCACCTAGCCCAGGGCACAGGCTTAATTAACCCAGAACACACAAGATACAAGCAACTGACTTCACTTCTACTTTTTGTATAAACATCTTTACAGAGCTGTGCAACACAGCATATATTTTCTATCAGTGGAGTTATGCTTCTGCTGCACATTATGGAGAGAAGCAAAGGAGTGACAATTTCAGACAAATGCGAGGGAAAGCTCAGGGAAAGGGGAGTCAAGGCTATTTTGCTTGCTTTCCCTCTTTGCAGAAGTTCCACTCCCTACTCCCAGTACTAATGTATGTCTAGGGCTTAATGGGAAACCAGGGGATGTAGGTGGATAAAGGAGAGAAGACAGCTCAGGAGTTGTTACACCACACAGCTTGATCCCCTAGAGCAGTGGTTCCCAAACTTTAATAGCCTGTGAACCCCTTTCACTAAAAAGTCAAGTCTCACAAACCCCTTCCTAAAAATGAATATTTCCAGGGATTTTCTCCCTTACCTGAGTACAAATTATAATAGCAGAGATCTTGGAAATATAAAAATTGTTATCATAACATGCTCATTACACAGTATCTATAAATAATTATTATTTATAGTTACAGTATTTTTATTACGTTATGAAAACAGCAGCACTCTTCCAAGATCTCACTTTCTTAGCTTGTATCACTTTGAATAAGCCTGTTATATGCCAAGACTCCTATGTTTCATCAAGGAGTATCAGATGTGAAACAGCAGGAAGGGATTTAAGAAGCCAGCTCAAAGAGTTCCTCCTACACAAGCATTCAGGTCTTGGGCAGTCCAGGCAAACAGCACACATTACAACAAAGCTTAAACTTGTTCTTCATAATAATTGTAAAAACAATACTAGATGCTTATTTAATTTGAAAGACAGCAACAAAATATCCACCTCCCTTTCTATTTCATAAAAGGAGTCTTGAGGTTTAAGTCTCCTCAGTGTGATAGATATGCTTGCTTTGATCTGCTTAGCTCTTGGAAGTCCAGGGGCCCTGGGCTGCTGGCCCAGGCTGCCCGGGATCCCTAGGGACAGCTCTGTCTGCCATTAGGGAATTTTTTCGCGAGAACCCCCTGCAACATTTCATGAATCCCCAGGAGTTCACAAACCCCAGTTTGGGAACCACTGCCCTAGAAAACTTTAATTTCCTGCTATAGTTGACCACAGAACTTGGTATTAAATGAACAATGCAAAGTCATGGACTGAAAACCAGCAGCGACATGGCCACAGACCCAGCTTTAATGCTCATGAGGAGCTCAGACGTGTGCGTGGATGAGCAGATACTCTGTGTAGATGCCCCAAGACAGTGGTGTCCAATATGTTCGCCACTAGCCACATGTGGCTAATAGGCTATTGAATTGTGGCTAATGCATGTGGCTTTTTTATAATGTGGCTAATAAGAAATATTCAAAACCACAAGTGTGGCTATGTAACAGGGTGCCGGCCAAGAGGCTCTGAGCCAGCCCGTTGGCTCAGCTCCTGCTAGCTCGGCTCCCATCAAGGGGAAGTAATTGGAGCTGACAAGATGTGGCTCATTAAAGGGCTTACAGGAAATCACCTTTGAGCTTTATGGGCCAGGAGGCTTATAAAGCTGGCAGGAAGGAAGGGGGCGGGGGGCGGGAGAGAAGAAGAGGAAAGGGAGGAGCCAGGGGCTGCTGTTCCCTGCTAGCTGTAGGAGCTAGCTGTCCCCCAAGTGGCTACCAGAGTCATATTGAAGTGTACAGAGCCGTATATTGATGGTGGTGGGTACTGGTACAGGGAAATAAAGGGCATTGGTTTTGCAAAAGAGTGGTCTCCAACTGATTTGTGCCACGAGCAGCGAAGGGCTCGTTTACAGGCTAGCAGTGTGGCTAGCATCGAATTTTTATTGGACACCGCTGCCTAAGATCTGCAGGCTTGGGTCAAGATTCATCACTGATTCTTGTGTGTAGCTTTGCTTCCATCCGTTTGCACCTAAAGGGAGACTATGTTGAGATCAGTGACCTTTCCTGTAGATACACTTTGTGACTTTTTTTTACTTTCTCAGGCTTTTTCCACCGGGCCTGAGAATTGCAGAAATAATTTCTACCTCTTTTTCCTTTTATGTAAATGCTGGAGTTTGGGAAAGGTGAGTGTCTGACAGCCTTAGAAAGAGACATCCTCTTGACCCCTCAAACAAGTGCAGCGTAGTCAGTAACACCAGCGCAAGTTCTGCAACACCACCTCAACTCTGCACGCTGTCATCTCTAGGGTTATTTAGTCCTTGGAATCTCAACTGAGATTGATCCCAATTGTAGGTTTTAGGGTGCAATAGCCCCATCAGACTCATTTCTAATGAGGCATTAAACAGCTAGTAGCAACTTGTGGTTACTGCTCATCTTGGCTGCATTTAAACTAGTTATCTAGGGGAGAAAAGCACTCTGATCTAGCTTGTCACCAATCCGGAGGCATCAAGCAACCTAGTAAAAAAAAACAACCTTTTAATGGGTCCCCTTCATTCCTCAGTTATCAAAGGATGCCTGGACTGTCTGACTGTTTTATGAATGTTATTCAGACACTTTTTTGGGTGTAGTTTGTATTTGTAATAATAATATTTTTCATCACCATGTTTGTACTAATGCCCTCATTTTATTTCTCTCCTGACTCCTGGGATATAAAGCATTCCCTGGAAGGCAGAATGTCATTTTTATCTCTAGGCTTAAATTGTTTGCCTGTCTTTTGACTACTATGGAGAGTTGTCATTTTAATCCCAAAACACAAGTCTATCCTACGCTGAACCTCCCACTGCTCGATTGCTAACAAAAGTGAAGCTGTTTTTCTTGTCACTAAAAATGTGCTCTCAATAGTTCACTTTCAGCAATAAGCAGGCAGCAGTCTCCCTACAAGTGCCTTGTGTCACAGAGCAATAATTTTCAGAGTTTGCTTTATCTAGAGGAACTTTTGTGGGAGGGGAGGTATCTCTCAAATGTCATTCACTTAGCACAGACAGCCAATAACCTTTCGCTTGTTTTTCATATTTTCCCTTGTCACGTTTGCTAACTATTGGACATATTTGTGTTTAATGATATTTGGCACTTACTGAGCATCTGTCATCCAAGAATCTTTCCTTTGTGAGTGGCCAAGCTCTTTGAGAACATCAGTTGGGAGGCATGAGAGATGTCTGAAAGCACTTTATAAACATTAATTAAACATGGCAACCCCCTGATTTGGTAGTTAAACATCTTACAGCCAGGCACTCGAGCTTGAGGTGTTGTTCCCAGCTCAGGTAAATGGATGGGTCCTAGCTGTGATAGAGCTAGCACACTAAAAATAGAAGTGTAGTTGCAGCAGCATGGATGTTGGGGGAGGCTAGCTGCCCCAAGTACAAACCCAGCTGGGATCCTAGGTAAGTACTGAGGCAGCTAGCCCATCCTGCCACCCAGCCTCTGTGGCTACTCTGCTTTTTCTCACACACACTAACTTAATCAAAGCTAGTATGTGTCCATCTACCTGAGCTGGAAATTACATCTCCAGCTCACACGTAGATGTACCTTGAGATTCAGAGGACTATAAATGTCTTCATGAAGGTCACATAGCAATCCAGTGGCAATCAAACCTGATCTTGTTGTAAAGTCAACATTCTGTGACATCGCCTCCATTTCCATGGTAATTGGCTATGACATCAGGTTTACAAAATCTTTTGTAAACCTGTATATAGCACTTTAACTAGAAGAGTATACAATTACATTGGAGCAACTAATTCACAGCAAACCATTTATGTGATTTATTTCATCCCCTTTTTCTACTCACAGATGTTGGTTTCTTGAATATATCAACAATTGTCCTTTAGGCTGACTGCAAATGTTCTAAATTTGAACTTTGTTGCTTAGTTGTGATTAGTGAGATCAAATTATGTGGTTTCTTGACTGGATGAATGCACAAATACTTCCAGCATCACCAATGAAATTCACAGAAATTTGCTCTCTGGGAATATTTGGGTCAGTAAATTTGCCTATTTATTCCAGATCTGGTACTCCTCTTTAGAGAGGTCAGTGGGATAAGCTATGACTACCTAGGAAACCCCTTACAATTTAAAATGGAGCTTATCATTTTAACATAGTTTTCAATACACTCCAGATACAAAGGACAACTTCCTGGACCTATTGAAGTCAATAGCAATACTCCCACTGACTTCAGTGGGGCCAGGTTTTCACCAAAATTGTACTGAGTGACAGGCACCTGACTTAAAAACTCTTTACTGTAGGAGATCAGGATGAACTTGCCTATCTCATGAGTCATCCATTTGTTATTGCCTCTGCTAAGGGAAGAGTTGTGCATTTTGGGTAGTGATGCCTTTTCCCTGTTAATACAAATGCATACACTACCAAATGATTAGGCTGCCTATATCCCATGGTGATTGGTGCACTCTCAATATGTATGTAGATATGGAAGTGTTGAAGGAAATTTCAGGATTTCAAACTTGAGGCACTGGTAATCCAGGAAAGGTGAGGAATTAGGAAGAAAGATACAAAGTTCTGTTTTTTGACATGTTTCCTTAAAGAAAGCAGCAGTATATCCAAGAGGAAGTATTGGAAAACAGGAAGAGATGTGACCCAGGACAATAGAAGTAGATTTGACAGTCATGAGAAATGGAGACAGTGGTCAGTGGATAAGATCACCGACAGGTAGAGTGTAACTGGGGAAGAGGAAATATTCAAGTAGAGACCTCACAAAGAAGAAGAAAGGGAGGGCGGACCCACGTTGTTTGACCCTGAATGAAAGCCTTTCTTTGAAATAATTAGGGCTAATATTTTTCTAAAAATATTCATGCAATTTTATACTTAATGCTTCAAATAGCTAGTTAGACACTTTGTTAGTCCTTTTCACATGTAATTATTATGAATATTAGTGCTGATATACAGAAGTGCACCCAATTTTTGCTCAAGCAATTGTACCCACATTTTTTTTAAATGTGGGTCTCGGTGCTCAGGAATATTCTAATTTCCTGTCTATTCCCTTTCTTTGCATTTGAAACAGGCATGCTTGACAAATGTTAGTGTGTGTCTGGGGAAAATGGCAGAAAATAAATGTTTGCATGGCTGGTATGTGTGTATTTGCCTCCAACAATATTCTATTAACTTCTTTTCTGTAGAGATCATTAAAAAAATGAGAGAGATGGCACTAGAAAATTCCTTGTGGCTGAATATGACCTGTTCTTTTTCAACAGGACAAAAAATGTAATTCTCAGAACACCATGCTTGCTTGCCTGCCTTCCTTCTTGTATTCAGGAAGGGGACAGAGCAAACTAAAACATAATCACCGTGACATGTTCCAGTGTTATGCTGAGAATAGTGCAATTATGATAATATGTCTTTATTATTTTTTCACACCGAGCATGCTTTGGAAAATCCATCTATTATTTGTATGTGCTGACTGAGAGAGGAGCAAATCACATTTTTATTGAAAATAAATGATACCCAGGGACTGAAATTTTCACTCTTATAAGGTTTAGAACTTACTACTTTGAATCTCCGAACACAGTCAAAACAGCTTTGCTGGAGTGTGAAGGACCAATAAAAGTCTTGCAATCTACCAGTGCTATGAATGACTGCTGTATGCAGGAACATGGGAGAACAAGTATCTAAGGGTACTGCACATTTGTTTACAGCTGCCATGGTAGAGAGAAATCAAACCTTAAAATCATGTCATTCTGATTGCCATCTTTCTTTCCTATCCCTCACCTACCTGTCCCAGCTGAATTCTGACACAGGTTTTGTGGATGCTATCTCTTTCTTCTAGCAGTAAGAACCAGTGCTATAAGCAGTCTCAGAATGTATTGGAAACCCAGATCTCAGATGCAATACCAAGATTGTTCTGCCTTTCAGAGAGGTTGAACATTCACAATCCATTGGCAATTAATGGGAGCTGCAGGTATTTAGTACCTCTCAAAATCAAGCCTTTAATTTGTAAGCTGCATAATTTAATGAAATCATCTGGTAAAATCATGTCCAGGGAGAAGAGAGACAAAAGCGAGATGGCAGTCAGAATCAGAACGTGGTTTTGAGAACCAACATATCCTGACTGTCTGGAGCTAGAAACTCTGCAGAATAAATACTTTCAGGGAACAGTAAAATTTCCAAACCAGGGGTTAGTGATTAGAAAGGGAAAATTTGAATTGCAGATGGCATGCACCCACTTTTGTCACCTTGATAAAGTTTGGCATTTCAGAGCCAAATCCCAGCCAACTGTCCAGAGTGATCAAGGCAGTTGGGGATGGCTAAATCCAACAGGCAAGGCTTGGGAACTATGTGGAGCAGGTGCTGTTTCATCATGTGGAAGTCATGGTCCACTGCATAGTCCACGCCATATCAGATTTGTTGATAATAGATGCAGTACGATTTCAGAAACACCATTGCCATAACCTTCTCTACTAGTGTCTTTTCCTCAGTGGGGCTGTGAAGGGAGAACTAACAAGGAACTTAACACCTGGAGTCGTGCAGGGGAACTGCATAAACCCTCCATTTCTAGCAACCTCTGCCTATCCCACAACTGCCACCACTACCACATAGTGAAACACTGCAGCCCTACTGCAGTTGAGGCCTTCTGTGGCCATTAAGAGAGCAGGAAAATCTGGCTTTTACAGAATGCCGGTATCTAGATGTCCTACCCCTATCATTTCCAAGTGCCTCACAATAAGCAGGAAAGTATTAGCTCAGTTTGAGGTGATTTGGCCCATGTCACACAGGAAGTCTGTGATAGATGTGGAATTGAAACCAGATCTCCTGAGTCCTTGATGAGCGGCTTAACCACTGATCCATCCTTTCTTTCTGGAGAGCTTAGTTTAAATATGTGCCAAAGATACAGGGAAGCAAGATGCATTTCATTTTCTTCCTAGGCAATCCAGGACAATGGGCTTCACTCTGCTGTTGGACTTTATGTCCAAAGGACACAAGTCTTTTGATGTTATATAAATTGTCCAGTTAGTGTTTCTTTAACTCTGACTCTTCATTTTATTAATGCAGTCTTAGGCTGGCATAACTATATACAGAGATAACAGATAAACAAGTTGGCTTTACTTTTAACACATAATGGTACTTTCAATATTTCATGGGATTCTGATAGCCTGACAGCCTGTGAAAGGGAAATATGATCCTTGCCAATTTGGATATATCTTGGATTTATCTTCATCTGGAGTCTGACATGAATTTCCAGAACACTTTTATCTATGATTACAGCACCATTTTTTTTTAACTTCCTTCCATTGTTTCAAAGGAAAAGGCCACAAAACAACACATTAAAAGCTCGATAAATTGACTTATGCACAGGTGGAAATTAAAATCAAATTATGCATAGTGGATAAATTATGTACCAATTCTGTGTGTGTGTGTGTGTGTGTGTGTATATGTATATGTATATATATATATATATATATATATATATATATATATGTAACTCTTTTTCTGACCAATTGTTGATGATGTATTCCCGAGTCCCAGGAATGTATTATTTGCAAATATTCACCAAATAATTTGTAAATATATTGCAGCCTATGCATTGTTTACAAACAGTTCATTTCAGCTGTTCACTATATTACTCGTGGTGCATAGTTGGTCACTTAAATGACCAAATGTGCTTTCTCCTCCTTGTTTGGCTGGTTGAAAGTTTTTAAATGAGAGAACAATGAATGCTGAAGAATGAATGCTACTCATGAGAGGATATTTTTGTGCCTTCAAAAAAATAAAATAAAGTAAAATTATTAAAATAAAATACACCACCTTTAACTCTCTATCAATTTAGTTACCATTGAAATAGTTATGATGTCACAGAAAATTGTGCCTGCCAAGGATGAATAAACTTTAGAAGCTGGTGTCTTCTTAAGAAACAAATATCTAGTTTTATGTTTCAGTATTGTGAAAGAATAGTGAAAGAGAGAAAGAAGAGATCTCTTTCAGAAAACAATCTTGTTTCTAACTGGGATGGATTGTTAGCTTTACATGGGGTACAGTGGAATTTTTAAATACCTTATACGGAATCCTATGGCATAAAGTAAAAACTGTTTCCCACATTTGCAGCACTCCAAACTTTCGAAGGTATGTTTCTGTTGTTGTTTTTACCAGTCATTGATGTAGGGACAACAACAGAAAATAAAGTGGGAGAGCAATCTGGAAGCCAGGCTTTCTGTGAGCTAATGCTTTTGGTGTTCCGGCTGAAATAGATTACAAATATCAGTACATGTCAATGAGCTAGGAAAGGAAGTTGTTCTTGGCAGCAACTCTCACTGGGTGGAGGATAAAGATGATATTCTACTGCTGAGTAGGAAAAAAACATACAGAGTCAGTAGATCAAATTTCCAGGCTTCTGTTGTGGGGAAGGTTATAGCAATATCCCTTCTACAGCATTTTCACTGGAAATCACTGTAATAAAGAAAGAAAACAGTGGCAGGGCAACATGTGACTATGATAAATAAAAGTAAATAAAAAAAATCAAATGATTTAGTTCTTGCTCAGATAAAATTCTCATTGAAGTCAGTGATAGGAGTAATGCATGGTAACAATAGTGTCATGGTCAATAGTGCTTGTTATATTATCTTTAATATTATCACTGACAAATATTTAATGGGATTAAATCTGTCTTCTGCTCTAGATTTCTATGCCACCAGTATGGCATAAACTTCAAAGAAGTTCTAATAGATATTTGATTTCTGATTAGGAAATTTCATTTTAAAACAACATATCACATCAGTTTTATGGTCTCCCTTTGCTTCCTATTTGATCTTTGCTTTCTGAAACATATTCCCATCAATTTAATGTTCTTGTTCTGTTCCTTTACCTTCAACTACTGCTGAGCTAGCCCTTTCAACACGGCAGTACCCATCTATGCTTCCTACACAGGGCTTATATGACACTGGTCCCAGTCCTGCAAAAGGCTCAGCACTCTCTGTGCCCATTGAAATCAATGGGAGTTGACCCATGCAGAACAACTCACACCATACCGAACACCCTTGCCCTGCCCCTTCTTTGAGGCTCCACCCAGCTCACTCCATCCCCCCTCCCTCCATTGCTCGCTGTCCCCCACCCTCACTCACTCGCTCATTTTCACCACGCTAGGAAAGGTCCCTTTTCTACCAGGTGTTCCAGTTGAAAATTGGATACCTGGCAATCCTTGCAGGATTACACCAAATAATGTATATAAGCAAACTCTCTCTCTCTCTCTCTCTCTCTCTCTCTCTGTGTGTGTGTGTTAGGAGTTACCACTTAGACTTTCACTTGGAAATCAAATATGCAGAGAAAAACCCTTTTCTTATTTGATTAATCAAAGCACGTATCCATATGTTTAATTTCATCCCTATTTGGCAAATGATGAAAGCTGAGTATACACATAAGTGCTTTGCTGAATCAGGACCTAAGTACCCATCTGTGTAGTGAACAACTATAACTGAAAGGGGTGTACGTGTGTATCTCTCTCTCACTTGAAATCAAATACTAGTGGCAGAACCCTGAGTTATTCAGTGGCTAAAGCACTGGCCTTGCACCCATAGTACTAATGTTTAAATCTAGTTTCTACTAGTAAGTGAAATGAGTTTGATGCTTGTAACAGATATCTGCCCTTTAAGGGCTAGGAGGGCCAGGTATACCCAGTCCCATTTAATTAGCACCACTGTGCCACACTTGTGCTGGGTGTAGGTCTTAAAAAGGGATGAAAAGCGGTAATGAGGCATTGTCTGGGGAGACTAGTTAAACTGGGTTGGGTCTGGGTCAAAGGAGTGGTGCTAATTCCTGCAGTGAGCCCTTGGAATAAGGGACTAGGCTCTAAGGTGACAGTCCTGGGGCTAGTAATCCGCACAAGGAACAGGGAAGTGAAGAGAAGCCCAGGAGGGGTGGAAGACCAGTGTCCAATATGTTGCACTTAGATTCCCAGCAGGAAAAAGCCTGTGAAGTCAGTGCTCTGATAAGAGTTGAGCCCCAGGGAGTGAAAGACTTTGTTGGTTAACTTGGGATTGTCATCAAAGGTGGTGTTTGTTTGGGGACTTTGAGTGCCCTGAGTGGACTGAACTCCTAAGTAACTTGGCTGGAGGATTAGGCCATAGAAGACCCAGAGTGCGGTGACCAACAGGAGGAGGTAAACAAGGCAAAGGCCCAGCAACCCCACATCAGCCACTGAATTACTTCTATGCAGGTATGGCTCTCTCTGGGGTGAGACCCTATACCGATTGTTTACAGTGATTATATTTAATTTATAGCTATGACTATACCCAGTGTGTAGGAATCCCCATTGTACAGTCACCTCTTATACATTATTAACTGTCTTTACCCTGTTTTCATTTGTGACTTAAAACATAAGGCTAGTATTTTTTTTATGCAAGTTTCTAAAGGTATATTCATTGTGCATGTGAATTCTTATTGATGCTCTTCTAATATCGACAATATGTTTACATCCTCACAGTTAATATGAGCCGAGTAGACACTTCAGCTGCTAAACTAAAATATTGATCTTATTGGGAATGGTATAATATGATGAACATCAGTGGTACATAATCTCTGTCTTCATGTCAGTTTGCAGCATCATTTATTTTTCAATTGCATGGTGTGACACAAACTTTGGGGGCTTCACAGCATTTAAAATAACACTATCTAATACAAACTTCTAACCAGACTCACTAATTTTTTTTAAGCTTACAAACCCCCAGTTCAGTTCAATTTCCATGCAGTCCAAACTCTTGGGCAACAATACCACTGCCTAGTACAGAGATGCCACATTGTTTGAATAGGATAATATATACTCTCTGGTATTTATCTTGTAAATAAGAGTTTGGATTATATACTAGTGAGTGAACATATGTATATTTAGTTAAAATAGGCATTCTGTATCTTTGGAAATAAATATTTACCATTTATAGAAGTTTCCATTATAAGCAGTGTGATACCAAATTACATTAAAATATTAGGAACATTAGGAACATGGGGCTACTTAGTACCCATGAATATTAGCATCTCCTCCTTTGCATTATTTAGGGTTCAAAAAGACTTAGGTTATAAATATGTAATAGAATGTTTAAAATCTAATTCTTAATGTTCAAAGTCTAGAACAGCTGTTTCAGTGAAAAACATTTCTGCATTCTTATTACAAGAAACTGCACAATGCAACGGACTCTTCTGCTGTCTCTGCATATTCCATTCAGGTGCATAACTGAGATGGATCCAATTACTGTCATAGAAAAAGGATTTTAATGAATTGCAGAATCTTGCATTTTTCCTCTCTATAAAGCACATGAACTGCACATTTTCCCCAAGATACTTACTGTTTATAGCAGGTGGGAGAATTGTTCTATGATAAATAAAAGTTTACCATAAACCACTCATATACATAATTTAAAAATCAGAATTAAGGATAATTTAAAAAGCAGTTATTGTGGACACAGCAGTGCCTCACCTCATACAACATGAAATGGGGGAAAAAGGTCAAGATCAGATTTTTAAATATTTATAACTGAGTTTGGAAATTATATTCTGGATTATTTAGATGGTAATTTGAAGGAAATTCCTGTTTACAAGATAACCACAGCCTCAACTGGGGAGGGGGAGTGGGTGGAGGGTGGTGAGAAAGATGGTTGAAGTGTTGATTGCCCTAATGCTGATTTATATTCAAACCTCCAGACATGTACCATGTGATTGCAGCTGTTGCAGCCATCTTGGTCATAGTTAGCAATAGATCGGGGTGGGCAAAGTATGGCTGCCCTAGCTCCCAGCTGGGAAGGCTAGCTCCTCCTCTATCCTCTACTGTTTTCCCCTCACCCTGTATCCTCAGCGCGCTGTGCGAGCAGTACTCTAGGGGTTGGGACTGCACGCTCCAGTGAATCAGCGTGTCTGGCTCTGGGCCAGACACGCTGCTCTGAGCGGTGTGGTAAGGGGACCGAGGCTGGGAATGAGGGGTTGGATAAGGGCCAGAGCGTCTCGGGGGGCAGTTAGGGGATGGGAAATGGGGGTGTTGGATAGGCTGTGGGAGTCCCAGGGGGTCTGTCAGGGTGCAGGGGTGTGGCTAGGGGCCGGGGAAGTCAGGGTACAGGGAGCAGGGGGGTTGGATAAGGGGTAGGGTTCTGGGGGGTGATTAGGGGCAGAGGGTCTCTGGAGGGGGCGATCAGGGAATAAGGAATGGGGGGGCTTAAATAGGGGGTGGGGTCTTGGTGGGGGTGTTTAGGGGTAGGGGTCTCTGGAGGGAGTAGTCAGGGGACAAGGAGCAGAGGGATTTGGATGGGTCAGGGATTCTGAGAAGAGCAGTCGGGGGCAGGAAATGGGAGGGGGTCAGATAGGGGGCAGGGCCAAGCTGTTTGGGGAGGTTCAGCCTTCCCTATCTGGCCCTCCATACAATTTTGAACCCTGATGTGGCCCTTGGGCCAAAAAGTTTGCCCACCCCTGCAATAGATGGAGGGCCTGAAGTTACAAGACGGTAAAGATGTGTTATAGACAAGCTTCCTGTCAGACTCTGTTTAATGACACACAACGATGATAGAATCTGTTTGATAGAAAGTTATGTAGGATCTGAAGGTTCCAGGGTATTGGAGATAAACCGAGGCAGCAGAAGAAAAACTGGTATAGATCCTTAAGCCTACGGTCTGTAAGAGATAGTTACAGTAAGATCAGCCTTGTATGTGCTAATGAGATGCCCAAGCAGATGTGGTTATGAAGTACTTTTGTATCAGCAGATTGGCTCAACAGTAAAACTTCCAAGGGGAGTACAAAGTAACACTGATGCAGTGTCCCTTGCAAGAGGAAAGAATGAGGTTGCAATGAATTAGAAGGAGATTCTTTATTCAGGGTGCTAGAAACATACAGATCCTCAGTTTGCAAGCTGAAGAACACCGCTTATTCTATTCAGTGTCACCGTGCATTGTCTGTCTAAATCTGGACCCAGATAAACAATCCTGGAATGAGGATGGTTCTGACTATATTACATAGAAGAAAATTTTCACATAGTGACTGAAACTTGAAATGATAATGACCCCCCAGGAACTTACTGTGAAATATCTAATATGTAAGATATGACCCTCTTTCTCCAGTTGAACTCATTTCAGGAGGGGCCTAGTTTAGTGAGATACCTAGGGCTTAGGAACGCAAGCTGAAAGCAGGCTGCTACCCAGACTAACAGATGCATGTAACAATTGCTTCTATGCATGCTCAAGCAAAGATCTTTCCTACAACTCTTGCTGCATCACTTGCAATCATTGAAAGCAGTAATAGTAGGTTTACCAGAAAGCAACTGTGAAAAAACAGGATGGGATAATAGCCGCCTGTATAAGAAAAAGTCCCCAAAAGCATGTGGACATCTGGTCACCCTAAGTAGTAGTGATCTGTCTAAGAATTTCTAGCCACATGAACTCAACTTGCTTTATTTATTGCCAACAAAATATAATCGTTGAATATTTTTGAGATGTAACTGGATGTCTTTGTCTGTCCTGTGGATGAAATGAGAAGTTGAGGAGGCCAGAACTGCTGTGAGCATATGCTGAGTTCTGAGGGCAGCAGCCAAAGTGCAGGGATTATTATTCTATGCAGGGAGTGAAAATTAATGTACATTTGAGAATCAACAAATGCAGATGGTGCAGGGAGGATTACGTTCCTGTGTCCATTCCATTCCAATATAATTTCTTCTTAACAATGACTAGAATGTATAGGTAATTCAATGTACAATAATATCAAGGGTATGAGAAGGAAAGTGGCAAGGACACATCGTCTAAACATCCAAACTCTTCATGCAGCTAGAGACATCCCCAGGCAGCACCTGCCACCTCTTGAGGGGTGACAAGCAGCCTTATCTCCCACAAAGAATACTTTGGGTCAATCTTATTCCCCCCCAGTTTCTTTCTCAAATCTCTATAACCTGGGCCCATCACTGTATTAACTACATTACGTACTGCAAATTACAACAGATTCAGTCATTCTCCCAGGTCCAGTGCACTCTGTGTATGGGGCTCCCTTGGACCGCAAAGGAAGGTAGGAGTCAACTACCTTTGTTCTTTCCCAGAACTCTGCTACTTCCTCTCCACAGTATCCTTACAGGGAGAAGGTGATTAAAGGCCACGTCTGGAGTACTGTGTCCAGTTTTGGGCTTCACACTACAAAAAGGATGTGGAAAAATTGGAAAGAGTCTAGTGGAGAGCAACAAAAATGATTAGGGGATTGGAACACATGACTTAGGAGGAGAGGCTGAGGGAACTGGGATTATTTAGTCTGCAGAAAAGAAGAATGAGGGGGGATTTGATAGCTGCTTTCAACTACCTGAAAGAGGGTTCCAAAGAGGATAGATCTAGACTGTTCTCAGTGGTAGCAGATGACAGAACAAGGAGTAAAAGTCTCAAGTTGCAGTGGGGAAGTTTTAGGTTTTAGGTTGGATATTAGGAAAAACTTTTTGGTGAAGCACTGGGATGGGTTACCTAGGGAGGTGGTGGAGTCTCCTTTCTTAGAGGTTTTTAAGGTCAGGCTTGACAAACCCATGGCTGGGTTGATTTTGTTGGGGATTGGTCCTGCTTTGAGCAGGGGGTTGGACTAGATGACTTCCTGTGGCTCTTCCAACCCTGATATTGTATGATAATGTATTTCAACAAACAATTTTTTCTATGATAAAGAGGTTGGAGGGGTCCATACATGTTGTCTCTCATTTTACTGCCAAACCCAGTGGGAAATCTTGCAACCTACAAACTTCACAGAGAGTCTTGGCAATGAAAAAGGACACTTCAAGGAGAGGGTGCAGGCCCCCACCTGGGCAGGTTCTGGTGTTTTGACTGGGAGCTGGATTGGGTGTAAGGGGCTCAGGGTTGCTATGAAGGTGCAAGGACTCCACAGCAGACTCGTGGCTGCAGCTGATCTGTAGTCCTGGAGCTGGGCAACCTCCTCCCCCTGAGAAAATGGCTATGCTGCATTTTCCTCTTTGTAGAACTCTATCTTTTGCTTGCCTGTGGGAGGGAGGTGAGTTCCACACCTAAATATTATTTACTATTAACTTGATATCAGAACCATTTGTGGAATTAAAAAAATCCCATTATTTTTACATTGGCATAGTGCAAAATACTATTTTCCCAGCTTATTTGTAGTGTTAGTGTGTATCTTTCTATGCTGTAATATGTACAAAAGCAGTAAAGACATTGCAATAAATGCTATGGGCTAGAAGGCAAATAAATTGTTGGACATATTTTTCTACTATTAATCCGGAACACCAGAATGCTGTTGGAGGAGGCAAGAAATAGATAAACATATATATTTTCCCTCTAATTTATTCTTTTAGTCCCCATTTCTGGCTATACTTTAATATCTTTGTTAAATGTTAGTGATTGTATTCTGTCTTTGCCGATGTTCTGTTGGGGAAGGGGGATTGAAAAGGGCTGATTATTTCTTTTAATTGCACAGGGAAACATTTACATTATGGCATTAGAAACTGTCTCTTAGCTTCCTATTTTATAAGTCTAGTTTCCCTCTTGCAGCTCAACAGACGTTGTTCTCTTAAGACTCCATGTAGTAGAAATGTGGTACGTAAGCTCCATGTAGTAGAAATGAGTTCAAAAAACCTTCCAGCACACTTCTTCATCCTACCAAATTAACTGGTAGAACAATGATTCCCTAACTTTTTTAATGTTACCTGTTATCTCTTCTCCTTATCCCTGCTGCTTAGCTCTGAATGGATTTCACTTTGCAGCCCAACAGGAAATGCATGCTGCACCACTAGTGGTCCATTGATCACATTTTGGGAACTACATCAGTAGACAGATGCCTGAGGCAGTGCATGAGTCTGGGTATTCACCAGTCTCCTCACTATGAACCTTCAAGCCACTGTGCATTATTATATATGGCCAAGAGGACGATTTGTCTGGCTATAGAAATTAGGGCAGGAGGGTTTGAAGTTATCCAAAGGTGCTTGCCATGAATATAGCTCTTCACTGCTCAGATCTCCTCTTCACCAGCAATATTGGGTGGCCTCTTAGCAGCCTATTTGCCTGGCTCTGTGTCCTCTAGCAAATTGTTTGGCCCATTTAATGAAGTCAGAGGTGCCATGGGACAATGGGTTGCGGTGGGCAGTTTGCCTAATGCTGCCATGACCCCCCTCTTCTATGACAGCACTGCCATATTGCTGCCACATGTCCCATTTGCTTGACAATACCTGTTGACACTTATTTGCCTGAATGAGTCAACTCAGTGCATTCTCCTGTTTATCACTCTGCATATGGCAATTACACAGTGTGTGAGCCTCGCTCAATAGGGTGATTCATATAACTGCATAAAGGGTGATTGTTGTTGGCATCTAGTGAAGGAGGTGTGACCTCATCCCTCACTGCTGTTTGACCACACAGCAGCTTTAGCAAGGGGAGATTTCTGACACCGAGCATTTGTTAAATCCCTCATTTTTATACTGGTCCATGGTCAATATTCAGTAGGAAAATAGCAGAAGGCAGTATATCTCATCATGCCCCTTGCACTTCTCCATAAATCTTGAATGGACTAACAAGAAATGTCTCTTTCAATAGCAGGCCAATAAAAGGGCAGCTAAAGGGCTTTGCAATCTCCATATTATGATTGCTTCACACCCACGGCTTTGACAGACTCTGCAGGTATTTGCTTCCGATGTTGGAGGTCAGTTTGCCATGTTCCTCCACTTGATTTCCTTATGTCGGAGAGATTTGTGCATAGAAACCATGCTGCTGGAAGTTTCTGATCACCCTCTAGAGAATCAGAAGACAATATCACTTGGGAATGAAGTCAGCCACACAGCTGACAGAAACCAAAACACAAGTTGTACTGTTGCTTTAAGTAGTCAGCAACCAGAGAGAGGCAAATTACATTGACAAATTGATTCTAGGACATATGATTCTCTCTATTGTGGAGCAATAGCCAAGGGAGGAGTGGGGGAGGGAATTGTACAATGTTTGTTCAGCAGTGGAAATACAGATGGTTGTAGAGGATACCAGTGAGAACCAGCCAGTTAGTTTTCACTTGTATTCAACAGAGAGAGAGAAATAACGTAGATGCATACAGCTAGGTGTAATCATCAGCAGGCAAGAATCAGAGGGGTAGCCGTATTAGTCTGGAATTGCAGAAGTGACAAAGAGTCCTGTGGCACCTTAAAGTCTAACTAAAGTATTAGAGCATAAGCTTTCGTGGGCTAATACTCACTTCGTCAGATGCATGCATCAGCAGGCAGTTAAGTAGCTTAGTTAATGCCATATACTTAATGGGTTGTTTCAATCCAACTTTATTTCAGAAATTTAGCACATTGATTTACTGTACATGGATCTGTTACAATCCAGTCTACCACTAATCCATTTGCTAAGGGAAATCAAGAGTTTTCTGATTAGAAATGTCCACAACTTGAATGTGGCACAAACAATTTTCTGCTTTTCCCCCACTGCTTTATCAAGCAGTAGCAGACATCTAGGGTGACCAGACAACCTGATATTCACCAGGACTGTCCCAAAATTAAAGGCTTTGTCTTGTATATGAAATTATACCTCTTTCCTCCCCTCATCCCACGTGTCCCAGTTTTTCACAGTTTTTATCTGGTCACCATATAGCTGTCTAGGACCAGGTTGGCTTCTCAGTGGAGAGGAAATCAGTGACATGTAGTTTGGGTGTAATCTAACAGTAACTTGTTCAATTTATACATAGACATCAGTCATGTAAGTGACGTGGTGACAACCTGCATGCAGGCAATTCCTTCTTTTGGGAATCTTAGCTCAACACCAATGTCTGGTTCCTAGGGAGTAACTCTGGCCCAAGAATTTACTCCATTCATAGGACTCGAAGGGACCTCAAGAGGTCATCTAGTCCAGTCCCCTGCACTCATGGGAGGATTAAGGATTATCTAGACCAGTGGTTCCCAAACTGGGGTTCGTGAATGTTACAGGGGATTCTCGGGGAAAAAAAATCCCTAATGGCAGATAGAGCTGTCTCTAGGGACCCTACGCAGCACTGGGTCACCAGCCCGGTGTCTCTGAACTTCCAAGAGCTAAGCAGATCAAAGCAAGCATATCTATCACACTGAGGAGATTTAAACTTCAAGACTCCTTACAAGAAATGGAAAGGGAGGTGGATATTTTTTGCTGTTTTTAAAATGAAATAGGCTGCTAGTATCGTTTTTAAAATTATCATGAAGAACAAGTTTAAGCTTTGTTGTAACATGCGTATTTGCCTGGATTGATCAAGACCTGAATGCTTCTGTAGGAGGAATTATTTGAGCTGGCTTCTTAAATATCTTCATGCTGTTTCACATCTGATACTCCTTGATGAAACATAGGAGCTTTGTCTTGTAACAGGCTTATTCAAAGTGATACACATTACGAAAGTGAAATCTTGGAAGAGTGTTGCCATTTTCAGAATGTAATAAAAATAGTGTAAAGATAAATATTAATTAAGTGTGTAATAAGCATGTCATAAAAACAAATGTTATATTTCCAAGATCACTGCTTTTCTCATTTAAATATTCATTTTTAGGAGGGGGTTCGAGACTTGACATTTTAGTGAAAGGGGTTCACAGGTTGTTAGATATTGGGAACCACTGATCTAGACTATCCCTGACAGGTGTTTGTCTAACCTGCTCTTAAAAATTTCCAGTGATGGAGATTCCACAACCTACCTAGGCAATTTATTCCAGTGCTTAACCACCCTGACAGGAAGTTTTTCCTAATGTCCAACTTAAACTGCCCTTGCTGCAATTTAAGCCCTATTCTCAGAGGTTAATGAGAACAATTTTTTCCTTCTTCCTCCTTGTAACAGCCTTAAAAACTGTTATTATGTGCCCCCTCAGTCTTCTCTTCTCCAGACTAAACAATCCCAGCTTTTTAATCTTCCCTCATAGGTCATGTTTTCTAGACCTTTAATCATTTTGTTGCTCTTCTCTGGACTTTCTTCAACTTGTCCACATCTTTCCTGAAATGTAGCACCCAGAAGCGGAGCAGAAGAATTTCTTCTTGTGCCTTGCCTACAATACTTATGCTAATACATCCCAGAATGATGTTTGGTGGTGGATTTTTTGTTGTTTTTTGCAACTGTTGACTCCTATTTATCTTGTGATCTACTATGACCCCCAGAACCCTTTCTGCAGTATTCCTTCCCACACAGTCATTTCCCATTTTGTATCGGTGTGCATCTGGTTGTTCCTTCTTAAGTGGAGTACTTTGCATTTGTCTTATTGAATTTCATCCTAGTTACTTCAGACCATTTGTCCAGTTTGTTCAGAGCATTTTGAATTTTAATCCTATCCTCCAAAGTACTTGCAACCCCTTCCCAAGAGAAAGAAAACCCTCCTGCTGCTCATGTAGTTCTTTCGGGCTCAAATTAACATTACAAAACACAGCACACCATACTGCATATACCTTTCCAAGAATGAACCTTTGCTCTCGTTCTAAGAAAAAGAACTTGGAAGCTACCAAGTTCACCCTCTGGTGGCACCTGCTACAACACATATCACTGTGCATTACAGAATTCCCAAGTGGGTATTTATTGTATACAAAAAACCCCAAAATATCTCTGGAGTCGTCATCTTCCTTGTAACAGAGTTCCTAAATACGCTTTGAAATATGTATTAAACATTTCCCCAAAGCTCTCACCTCTTTGTAAATAATATTGTAATAGCAGTTCAGGCATACAATCTCTTCAAATTCTGATGTGGACACCAAAAATGCCGTCCTTACAGTGACTCACTCCAGTATGCCCAAAGAGAGAGAGAGTGTGTGTGAACAGTACTTGGCAGTGATGGAGTTAAATGCCTTCATGTTAGGAAGAGAAAGGAGATTTTCTCCAACAGGATGGCATTCTCTCTATTCTTATCAGGTGAGAGAAATTCTTTCTAGTGAGGTTGATTGAGGTAGGCCAATAATAAGAATCATTTAATAATGTGGTGTTGTTATAGTAGCCAGGTGGGTTCCAGGGTATTGGACACAAGGGGAGTAAGGTAATATGTTTTATTGAACCAGGCACAGAAGCTTTCACCATAGAAGCCGATCCAATAAAATATATTACCTCACACACCTCATCTCTCTAATCATTTAATGACACAGATAAAGAGTGAAGCAGGTTTCCTCTTATTCCTTGCTAAGCTCTGCTCTGACAAAGAGTTTAGTCCCATGTGGAGGAGGAGAACTTGTCCAATACTTTTATTATGATTATTATTATTATTTAGGCTGTAAAGCTGGTTATTTGATGGTCTGGCTATAAGAGACTTTTAAATGAATTTTCTTGTGCTGATGAATTACTGGCATTTTCTGACTTCATCTGCTCATTGATTGGGTCATCTATTCTATGGCATTTACTACACTGCCCAACATAGTGCTCCAAGAACAGAGCTTCTTTTAATTCTGAACTGTCTTGTTCTTGTGGGTACTAATCAGATCTGGAGGGATACATTTTTATCATGTGTAATGAGAAAGGTTTAGTTGCACAGCTCCATTAATGTTAATGGGAATCACATGGTTAAATCACTATGCCGGAAACTTACCCCATAATAAAAACAACAAGGAATCCTTGTGGCACCTTACAGAATAACAAATTTATTTGGGCATAAGCTTTCATGGACTAGAACCCACTTCATCAAATGCATGGAGTGGAAAATACAGGAGCAGGTATAAATACATGAAAAGATGTGAGTTGCCTTACCAAGTGTGAGGTCAGTCTAATGAGACAATTCAATTGACAGCAGGATACCAAGGGAGGAAATATCAGGGGTATTCTATCTGCTACCCAAAATCTATAAACCTGGGAATCCTGGATCCCCATCATCTCAGACATTGGCACCCTGACAGCAAGATTATCTGGCTATGTAGACTCTCTCCTCAGGCCTTAGGCTACCAGCACTCCCAGCTATCTTCGAGACACCACTGACTTCCTGAGGAAACTACAATCCTTTGGTGATCTTCCAGAAAACACCATCCTAGCCACTATGGACGTAGAAGCTCTCTACATGAACATTCCACACAAATTTCATTTCATGGCAAATATGGTGGCTGAACTTTGACTTTGTTTTCACCCACAACTATTTCAGATTTGGAGACAATTTATACCTTCAAGCTAGTGGGACTGCTGTGGTTACCTGCATGGCCCCACAGTATCCCAACATTTTTATGGCTGACTTAGAACAATGCTTCCTCAGCTCTCGTCCTCTTAAGCCTCTACTCCTCTTGTGCTACACTGATGACATCTTCATCATTTGGATCTATGGGAAGGAGGCCCTCAAGGAATGCCACCAAGATTTCAACAATTTCCACCCCACCATCAACCTCAGCTTGGACCAGTTCACACAAGAGGTCCACTTGCTAGATACTACACTGCCAATAAGCGATGGTCACATAAACACCACTCTATACCAGAAACCTACTGACCACTATACTTTCCTACATGCCTCCAGCTTTCATCCAGACCACATTACATGATTGCAGGGATCTCAAACTCAAATGATCAAGAGGGCCACATGAGGACGAACGCATTGGCCTGAGTGCTGCATCAATCGCACACACACACACACACACACACACACACACACACTGCTCCTGCCCCCAGGCCACCCCTTCCATGAGGCACCACCCCTTACCCTGCCTCTTCTCACCCTGCCCCACCTCTTCTCCGCCCCCTCCCCTGAGTGCACGGCTCCCTGCTCCTCCTCCCGTCCTGGAAAGCACTTAGCACCACCAAACAGCTGTTTGGTGGTGGAAAGCACCTGGAGGTAGGTAGAGGAGTGGGGACGTGATGTGCTGTTGGGGAGAGGAGCTTGGCAGCCTCAGGAAATAACTTGGCGGGGAAGGGGGCATAGGGAGCTTGGCAGGCTACAGCAAATAACTCCGCAGGCTGCATGTGGCCCGTGGGCTGCGTGTTTAAGACCCCTGATCCATTGTCTACACCCAAGCTCTAAGATACAACCACATTTGTGCTAATCCCTCAGACAGAGACAAACACCATACAGGATCTCTATCAAGCATTCTTAAAACTACAATACGCACCTGGTGAAGTGAAGAAACAGATTGACAGAGCCAGAAGGGTACCCACAAGTCACCTATTACAAGAGAGGGCCAATAAAGAAAGTAGCAGAATCTAGCCATCACCTACAGCCCCCAACTAAAACCTCTCGAGGGCATCATCAAGGATCTACAACCTGAAGAACGATCCCTCACTCTCACAGAGTTGGGGGACAGGCCAGTCCTCGCTTACAGACAGCCCCCACAACAGGAAGCAAATACTCACCAGCAACCACACACCACACAACAAAAACACAAACCCAGGAACCAAACCCTGCAACAAACTCCGGTGCTAACTCTGTCCACATAACTATTCAAGGGACACCATCATAGGACCTAATCACATCAGCCACGCCATCGGGGGCTCATTTACCTGCATGTCTACCAGTGTGATATATGCCATCATGTGCCATTTATGCCCCTCTGCCATGTACATTGGCCAAACTGGACAGTCTCTACACAAAAAAATAAATGGACACATCTGACATCAGGAATCATAACATTCAAAATCAGTAGGAGAAAGCTTCAGTCTCCTTGGTCACTCAATAACAGACCTAAAAGTGGCAATTCTTCAACAAAAATGCTTTGAAAACAGACTCCAACATGAAACTGCAGAACTGGAATTAATTTGCAAACTGGACACCATGAAGTTAGGCCAGAATAAAGACTGTAAGTGGTTGGGTCATTACAAAATCTAAACCTAATTTCCCCAATATTAATTTCTCCCTATTGTTACTCACACCTTCTTGTCAACTGTCTGAAATTGGTCCCTCTCATTACTACTTTGAAAGTTTTATTTTTTCTCCCTTGGTATCCTGCTGTTAATGGAATTGTCTTGTTAGACTGACCTCACACTTGTTAAGGCAACTCTCATCCTTTCATGTATTTATACCTACTCCTGTATTTTCCACTCCATGCATCTGATGAAGTAGGTTCTAGCCCACAAAAGCTGATGCCCAAATAAATTTGTTAGTCTCTAAGGTGCCAGAAGGACTCCTCGTTTTTACTGATACAGACTAACCTGGTTACCCCCTCTGAAACCTTACCCCATAATGTTACTTAACACATTTTTGGTGATTTTAATTTAGTATTACCACCAGGTGGCACCAGCAGTGGATTGATGTTCAGATGTATATTATCTGCTGTACGATAAAGCATCAACATCGATTTAAGACAGAACCCTATTTACAAACATGGATTTCACATAAAAGAGGAACTGCTTTTTTTGCCAGTTGACATTGGTAAGAACTGAAATGCTGCCTGCTAATAACTAATGTCTTTCTGTGGAGCTGTATATTTGTTTGCCTGAACTATTACAAATGTGTATTTTGGTCTGTGGATGGAAGTCATCATAACACTTGCTTTTAAAAAGGAACAAAGGGTATGTGTGTGTGTCTGTGTGCCTGGCGCATAGTTTTGCTGACCCTGAATATGCAGATGTGATGCTGTAAGGGCACTAAAAGTGGAATCAGGTCAGGTCGATGGCTTCAGATAAAGTCATCAGCATCTTCTTCCCATTCAAAAAAGGCCCTTGTCAGATTATAGCTATTATAACAGCAAGCAGAACAAGGGCAATATCTGGCTACTGTAGCTTTAGCAGCGGAGTATTACTTACAGGGATAAATCCCTTATGTGGCAGACATTCTCTGAAACGATACTGCATAATAAAGCAAAGGCCTGTGTGCATTGATAAGCTGCGCTCTTGCTTTGGGTGGGGAAATCCTTCTGCATCTGAACCCAACTTCAAAAGTGACCAAGGGAAGAACAGGGGCAGTGTTTAGCTTGTGTCTCCAGGCTCAGACTTCTGGAGCATATGGTTAGAAAAATGGCAGACGGAACAGGAGAATTTTTCGAAGCTTAGAAAAAGTTAGGTGACAGATGAAGCACCAGTGTAATTGGAAGTAATACCAACAACACCCCAGATGGCACATAGATCATTGAAATTAAAGCCAAACACACACTTCTTGTCAAAGAATATATTTTTTTCTAAAAACATAAGCTTTATTGCTCTGTGGGAAATGAAATGCTAAGGTAAAAAGTCTACCGTACATGGGAATAGACAGAAAAGAGGAGATAAAGAAAAAACACAAAGGGTAAAGGCTGAAAAATCATCACTAAGAAGCAAGGAAACCTACTCTTCTTTTAGCATGAAACTGGAGCCTAGGCTGCAGGGTTGATCGCTTGTTAATAGATAAAGACACATAGAAGGAAAACACATTTGAGTAGATATAAGGCACAGCTGGAATAAAAATAAATTCCTGCAGCTCTATTTTAAACAGCAATTTCCACCTAACATCAAATAGGGGAGTTACACATCACTGGTCATGACTTTGAAAAACTTTAACTGGAAGGCAAATTGGCCACAAAGTGAGAGAACCCACAGCTTTCTGGACAGGCAATATGTAAACAGTACATGGGAGAACTATGTTTCATGAGCCTTCATTAGAGGTGAGTGAAATTAAGGCAGGTGTACATGAGCATTTATTTAAGCCACTTCACCTGTATCCGCGAAAAATGCCTTCCTGTGCTTGATCACATAATGTTCATAGTCTATCTTTGTTCTGTATTAGTTCAACAACTAGAAGAGTGACTACTATAAATCCTAGGGTCCCTGACATACAGTATAAATGTTGAAAATACAATTCCAAAATTAACTCCAAAAATTATCAAAGACACCAGTCCCTGTTGAGAACAATGAAATAAATTGCATATGGCATTTGGATTGGTAACTACTTGTGGTATGGCATCCCCCCTGCACCCTTCAAATTAGGAGACTTTTTTTTACAAAAGGGAAACTGCTAAATCTGATACACACCTTGCTGGAAAACTCCGAGGTGTTTCAAAACAAAACTTCCTTTGAGCAGCATATGTGATACATTTCAGGCAACTTAGTTTAGTTTTGGAAAAGTTAGGTCAAAATCAGAGTTATAAAAAGAAACTAGTTATGACTTCAACTATTTCAGTCATGGACTTAGCAGCTCCATAATATATTTTCCAGAGAGGAAGCAAATTCCTCTTCATGCATCCCTTGATGTAGAGTTCCAAGTAGATGTAAAAAATGCCTAGATGGTAGCACTGAAGCACTGTCAGAGTTGTTGTTCCTCTAGGGAGACAATGAAAAGGTCAATTTTAGAAGGCCCAAGCCTAACCCTTATCTCCCTACACATGACAGATCATGGAGTATTTTGGTGCTACCAATACTTTTTGCCTTCCTTGATAACTGACTTTTCTGACTGTATGGTATAGCCAGCTCTGGACAGATGGCTCAGAATTTGACACAATCTTGCCATCAAGACTGGTTGCTCCTCTTCATTGGGAGGCAGCTGGAATGAAGAGCTTCCTTATCTCTGGGAACTTTGAAGACAGGTTTCTCCAGTCCTTCCACACACAAGGATGGGTTTCCACTGCAAGAGAGAGAAATCCATCCTTCTTTGCCTCTATATGGCAATTACCAACTAGCAAATATTTTTTTCATGTTAGAGTTGACAGAAATAACTCCCTTATCTGTAAACCTGCATGGAGTTCAACAGAGCTTAATTACACTGCTGTAGGGCTTCTTCATGCAGATGCAGCAGAAATGCTCATAAAACAGAGACTGACAAATTACAAATACTGTGTAAAATACTTTAAAGTTCCTAGATCCAAACTGTAAATAGCACTCTTGCTAAAGTGATAATGATATATTGTACATCCACCCCTCTATTCCCACCTCTATCCCTTTCAACAATAAAAATGAGAAGGGATGGGAAAAGAATGATTGTCTGATCTCAGCATTTACTGCTGAGTTTTCCATTCTCTGTTTCTGAATCTTCATCAAAGATGACATGCTTCTCTTGAGATTTAGCCCCATTTACTGGTACAGAGAGCAAATAAAATTGATTTGTTTAGATTATGATTTTATTTTATTTTTTGGTGGGGATATAATATTACACAGAAAGAACTTCCACATGTATTTTTAAACCTAAATAGTTGTTCCAAATTTCATTACTATGAAAAAAATATATTTTCCTTCAACTATTATCAGTGATATTGTTGCTATATTTTTTCCATTCCCCATTCAAGAAATTTAAATGAAAAGCTATTTTTCTTTCTCCACCACATTTTGAATAGAGATGCATGCTATTATCAAAAAATAATAAATGAAACAAAAATAATATCCACAATTGCAGATAAATCAGAATGCAAACATGGTGATTCAGAAAACAGATTACCCTAACTAGACTAACAAAAGGGCCAATAGTCACGACACAATCTTGATGGTATTAATTTACCAAACTTCTCTTAGCACAATATCAATCTGCAAGCAAGACAGGGGTCTCACATTTACATTATAGTGCATTTGTGCGCCGATCACTCAGGATGTGCCTACACTAGGAGAAAGGTGGCTTCAATACACAAGATAGCTATATCATTTCAAAAACCAAGATAACTGATTCATCCTAGGGTTCACCTCAGCCAGATGCATCCAGGTAAAACTATCACTTATGTTGCACACACTGCATTTTCACAATGAGATAGCCATCATGTTAGCTATGGCACTGTAAACACATCTCCTCCTCCCTACCCCACCTCTCACACTTCACTAACAATTAACCACTAGACACACTGCCTCGCTACTGTGATAAACTTGTGTTCAAGGAGCTAACATACATTGCTATGTTAAATAGAACTGGGTTTACAATGGTGCCAATGGCACCGTTGTGCCAGGTCTACACTCGGAAGGGGCTCATTACAGTTGTCAGATGACTGGATTGTCTGAAAAAAAATGGACAAAAAGCAAACCTGGCAGTGTCCAGTCAGCAATGCTGATCAGACAGTAAAAATCCGGTTACAGAAGTAACCGCAATCAGCTTCTCTGCCAGGAGGGCAGGAAGAGCAGCAGCTGCTACCTGGAGGAGCTGCAGCTCAGCTGGAGAGAGAACTGGCTCCACCCTTCAAAACCAAACTGTCCAATGCTAGAATCTTCAAACTTGCCTTTTGTCTCAAAAAATAGCAAAAGTTTTAAGAATATTCCATTTAGTAACTTTAAAGTTGCAAACATTTTAAATTCCCAATTCCACACGCATGGTACCCTTTTTCTGTTGTCTTAGTTTGGGCACACATTTTTGGTACTCATCATAATTCCTCCTAAACTCATTGTGTATAATATCTAATATAGACTGTCTCATATTACAGATTCTAGAGCTTGAGATGTCTTTAAGCAAAGATCTGCTGAATTGAGTTGTTTCAAAACAATTTCTAGCATGAAGGTATTCCTAGAGTTATCCTAGGAAGGTATCCACCAAGATATCCCTAGGGTTATCGTAGATTTTTGACGGTAAGATTGTAATCCAAGGGCATCATAAACACAAGGCATCCCAAAGAGGGCTCAAAAGTCTTCCTAAACCAGTGCATCCTGAATCTGAGATATCAAAAATTCAATCTTCAACAATTCTTTCCTGGATCTAGGCTGTTCCTAGTAGAGCTTATATCTCAAACCCACTGAATCCTAATTTCAGGCAATTTTAAGTGGCTCAAAAGGATGCATGGTTAAGGTCTATTCACAGCCACACATACACCCCAGAAACTTAACACAGTTAAAAATTACATTCATGCTTAACTATTAAGAAATATATTTATATGCGAGCTGTCCTCTCATGTCTCCATGGACTCTCACAATTGATATACAAAACATACAGTAGCATACACAGATGTTCTCACTATGTATTTTCACACATGAAATTGAGCACCTGTATGTACATTTATGTCTAGGTGTGATCCTCTGAACAGCATTCTCTTTATTGTATAAGCACATTACAGATCTGTCCTCTTCCACCACAGATAGAAATGTTTCTTCCCAGTTTCTCCCATCTCTGTTGCTGCACATGCAGCACTTTGGTGATTTATTATTTATTAACCATTGACAGTGCTGAAAGAACCAGAGGAAGAAGTGGTCATTGCCTGAGGAGCTTGCATGTCAACCATTCTTGTCCAGGACACATGGTTTCGCCTGTCAAAACCAATTTTGAGCTCAGGGCTTCTAAATAGAAAAAAAAACCCAAGAGAATTAACAGAGAGAACCAAAAATATGAGGGAAGACAGAATTTTATTACGTACACCACAGAATTAAAGACTTGATTAAGTATGGCTGTGTTGGAAGAGCAAATATTTTTAATTTTGATTTTCTTTACAAATCAATGTAATAGAAATGTCTTACAAACAGGAATAATTAATGCACCAAATTTAAGAAACTAAACACTGAAGTTCAGAAAACAGTTAAAAGTGAGCATTCAACTCCACCCCCTTAGGTGTACGCCTCTAAATATGATCTATTATCTCTCCATGTGCCATGCTTTGCTTGCCATGTCTTACCTAGCTTGTAAATGTTGAATTCTTCTATGTGCTAGTTACACCTGTAAAACTATTATGTGATAGTGTTGTGTAATGCAGATTGGGGATCTAATGCTATCCTGCCAAGAAGACAAACCCAAGTGGTACTCCCACAGGGACAGGTCAATCCTCAGGAGAGAGTGTGGAAGCTCAGGAAACTCCAAGGTTAATCCTGTAAGAATTCCTTTAGTCTCCCCTTTAGGGGAAGGATTAAAGGACCCATGAAGGAGGCAGGGGTGAGTCTTCTATGGAAAACATCTCCCAGACCTGCAGAAGGACCCACACAGATGCACAATAGCACATACAGACTAGGCACAACAAAATGTAATGCTATTCATGCATTCATGCCAGATCAGGTTTCCAAGAGAAAATCCCCTCGTTCAGGAGGGTATAAAACCATGACAAATGACTTCCTCCCTCTCCCAAACAAAAAGTGCAGGGGAGAAAGAACTGTGCTTTATGGTTTGCCCTTTCCACACATGCCAGCTGGGATTTTCTGGCTTGCAATCACCTTTGCTTATGAGTGTGACTGTGCCATAATGAAATGATTCAAGGCCTGGAGAACATACCATATAATGTGAGACTAAAGTATCTCAATCTATTTAGTTTACCCAAGAGAAGACTACAAGTACCTACACAGGGGGAGAGATTTCTGATAGTAATCCAGCAGAAAAAAGCATATTGATAACCAATGATTGTCTGTCTTCAGTTTCCGAATAAGAACACCCTAAAAATAAGGTGCCAATTTTTAACAGTAAGGGTAAATAACCTACAGAACAACTTACTAACATGGCATATTCCCCATCATTTGAAATAGATTCGATCTCACTTTTGTGTGTTGTTGTTGTTGTTGTTTTAGATATGCTTTAGTTCAGACAGAAGTTATGGCTCTGATACAGAATTTATTGGGTGAGATTCTTCTCGGTGTGTCATGCAGGTGGTCAGATTAGATTATCATAACAGGCTTTTCTGACCTTAAAAATCTATGCATCTCTGAACATAACACAGCAAAGATTAAAATAATGAGAGAGAGACAGAGAGAGAGTAAATATTGCTTCCCCCACAATTTTTTAAGACATAGTGACAGAGACAAAGTTAAGGTTAAGCACACGTCAGTGCACTGCCTGACTTTTGGAGATTTGGTTTCTAATTCTTAATGTTGTACTGAGCTAATTTATGGCATGGAAAGTATATGCTGCTTATATGCAGAGTCTTGCCCTGAATTTCTCTTTCCTTAGTTTGGATAAGTATCATACGTTCACAACTTGCAGTCTTCACTGGTATTTTCAGTTAAAATGTAATGGGCAATGCTCTTTTCTTGAAGGACTGAAAATGAATACAAAACTGTGTACTGTAATGGAACATAGTAGAAGGAGGGTGCCCATACACAGCATATAGCAACATTACACAATGGTTTAGGGTAGCAACTTAAGAGCAACAACCAACTGAAACTACAGGAGAATTTCAGGTACATAGACTGTAACTACCTGAGGAAGAACTCTGTGTAAGCTCAAAAGCTTGTTTCTCTTGCCAACAGAGTTAGTTCAATAAAAGATATTTCCTCACCATGTTGTCTCTCTAATGTCCTAGACGAACATAGCTACAACAGCTACTTAAGGCAACATTCCCAAAAAAGAACACGCACAAATGTTTGGAAGCTCTTATACATGGCAGGTGTGGGTGCAAGAACAACTTTGTGCTTACAAAACCTGATTTTAAAAAGGCACATCAGAGTTTGGGCATGTGCAAATAATAGAGCTGTTTGGAAATTTTCTGATGTAATAGTTTTCCATTGCAAAGTGCTAATCCATCAACACTGAAATGTTCTACAGGAACGTGTTGTTTTCAATTAAATTCCTATGGATTTCAGGCAGGCAGATCCTCAGATCCTCAGATCCTCACTTGCGGGTTGATGAAGAGCCAGGGAGCTGGGGAGTCAGGACTTCCAGGCTCCCAGCTCTGGGGAGCTTCGGAAATACTTCAAAAAAGTCAAACTGAAATGTTTTGACTTTTTTCTAAATTAAATTTTGGAATTCCTGTTCTGTGGGAAATATCAATGTTTCATTTTTTTATTCTGTATCAAAGCAAATATTTTTGAAATTTCCAAATTTCATTAGAAACAGGAATTCAAGTTTTTAACTGGCTCTAACAAATAATTTTTATTAATATTATAGTAGCACTTAGAGGCCCCAACCATGATCAGAAAACTATTGTGCTAGTGGCTGTACAAACATCAAAAGAGGCAATCCCTGCTCCTAAGAACTTACAGTCTAAGTGGACAGACAAAAGACAGGAGAGGGGAAATATCATTGCTGTTTTACAGATGGGAAAACTGAGGTACAAACAGATTAAGTGATTTCTTAAGGTCTTATAGGAAGCCTGTCTGTAACAGATCCAGGAATGGAACTCATATCACCTGAATCTAATTTATTGCCATAGTCATAAGACCATCCTTCCCGCATAATCATAAACTGAGAACCAGGTATAGGGTAAATACTCAAGGCAATAAAATGAGCAAATATCTTAATGATAGTCTTCTTTTCCGGGGCCTTTCATCACCACTTAGCCAGGACACTGGATTTAACATCCTTACTTGTGCAAATAGTGCCAAGGGCTACTGAATGACCACAAGAGGTCAAGCTGTGGTATAATACATCTCAGCTGAAAGCACGGTGGCTCCTCACCCTGACAAGGGGTGTTTCTTTATTACCGGCTAAGTGGGGAAAATCCTCCTCTTAAAATGATCAGTAATATTTCCTATGGCACGCACATTTTCCCTGCACTTTCCCATGCAAGAATTGATCAGGCCCTGATTAGCTTATGAAAATGGGCAGGGTCCTATACCGAGGTAATAGGGTTGCAAATAAGCAAAATGCTGTTTCTGTAGCTTCCATATTTAAACAGGTTCGGCTGGTGTTCCCTTTATTGTTCAACAGTGCAACCGGATCTGTTGTAACAAACCACTTGCGCCTGCCCCACATTGGTATGGAAACTGAATGTGTTGCTCATTCTATTAATATGCTTATTTTCTGAGTTTGTACATTTGCACAATGTATCCAATGTGATGTGGCATGCAGGCCCTTTGGGAATCAAGGGAACATTAAAATTGGTCCTATAGGACCATGTGCCCTGCTTTTGCAATGTGTCGGGACACTAGTGGGGCTCTAGGAAACCAGCTGTTGCCCTTTGGGAGCCTGTGGAGATTGGATGTGCTCTCTCTCTCTCTCTCTCCAGGCCAGCTGGTAGGTCCCTCAGAGTAGAATTCCTGCTGGGTGGGTGTGAGTTCCTCCCTCTCCAGTGTGACTAAGGAAAAGCAGCTGGACTTCTGACTGACAGCAGGCAGATCTCATTAGCTTGTTAATGAACTCAGGGAGGTAGACAAACTACTCCATCGTCTCAGAGAAAGGAGAGGCTCCTGACAGACAGCTGGGACCTTTCTGATTTAGCTTATTTATTCCTCTAGTGACTTATCTTAAAGGGTACTAGCCATGTAAACATGACAGCTCTGTAGTTGAAGAAATGAGGGGCTTCTGTTTTTTATCTGTGGAAGAAGTTAAAATAGTAACCCTAGGAAGAGGAAAATGTTTCTTTTGATCAAGTTTAGTGTCACTTATGCCAGTGTTGCCTGGCCGCAGGAATCTATCTACAAATGTCTTTTAAGCAGATACTAGTTGTGCTAATGGCTGCTATGCTTCTGCATGTGAAATACTTAACAAGCCTTTAATGTATACAGCTACACTAATGAATGTTGTGTGTCCTAGTTTGCATTTTATTATGCATATATGAATTTCTCCACTCTTTACTGCTTGATTTAACCCTGTGATGAATAACCTGGCTGCATCAATTAATACTGTGCAGTTTATTCAACTGGGAGTAACTATGATGGGAGATTCTTCATATTTTACATCTCTTCAGCAATTTGTATGAAAATTGTACACACTTTTTTCCAGTGTGATGAGTTGCAGTAGGTTTACAAATATTTTGAAACATTCTAAGGCTGTGTCTACAGTACCATTTTCAGTGCTAAAACTTTAGTCATTCAGGGGCATGAAAAAACACCCCCCGACCAACAAAAGTTTTAGTGCTGAAAAGTGCTAGTATAGACAGCACTTTATCGCTGGGATCTGCAATAATTTTCAGTAGCTTTCGAGGGAGGCAAAGGTAATCAAGCTGTAGAAGGTTTTAGTTTTAACCTATCATCTTTTTTGTATGAGTTACCGTAGTTGTAGTAAAAACAACGAGGAACCCCTGTGGCACCTTAGAGACTAACAAATTTATTTGGGCATAAACTTTCATGGACTATAACCCACTTCGTCAGATGCATGGAGTGGGAAATACAGAGGCAGGTATAAAAATACAGCACATGAAAAGATGGGAGTTGCCTAACCTATGGAGGGGGTCAATGCTAATGAGGCCAATTCGGTCAGGGTGGAAGTGGCCCATTCCCAACAGTAGACAAGAAGGGGTGAATATCAACAGAGGGAAAATTATTTTTTCTGGGGCTAATGAGGCCAATTCAATGAGGGTGGATGTGGTGTAGTGTAGTTATGGTGTATTTAACAGAGGCCATGGAAGATTCATCTGACCAAAAGGGTTTTTCTGCTCATTCACATGAATGTTAGTCCTCACTGGTGCTATAAGTTACATTGTTTCTTGATTCAATTAGTCTGTTAAGGAAAACAGCCCTTAAATACAGGTGAAATAATGAGATTTGATGATTCACATACAGTACCTTTTGAAAAGAAAAGTTTTAATACACTTAGGCTAATTGCCAGAGGAATCTCTTCATTTCAGGATTTTTGTTGGTTTGTTTTTTCCCTATGTTCAAAGTCAGTTGTATAGGGGAGATGGGAAGTAAAACCTGAATGAGCCTGATGCTGTAGTTTGGTGACGTATGTGTCTGATTTTAATATTCTATAGTGCAAAAAATGCTGTGACAATTTTCAGCAGCTGGGCCTGTGGATAGGGGGACAGGTGTGATAACTGCCTAACATAGTAGCCATAGCTGCCACTAGCCCTCTGGTTTCCACTCTGCTGAATCAGCCATGCTCCAGAGGCAATGTATGCTGGCAAAGAAGGAAAAATGCAGCCTCCAGAAGAGCTGACTCTGCAGAGAAGAGGACCAGCGAATTAGTGACAAGAGCAGCGACACAATTTAGAGACAATGAAAACTTAAAGTTATTTGAGGGGGAGGGAGGGAATTCATGATGAAGGAAGAGAAAGAAGGTTGGTCGGGTGGGGAAGGAAGGAAGAGGAAGAAGGTTGGGGAGGGGGGAGAAAAGAAGGAAAGAGGAAAGACAGGAAAAAGAAAACAGACTTCCTTCACTCTTCTCCTTGCTACATCATCACTGGCACTTCCTTGATGAGCCTCCCCGTTTTTCTAAGCACTCTCTGCATCCATTCTCCTGGACTTAGCCATGAGACACGGAAGGATGTGATTCCTCATAACTTTCTCCATCCTGATGCAATCTTGACAGACCACAGTGTTTCTATTAGGAAGAAGTTGGAAATGCCAAGTAGGAAGAGGCAGACGGCCTCTTTGGTACTCTGCACTTACTGCCCCGAGCAAGTATGACTTCAGGCAGGCTGGGAGAGAGGTCACAGCTCTGAAGCACCCCGCACGCGGATGCTATTTGACTAGAAATGATTTCCAGGGTCCAGCAGGAAGCCTTATTCTTCCAGCAGGTCTCTCATAATCCTGCACCGCTGATTGCTGGCTCGATGGTTCTAAAAATGCAGCATGGCCTTAGGCAATCTCTGGCCTGCCTTTAAACCCGGAGTGGCCGAGCTCTGTTAAAGAGCAAGACTCCGCCTTGTGCAGGGTCAGATGGGGTGAGTGAGGGGTAGGTTCGTGGCTGTGAAGGATCCTGCCGTTTTAAGGACACCCCCTCAAAAAAACCCCTCTTCGCTCTATGTGCTCCCCAGCTCCCTGGGGATGGGGGGCAGGGCTGTCTAGTGAAATGGAACCCCCCTCCAAAAAGCGAGCTTCAAAGAGGTTTCCATCTGCACCTGAGGTTTCCCTCCCCGCTTGCTTGGAGAGGACTTGCCCACGGTGCACTCAGTGGACACCTCTCCTTCAGCAGTGGGGCCGGGCCGGGGGCAGCGCAAGACCAGTCTATTTCTCACAGGGGACGGCCCAGAGGAGGTGCCCAGCTGTCACCTCTCGGGGCCGGTGGTATCGTCCTCCGGGCCGCCCTCCCTGCAGGCCGGCTCCCTTTAGAGCGCTGGCCGGGAGGTTGCCCGCGGGCCACCCCTCGCTTCGCCCAGCCGTGCCCGGGGGTGTGTGTGGATCAGCCCGACTGCTCTGGTAGGGCAGCGCTGGGATGCGCCCAGCGCCCGCCTCGCCAGCCCCGCTCGCGGCCCCCGACCCGCCGCCACTTTGCAAACTCCGCGGGGCCGCCGGCGGAGGCAGCTGCTGCTACTTAAAGCGCATCAGGCGCGGGGCTCAGAGGGACTCGGGCGGCGCGTGTGGCGGCGGCGGCCAGGCAGAGGGAGGCGAGGGCTGCGCCGGGCGATCATCAGACACAGCCCCTCGCCTCCCGTGTCCTGCTCTCTGAAGGGCTGCGCGCCGCTGCTGCTGCTGGCGGCTTCCCGGCGGCGCGGAGACCCGCCGGCGCGAGGCTGAGCCCGCTCCCGCTGGCGGGGCTCGCGGAGGAGGCGGACGCAGAGCGCCGGCTCCCGCTGCGGACACAGCGCCGGCTGCAGCCCCGGCCGGCTCAGTCCCCTCGGTCCGGACCAGGCGGAGGAAGCCGAGCATCAGCAATGGCGGCCCGGAGTCGGAGCCGCTGCGCGCCGCTTTGGCGCTCTCCTGGGCATCCCTAGCTCCAGGCAGCGGCTCCCAGCGCAGGAGTGGCCGTGCCGGGGGGTTATTGGTCCCCCCACCCCGTCCCAAGTTCGCAGCGGAGCCGCCCGGCCGGCGCCTCCCGCCTCCAGCGCCTTCCCAACGCCGCCGAGGGGTGGGGAGGTCGGCGGCCGGCCAGGCCATGGAGAGCCCGGCGGAGAACCCCAGCAAGGCGGCGGGGTACCTGAAGGAGCTGAACAAGATCATCGAGACGCAGCAGGAGCTGCTGGAGAAGCAGAAGCGGAGGATCGACGAGCTGGAGCAGCAAGTGGCCAAGTTGTACCACGAAAACGCCTGCCTGCAGGACGAGCATCACCGGCACCTGGCCACATGCAGGCTGCAACAGGGCATCCTCCCCGCGCACCCGGCGGGGCCGGGGCCGACGATTCTGGGGGCCATCCAGGAAAACGCACCGCACGAAAAGTAAGAGCTGCCTGGGGTTTATTGGCCTTCTCTCTACGGGTCTGTCGATGCATTGGTCACAGGGTCCTCATCACCCACCCCACAAACCCTCCGGAAAGCAGCCCCACGCTCTGCAGCCTGTGCCCCAGAGTTATTCCCATTTCGCTTACTGGGCTGGCGGGCGCGCAGCAGCTGGACCAGAGGGGCTAAAGCATACGGCTGCGTGGATTGTTGTTCCCCACAGGCTCAGTGTCGGAGATACAGATGGTGCGGGGAGCTGGGTAGGTGAGGATTGCGCCCCAGATGTTGAGGGGAACAGGGTAGGTGGGAATTGCGCCCCAGATGTTGAGGGGAACAGGGTAGGTGGGAATTGCGCCCCAGATGTTGAGGGGAACAGGGTAGGTGGGAATTGCGCCCCAGATGTTGAGGGGAACAGGGTAGGTGGGGATTGCTAGCCGGGGCAAGTTCTGGTGAGCACTGAAGCCAGATCCCGCTCTCAACTCCCTCTAGTAAAGCGGTTCCTGCTGCTCTGCGCTCTGCCAGACGCGCTCCGGAGCTCCCGGCAGCGCTTTGCGCTCGGGATGGAGCTGCCTGGGACGCGCTTAGGCGCAGAGCAGGCGCAAGGTGTTTCAGGGTAGAAGGAGCTGCAGAGGAAGTGCCTGGCTGTCACCTCTCGGGGCCAGTAGTATCTTCCCCGGGGCCGCCCGCCCTCCCTGCAGCCCGGCTCCCATCCGAGCGCTGCCCGGGAGGCTGCCCGGTGGCCACCCCTCTGTCCGACCCTCCTCTTCGCCCAGCCATGCGCAGGGGAGGTGCGTGCTGCTTTCTTCCCGGACACAACCTCCAAACCCCCTAAGATCTGGCCAACCCGAATGTGTCCGTGGAAGGCATTTCGTGGGATACCGGCCCACCATGGAGCACTGTCTTGTCTGAGAGGAGCCCGATGGCCTATCTGTCCCCTGTGCGCTCCCCATAGGGGTTAGGGTGTGGGGTATCGCATGCCTTCAGCTAGCATATCGATAAGTTCTCAACCAGTGCTGCTGGGGAGCTGGAATAGCTTTTGGGGCCCCTCTGTCAACGTAGCAAGCTGTCTCTCCCGCAGCTAACGGGAGTGGCACGCAGAGGGTCAGTAAACATTGGCAGATGGCCACCTTACCAGCTGTGACTAGTTCAAATATAAACGGGTTCATCTTGGAGACCTGTTTGCTCTCAATCTCTGCGTGTATTTACGGGAGGTCTACTTTGTAATGAAGCAAGTGCTTCTTACCGCACCGGGAACGCGGCTTAATTGCGCGAGATTTTTATGTATAACAAGAATTCCGGACTAGCAGGAATTGAAGTAGTTACACTGGCCCGACTTGGTTGTGAAATAGTATTTACTTGAGCGGAGTGGGCAAAGCATGCATCGTATTATGAGCCCACTTCTCTCTCCCAGTGCAACACAATGGGGCGTTTGTAAGCGGACACATTTTAGTTCTTCAGATTGCTAAACGTGCGCCATGGAGTAGTCGTGGGCTTTTCTCTTTCCACCAAAACGGCATAATCTTTAACTCGCCTCTCTAATTGCGTACGCATTAATACACTAACGAGGGCACATTCGCTGACACATTTATTATTGCATAGCCAGGATCCCAGTAGCACACGGTGTTTCTTACTAGCTCTAACAAGGGAAGAAGTGACATAGCACTTTGCCAGCTCTCTGCTTCAGGTGTGTGAATGTTTCAGCTCCTCCTCATGAAGTATCCTGGCAAGGGGTGTGGGGTGTGTTTGTGGCAGATAAGACACAATCTAGCACTAAATCCTGCGCAGTTCTGATTTCCCAGGTTTCATCGGTTTTCCTGTGAATCACCGAAGTAAATGTCAATGGCCTAAAATAGCGCGCACCCTGCATGCGGGGTGTATCGGACCCTTGGAGGTGGCGCCCTGCTGCTTTGGCAAAGTTGTTTAAAGTCCACATTGTGCCTTTTCCGGGAGGTGATGAGGATTCACTTCTCCTTGGGTTGTGTGTTTCCAACACGCCTTTCGCGGGGCAGGGGGAAATCGCTGCTATAGAGCCAACAGTACAAAGCGGAGCGTGAGCACTTTTTACGTGGAAACAAACTCTTCCCTGCTCGTTTCTCTCTTGTCGCCTCCCTCCACACGTGGTGACTGTCCCAGCGTGTGCCTCGTTTGATACCCAGGAGTGAGTTTGTGTCCACACGTGTCCGAACTAAGTGAGGTTCGCGGAGCGAAGACTGTCCAAAACCTGCAGCTCTCTGAGTGGGATAGTGTTAGTTCAGCCCCACAAAGGCCACACTTCTCCAGGGTATCTCCAGGCCAGGAATAAACCCAAAGGCCGGTCCGCGTGGGCCGAGCTGATGACGGTATTTTTTTTTTCCAGCGGGGGAGGATGGATTACGCTAGGATACCAAGCCCTGCTTTTTCCCTTTCCTCCCATGTGCTGGCCCGTGGCGCTCTGACGTTGTTTGTTTCGGCGATTTAAACGAATAATTCCCAGAGCTGCGCTGAAGTGACTTCTAATTCCCTGCCCCGAGTCCCTAGCGGGCGCCAGTTACCCGGGGTTTTGGTTCCCTCGCGCGGGTTTGCCCCTTACCGCGGTGACACCCTACAGGAGACCCTTGTGTTTAACCCGAACCCGGGCTGCCTCTTCCCAGAGTCTCTCCAACCAGCCAAACCTCCAGAGCAGCTGGGAAACCAGCAGCTCCTTGCAAGACCAGCCTGGAGAGCGCTCGCCAGGCCTCAGACAGAGGGGCCCTTTGCAGGGCACTCGAAACAGCTATGAAACCCTGTCCTAGCAATGCCCCCGCCCCCTCCGACCCCAGGGTGCCTTGATTCGGGTGCCGCGGGCTGCAGGAAGAGGAGGAGAAATTCTCCAGCCGGCGGCGGCTCTTCTCCCCTCTTTGCTGAGCATCTGCCTGGAGATTGCGCCCGTGCCTTGCAATGGTCCCTGAATGACGCTGTTTGCTCTCCAGCCCGCCCAGGGCTCCCTTGCTGCAGCCTCGCCGGCTCGGGGCTAAGTCTGCTAAGTGGATTGATGCTGGCTCAGAATTAAGCTGGGATATTTATGGCCGAGTCCTCGGTTCCGCGGGGCAGGTCCCAGGGCCGCGGAGAAAGTTGCACGGCTGAGCCACGCGACCCCGGGGGACGGGCGGGGCGGCTACCTCCGTCCTGTGCAGCTTCGCCCGGGTGCCGCCTCCTCGCGGCTCCCCGCGGGCTGGGCAGGGTTCCTGCGGCAGCGGTGCCATAGAAGCAGCAGCTCCCCAGGGGTGGCTTCTTAAAGGAGCCACCGCACTCTCTCCCCGGGGGCTGTTGCCTTTGTTTACGTTGCTATCTCTGCTGCTCACGGAGCCCAGAGTGTAGAGGAAGTGCCCGCGGCGCAGGGCCAACGATGAAGGCACGTAACCACCTTCCTGCTGCGGATGACTAGCTGAGTGACTCGCGGTCTTGGAGGACGGTGCACGCTCCTGTTTGCAAGGCCTTGCCTATTTCCCAGCCTTGCAACAGAGGTTTTCCTCCCCTTTGTTTCCAAATCCTGCAGATTCTGGCTACTTGTTATCTGTCATTTGTAGATGGGGAAACTGAGGCACAGCTCAGGCTCAAGTATGTGGTGCATGAGCTTTGCCTCCTCTGCGTGGGAAGCTGTGATGGAGAAGCAGAGCATCAGTGGAGGCTGGCCAGACTCTCACTGAGGTGCTGGGATCCCTCCCGGAGGCTAGTACTCCTGAGGGACCAGCTGTCTGAAAGTGGCTGTGAAATGAAATGAAGAGGTGTCTTTCTCCCCCTTTCACCACACTGTGCCTTAGACATGGAGTAGTGAGTACACTGCACCATGGGTACAGGAACAATTTTTCATAGTGGGGGCACCGATGATGAAACCATGTATTTGGTGTTTTGTTATCACTACTTTCAAGCCAGAGGGTGTAACAAGTCCTCTAGTTCCAGCCCCACTGTGCTGCCCCCTCTGTGTGGGCTTTATCCAGTGCTCTGTACTAACCAGCTGTCTGACTGTGAGCAAGTCATGTCTCTTCTTGATGCCTCTGTTTTCCCTCCAGCCCTCTGTTTCACTTGGTTTAGATTAAGTTGTTGTGCCAGAGATTCTGACTACGTGTGTAACACAGCACACAGATAGGCCCACTCTTGGTATTTCAGTAGCACCTAAAATACTTAGTAATTATCCTGTGGCCAAGCCGGGAACAGAACTCATGTTTCTCAATTCTTAGTCCAGGGCTTTATGTACAAGACCTGCCATCTTCATTTGCCTACTAAGTTAAAGTCCCATGGGAGTGGCTCCCTCTGGCAGGGTCACATTAAGATGATCCAGGGCCCTAGCCACATCATGACATGAGATGCTGTCACAAATCGGCTGCAAAGGGGCCCCTCTTCCATAACAGGAAAGCAGCGATAGTGACAAGGGGTACCACTCCTACCTTCCACTGCTCCCAGGAGGTAAAAGCCCCAATATACCCCTCTGCTTCCAGAGAGGCAGTGACATATGGCAAATTGGCCTGACCCCTTGAGTATCAGCAAAGTTAATCCTCTCCCTTCCCCCACCCAGATGTGGGGAGGCAGTACTTAGTCCAGTTTCAGGGAATGTCTGCGTAGGTGGACAGGACTTGCTGCATTCTTCTTCTCTTGCCACCCCTTGAGCTCTCAGCTGGGATGGTATCTGGGCACCCCACAGAAGTGGGTGTTGGAGTTAAGAGCCCACTGAGATGAATGGGGCAAGTCACATCTCTTGGAGCTATTGTTTCAGGCTTTTTGCAGATTGAGGTAGCTGTCACTTCATCAGTTTCACTTGTCTCATGTTGTGAAGACTAGCTTGAAAACCATTAGGTCTAGATACTTGAACAATTAAGAAACACTGAGATTCTGTTATAGTCCAATAACTCTGGGAGCTAGGGCTTTTAGGCACTGGTCCATAGTGCTGTGCCTTAATTCATTTTCTCCTCAAGAAGTTTATATACAGACCTCAACAACTTGAAGGAGGGAGGTATTCCAAAAATGATGAGGGAGATTTTAAGGGTTTGTCTAGATTAGGGAACGATATCCATATTGGTGCCAGCCTCTAATGTAGACAATGCTGCCCCAGTGCAAAATAGGGCTTGCACTAGTTTTGACTTGCCTTGGTAAATTACTGAGGAAAATGTCATTGGGCTATTATAGTTCTGCCTCCAGCAGTTTCTGTTTTCTCTTTAGAAGCTTCTGGGTTCCTAATACTCTCTTTACAGTCCAGCTCCTTAATGTATGTGGATATATTCCTAGATCTAGCTGAGCACCCTGAAAATCTTTCTCTATGTACAGTAGAAGCAGGAGGGATACTTTTTTTATGGTACACACGTCTGAATCACTTTAATTTTAACTTAGCATGGCACCACTCAGATTTGACTCTGTCATGATGGAGGGGCCACTGGGCCAAATTTCATCCATGTGTTGCAACCCAGTGCACCAGGTCACAACATCTCCTTGGTTTGAGAGCCTCTTGAATGGGGTTCCTGGGCAAACTGCTCCGTACCCCCACTGGTGGCCCTGTCCTGGCCAATGCTACACACACTGTGCAACATGCATATGAGTGGGCTGCCACTGTGTAGAAGGGCTGCATTCACACTTTTCTCAACACTGTGTGTCACATTGTGATACTGATTCCTATTTAGTTAGTTTTAATTGGACCTTGGTGTTTTCAGTTGGGAGTTATGTATTATAACTGCATGCTATTTGGAGTTCCAAAATCTCTTCTTTTGGTAAAACTAGTAGGGTTGGTCAAAAATCAGAATTTCTCATGGAAGGGAAATTCTGAATGCATGTCTTGGTTGTTTTGGATTTTGTTTTTGCAAGGGGGGGAATTTGTTCAATTTTGGAACAAAAAGTAGAAATTTTCCATGAAAGGGAAATCAAAAACCAAATTTGTGAAATAATTGGAACACATAAAAAAATGTAAAATTAAATTCTATGCAGGAGCCCAATTGGCAAATGAATAGGCATTTTTTTATGGAAAAACATTCACTTGGAAATTTCTGATCAGTTCTCATATGTAGCCATATGAACAGCTGCTTATTACACTTCCTGGATGGATGCCTATGATATATATTAACTTTTAAGACCTTAGCCCTGTCTACTCATTACCAAAATGGACCATATAGCCTAAATTAGTTAAACATTTCAGGCACAGGCACAGTTGAAGAACCTCCTATTTTTTGATATCTTGAAACCACTATTGATAATCCAAATAATTTCAGTGGAAAGTAGTCACTCCCCAAAAGAGTAAAAGTATTCTAGGGTGGGTCCTTACTTCTATACACGATCTAAATGGAGAGAGTCTAATGGATGCTCCCATTTCCATTGTTGGTGTTCTTTTGTTTTTGTTGAGAATGATTTGAGTCTCACTGGGAAGACACTATGCCAGACAACTTACTTTTAGTGCTGCATCACTTGATTCAGAAGCAGCAAATGACTATAAAATTAACCTTCGAATAAATAAATGGGGCTGCTGATAGACTAGTTGATTATAAGGCTTTATATTGGAGGGTAATGAACCAGTATATTAACAATAACAATGGGTACTCATCTCAACAAGGAGCACAAGCCTCACTTTCAGTTGATCCGTTTCACTTAACATATAGATGGGAAAACAGGAAAGCCTTCCAAAAATTACAGCTCCAACTCAGATCCTCTATCTGTCAACAAAAAAATACTACTTGTTTGAGTGATCAGATTTAATAATGCTACCTTATCCACTGTGTGAATGTTGTAAAGTGCTTTATGGATCCCTTCAGATACTGTGTAACTGTATGTACAGGAGTTTTTCCAGGATTGCAAAACTGTTTAAAATGTATCAGCTCAGAGCAATGTTTAGTCATCAGAATGAATGATGAAGAGGGTGGGGGAGGAGAACTGATGTTTTCCACATACTTGAAAAACAAAACAGAAGTAATTTCTCTTCCTCCCCCTCCTCCATGTCTGCACACCCGGAGCAGGGACCTGTTTGATATGGGCTATTGTTTATAATGTACTGCAAATAATGGAAAATAAAAAACCCCAGCTAAACAAGTACTACTTAAACTCTTAGGCTGGCACTGAATTTATAGATCAATCACAATTTATAGCAGTTAAACATCTCTATCTTATTAGAAAATATTGTCAGTCTCAACTGAGGCCTCTGTATATTGTGAACTAGTCCTTGAAATGAGATTTTGACACATGGTTACCAGATCAAGGCAGCTTAAATAAGTTTGTAGTTTCACGTGTCACTGTTAGCCAGCAAGTTTAGCACTTAATGCCATCTCGGCAGAGTTGCCAAAAACTGCATTAGTGTGGAGTCTAACCTGATTTCTTGTTCCTAGAGGGCCTCTACAAAGCAGGGCTGAGGCAGGCCATAGGTGTAGGGTAGTTATGTTCCATTGCTTGGACTTTTTCCCCTAACGGAGGTCTTTGGTTTCTTAGCAGCATCAGTCTTGGCAGCTGTCATAAGAAAAATCTCACCATCAATTACTATTAGATAGTATCATTTTCCAACCTTTACCTTTCTGCAAATGCAGGATGTAGACAGTGTTAACCAAAATATAAAATGACAATTGTTTCAAATGGGTTTTTTTTAGATAAAACTTTTTAAACTTCCTATTCTACATATTGTAGAATTAAACTAGAAACAGATAACTACTGAGCCACTAGTATAAAAACTTAAGGCTCACTCATGGGAATGTGCATGTCAAAAAGAGAACATGTGAATCTCATTAACTTAATGCAAGTTATCCATGTCAATTAACAGACAACTGCATGTCGTAAAATACAGAGGCATTTTGTTCTGGCAGACAGATGTAGGTAAGTAAGCAGTATGAAGATAAGAATATTATCTTATTCCTTCACCCAAATCTTCATGCTTATAACCTATCTCTCTAAAATGGAGTGACGAGACACTGAGACCAGTTATTTTTACAAATGATGGATACCAGAGGGTTTTATTCCATTATGCTGGCAGCCTACAAACAAAACTACTGTGAGCCGCAAATGGCATGCTAGTGTCGCCAGTGGCCCTGAACATCCAAGGGAAAAACTGAATGTACTCCAGCAAAGGAAACTGTTAATCAAAAGATTGCACTGAGGGTTAGAAAACAAACATGACAAAAGTTGCTAAATACTGCAGCATGATACCGTGTCTAAAACCAGTTTAAAAATCTGAGATAGTGTAAATGGAGCACCCATGGCCCCAGTTAGGGTGACCAGATAGCAAATGTGAAAAATCAGGACAGGGGGTGGCGGGTAATAGGAGTCTATATAAGAAAGAGACCCAAAAATCGGGACTGTCCCTAGAAAATTGGGACCTCAATGAGAGCAGCAGGTGCTCAGCAGATCTGAAAATTGGGCTCTTAAATGAGACTTTTCATTCTGCTGACACTGGGAACATCTGTTTCACTGTAGCTTTCTGAATGAAACTGCCAGCAGTTTTATTTACATCTAGCTTCCCTGGTATTAGTTTGATGCACGTTAAGGATAGTTACATTATTCAGTTGCGTCTGTCCCATTGATGATCAGAGATAATTTTTAAGTCTTCTGCAGCAGGAGAATGAGCATTTTGGGCAACTGCATTCTACCTTGCAAATTCAATAGATTAAAATAAGGGTTGTGCAATATTTCTGTACATATACTAATGGCTGCTGAATTCTGTTTCTAGCTGTTCCCATGTGTCAACAAAGTGCTTTTAGATCCTTTAGAGGAAAGTTGCTATCTCAATGTAAGCCATAAGTCAATCAATATGTGCAAAAATTGAGAGTAAAAAGTGTACTTAGTGATGCTACTTTTGCAGAAAACATACACTGAGTCTGAGATGCTAAAATTTGTTATCCCCCTCTCCTTTTTAAGAGTCTGCCACATAATTAACTTCTCAAATAAAATGCAGGCATAAAAGTCACAGATACTTATTTGCAGGCTTGATCCTTTTTTTAGTAGAAGGATATTCTTGGAGAGTTTTTGGTGGGTGGGAAGAGACAGACTTCCATCATCCAGTGGAGAAGATGTTTCCTAGCTAGAAACAAGTTGCCACTTGTTTTTTAAAACTTGAAGTGGATGAACAAAATGCATGAGACTCAAAGGAATCTATCTATTGGGAAAGCCTTGTTTTAGTGGCAGATGGTGGAAACTATGAGAGAGAATGTGGCATTTGAGAGTTTTTCCTTGTGGTATACTGACAAAGGAAGTAAATTATTAAATTTAAACTTAATACATTATTAAATTCTCTTTGCCAACCAGCATCTCGAAAAATTTAGTTTTACTGGCTGTAAAATGAAATTGTCAAATTTAATTCTTCTCTGTACCCGTGCTCCATTCTGATGTTGTTTCCCCCTCTGCAGAGCTGTTAAACTAGCAACACAGACAACTTTGGACTGAGCCTTGGTGGAAGACTGAGCAACATGAGTCAAGGTGTCAAATGAGTTGTGCATTCTGTGACTCCTGGTTTTAGACTTTAGTGGTTGTGTGTGTTTGTGGGGGAGTGCTGTCTTTCCACAAGGACAAGGAATCACCTGGGTGATTTCCACTTACCTGCATTTCTGTGAAATGATAGGAAGATTTTCAGCTGGTGTAAATCAGTGTAAGTCTATTGAAGACAATAGAGATATGCTGACTTACAGGAGCAGAGTATCTGGGGGTGTCCCTTTGTCTTGACTGAAATATTTAACAGTATGGTTCTATGGATGAAATGAAGAAAGAGACGCTGCGAGTAATGGGTTCTGTTTCCAGCTTTGCCAATGAATCGTTTGATCCTGGAAAAGCTAGAGCACAAGGGTCATAGTTGTCCATTCTTAAGCATCAGCATTACTATTTTACCCAAAGTGTTTTCAGAACTGTGGGTGGCAAGTGCTACATGTTGTCGTATGAGAGAAAGGTTTTTGTTTTTTGCATTCAGTTGCAAGTTTTCTGTATTGCTGCAACTTTTTTTAAAAAAAAAATGACCTTATTTAGGTGGTTAGCGTGACTAAAATATATCTCCTCAAAATATGTGGTTACAAAGCAAGTATTCTTGACATTCTGAGGTTCAGAGGGTGAATTTGGTCTTGCCTTAGATTATTATATTTGATTAGGCAGGTCTTCAGAAATCCACACATCTGCTGCTGATGGTTTTTTAAGTATCATATAATTCTGGGTGAAAGGCTACAAAAATTACGATAGCCACTATTTTAGTGCCTCATATAAAATAGTGATTTGTGCTCCCTCTGCTGGCTTGTTAGCACGAGCTCACTGTTCCCTGGATGTGAGATTAGCCTCCAAAACTGGTATATAAACCAAATCTCTTTTGATGAGCTCCAATACAAGTTAAAATGTTTGATTTATTAAAATGAAAAGTCTCTATGCTAATTTTAATTACATCTGTAACACTGGAAAGAAAATAAACATGAAATGGCTAATAGAACAGAGCTAGGCAACCTATGGCACGTGTGCCAGAGTCAGCACACAGGCTGATTTGCACTGGCACTCACACTGCCTGGGTCTTGACCACTGGTCTGGGGAGCTTTGCATTTGAATTTAATTTTAAATGAAGCTTCTTAAACATTTTAAAACTTTATTTACTTTACACACAACAATAGTTTAGTTATCTATTATAGAGTTATAGAAAGACACCTTCTAAAAATGTTAAAATGTATTACTGGCATGCGGAACCTTAAATTAGAGTGAATAAATGAAGACTCAGTGCACCACTTCTGAAAGGTTGCCAACCTCTGGGATAGAATCAGTATGGTAGTATTAGTCTAACTGTAAAATCGTAGAAATGTAGGGCTGAAAGGGACTTTGAGAAGTTCTCTAGTCCCAGCCCCCCTTGCTGAGGCAGGACCAAATAGACCTGAACCATCGCTGACAGGTGTTTGTCTAACCTGTTCTTAACAACCTCCAGTGACAAGGATTCCACAACCTCTCTATGCAACCTATTCCAGTCTTTATGGTTAGATATTAGGGAAAACTTTCTAAATTAAATCTTGCTTGCCGCAGATTAAACTGTTTACTACTTGTCATACTTTAATTGGACATGGAGAAAATTGGTTACCATCCTCTTTATAACAGCCTTTAACATATTTGCAGACTGCTATCAAGTCCCCCAAGACTGGATATGTTTAGGGTTTTTTTTAACCTTTCCATGTAGGTCAGATTTTCTAAACCTTTGACTGCATCATTTCTGTTGCTCTCCTCTGGATTCTTTCCAGTTGGTCCATATCTTTCCTAAAGTGTAAAGAACAAAACTAGACACAATATTCTAGCTGAGACCTTACCAGTGCTGAGTAGAGTGGTACAATAACCTCCTGTGCCTTACCTATGACACTCCTGTTAATATATTCCAGAAAGATAGCCGCCTTATTTGTAACCGCATCACATTTTTGACTTGTATTGAATATGAGATCCATTTTAACCAGGGATTTTTTTCCACAGTACCACTACCTAGATGGTCATTCCCCATTTTGTAGTTGTGCATTTGATTTTTTTTCTTTCTGTCTTTGCTGAATTTCATCCTGATTTCATATAAAATCTCTCATTTGTCAAGTTCCTTTTGAATGCTAATCCTGTCCCTCGAAGTGCTAGCATCCCATTCTAGCTTGTTGTCATCTGCATATTTTATAAGCATAATCTCCTCTCCCTTATCCAAGTCACTAATGAAAATCTTCAACAGTACCAGACCCCTGCTTAGGGTGACCAGACAGCAAGTGTGTGAAATTGGGACATTTCTCTTCTTTTTTTGGGGTGTGTGTGGGGTATAGTTGTTTATATAAGACAAAGCCCCTAATATCAGGATGTCTGATCAAGCTATCCTTGTGGAACGTCACTGGGTATGTCTGCCCCTCCCCCTCAGTTTAACATCTGTCCTCTAGAAGCTTATAAACTGATTATTTTATCATTTGTTCCAGCATCTTTCCAGGTATCAAAGTTGGGTTTACAAGTTACTATGCTAATGCAGAACACTTGTATCCTGAAGTTTCACTACAGTAGTAAAAACTATTGCAGTACTGCATTACTGATCTAGAGAAGTGTAGTATAACGCTCTGAAACTCAAATTTGTTTGAACCTTTGCCTTCCTTTTTTAAAATGTCGATGAGACAAATCATGCCCTGGTATGAGTCCTTACATCCTTACACCAATTGTCTTCAATAATTACCATTGACTACAGCAGAAGGTCTGTGCCTGCCTTCCCCCACGCTCCCTGGGTAAGTATGTTAGAATGGGGTGTAATGTTTTTAGAAATCTCTTGCTTTTAAAACCTCCTATTGAAACTGGCAATTACACTGTATAAACTGCATTGTTCTTGTCACTAATTTTACAAAAATAATTCAGCTGGGAGGTACTCTATAGTAAAGAGACCAAAACTAGAATTTGAGTAAGTACAATTTCTCTGCAAATGTATAATTAATTGTCAGAGCCCAACTTTCAAAAAGGACGTTAGGTCATATGAGAATATTAGTTTTTAAACAGAACACCTGACTGGTCAATGGCATGATGTGTCCTTGAGTTATTATCCATTATTTGGCAATGCTAAGCATTATTTCATTCAGGATAATTTTTTTTACCACTTCCTTAACTTTATCTTTCCTTAAAACAAACAAACAAAAATCCCCTTCCTTCCATACAACATTACTCTAATACATATACAAAAGAAATGAGAGAGGGCTGTAGACATCTGTGTGGATTTATAAATAATACAGCAATGAGAATTCTTCTATTAGAGCAATTTTCTATAGCAGTTGATCAAAAATTACTTACATTATTTGCATTTCAATGGGAGAGTTGTAACTAAACTTTCCCAATGAATGGGAGTACAGACAAAAACATTCATATTGCACATCAGTAAAGCTGAACTGCTATTATTTTGGTATTAAAATATTCTCTTCTTTGGAATAGTTGGAAAAGATGCAGGGAGGTAAGAGTATTTTTTATTTTCTTGAATTCTATAGTGTTTTTCTGGGATCCTGTATTTTCAATGGATTTCTAGTGGCTGGAAACATCTGCAGGGTCTGTGGAACATTCATGCATGGGTTGTTTTTTTAATGACTCATGGGATTGAAACATGCTGTTTATAAAATGAGCTGATTGGGTGGTTTTTTATTAACAATTCAGGCTTGCCAAATCATAAGCATTCTCCCAGGCACCAGAAACTGATGCCTATCTTCTCTAAGATCATGAGTACCTTCTCTCGTTGTTCTAAAAGGGCTTTTAGCTCCTGAGTGAATTGTGCTGCCACAGTTGCCTGTAGGTTGACCCTCTGAGGTGGTGAGGTCTGACTTTTCGTGTTTGTCTTTGAGGTCTACCAGGTTTGAAGGCTGACCTCACCCTTTCCTGTTCCTGCACCTATCCACGAGAAATAAATCCTTTCTGCACCCTTTTCCCCTCGGTGAGTGTTTTCAAGGAAAGGGAGTGTTTAGCTATTTTACAGGAACTACAAGCAGCATGTTTTATTTCCCTCCAGTTTCCTACCTACTTGTGCTGTGATCATGGTTGCCAAGCCTGTGACTGAACTCCTGTGATTGGACTGTGCCTTGCAGAGCATTATTTTCACTTGCTGCTTATAAAGAAGAGAGCTGACTTTCTACATTGGCATGTGTGGCATATGGGAGGGGACTGCTTCTTTTTTTTTCTTTTTTCTTTTCCTTTTCAGGCTTTTAATGATGTTCACCATGGCTATTTTGGGGACCTGCTCCTTGAACTTCTTGCTAATAGGTATTGGCCCTAACAGTTCAGATAGGATTTTGAGAAGGACCCTTGAAGTCTCTGTAGGGTTTCCTCACCATTGCTTTAGAACTGGCGTTAGCATTGTTCCATGACCATTTTCTTCACCCAAACTTTTAATCATTTCCTGACCACCATTATGCATAGTACTGGCCTGAGGATTTCTGGAAGAGTGATCCAGATACACTGCAAACTTATTTGACTAACTTTACATGAGAAGGGATGTGTGTGAGAGCTCTGTTATGAACACACCCTTTTGCTTATGCAGAGGTGGAGCACAGCAGCTTGTTTCCTTCAGCTCTAGTAATCAGATTACATATGCTTTGAAATGTAAATTTCTGTCTGTCTGTCTTTTTTTCTTTTTCTTTCTGTCTTTCTTTCTAGAAATTTATGTGAAAAAATTTCAGAGATTCTCCTTTACATTCCTAGTTCCTCAAATTACCGTTGTCCTGGGCTCTGCCTGTGGCATAGAACTTGCTCTTCTTTTGAAACTCACCTAATTTAAGGCCTGACCAAACTGCCTGTATTTGTGTTACACTTTTCCTAACTGAACTCAGGGTCCCATTGTGCTAGGCACTGTGTAAACTCAGTGAGAGAGTGTCCCTGCCCTGAGGTGTTGACTCTCTAAATAGCAAAGAGACAAAGGATAAGAGGAAAAACTGTAGCAGAGAAGGGAAAAATACCTAGCCCAAGGTCACGCAGCAGTTCAGCATCAGAGCTGGAAACTAAGCTCAGGTCTCCTGACTCCTAAATCAGTGTCATGTCCATGGGATTCCTCACTGAAATGTAATGGAATTAAATTGGGTACTTAAGATGCTCCTAAAAAGCAGGGAAAGATTAATACTTTTTAAAAATTATTTTAAGGAGAGCTCTCTACATTTAATACCTTCCCTTTTAGTCACTGCCTCTGCCCTTTTTTAATGTTTTTTGTTTTTTTGTAAATTTGAAACTCTTCGTTGTGGTATTAAGAGGATGATGTAGGTCTTTATTTGATGGATTTCAAAAGTGCCCATCACCATGGTACAAAATGCTATTACTGAGGTAGCATGTTACCTGGTCCATTCTACAGGTTTCCTAGTAAGGGAGTGCCTGCCAAAAGAAGTGTCTAGTTTACAGATGAGTAGGGGCAAAGCCTGAAATATTCTATATGCATCTATATGGTTTATAAATGGAGTGCCCATTCCCAGCTGTTGGGTCCATTGTATGCAAAAATGATAAAAGGAAGCTAATTACTGCTAACTCTGTTCTCTAATGGCTCAGCAGGTTCAAAGTTGAAGCAGGAGGAACTGGATAGAAGTTATTGCAGTTGTTTAGTCTATTGTAGTAGTTCTCAAACTTTTTGTATTGGTGACCCATTTCACATAGGAAGCCTCGGAGTGTGGCCGCCTTCCCCCCCCCATAAATTAAAAACACTTTTAAAATAAATACCATTATAAATGCTGGATGTGAAGTGCGATTTGGGGTGGAGGCTGACAACTTGCAACTGCACATGTAATAACCTTGTGACCCCAGAAGGGTCCTGACCCGTGTTTGAGAACCCCTTGTCTATTGGAGGTTGGAGAGATGGAAGGCACTCCCTTTCCCCAATGACCTTTCCAGCATTTATTGCTCCTAACAGGTTGGGGAATAAAGGAGTGGAAATCTAGCAAAAGCCTTCTTTATGGCAACATAGAAGACCATCACTAATACTCAGGGTCACTTGAAATAGAGGTGTATTCCCACTGAAATAATAATAATAAAAAATCTTCTTGACTACAAATAGGGCCTCTGATGCTCTCCTATGTGCCATATCCTAAGAACTGCTCTGCACCTTGGCTCTCATTTCAGCCAAAGGGAATTATAGCACTCCAAAGATCTCAAGATTTAGCACTGTTCCGTGACAGTAAGATGTCTCTGGGAATAGCAATATTTATAATGCTCTGCCACAGTTATACGGTTTTATTTTAAATAAATGGAAGATGCAGTTCCTGAGTCTGAATTATTTTCCAATGTGATTATTGGTTAGGTCAGCACCTATATTTTTTTAAGAAAAGAATATTCATATTCAAATGGGAATTTAGCAGTCTGATACTAACAGGTTGTCCACTTGGTAAGAAGTGGGTGTGAGGGGAGGGAGTGGGTGTCACTCCAGGATTCAAGGAATTTCTACTTTTTGCTAGTTCCTGATAATGTTATGCCATTTGTGAGAATGCTAAACATATGGGGTATGCATATAATCTTTGGGCCTTGCACCCAGGTAAAACAGAGCCGAGTGGAGTTCTGTGACAGTCAATGGGATTTTTGCCATCAGTGAAATAGTAGTGATATTTGGCCTATACAGTGTGTAATTTTATTTATTTTAAATCATAAACTTGCTTTCACATACCTTTTTTTGGGGAAAAAGGAGCATCTCAGGATTGATGAGCATATTACTTGGTAAAGGAAAATTTTCTACTTGTTTGGTGCATATGGGAGGATGGTGAAAAAAACATTCTGTTCACAACAGCATGAAGCGAGCAGGGAGACTCAAACTTTTAGGAGGGAAAAAAAGAAATTCTATACAACTATTGTCTTTTTAAGATCAACATAATGAAAACGTTACTTTGGAAAATCCTTCTTTCAAAGGCTCTGGTGTCTAAAGGACTAACTTGTCATAAATGTGTGTCTGTTCGACTTGGTAGAAATAATTCAGGCATTGGAGCAGGACCTAGAACCCAGCTCTTCCGCCCGCCCCTGGTGGTGCTCTCACCACCAGGCTATAGAGTCCCTCTCTCTCCTCTTTGTTCAATTGGTTTATTTAAGTAATTTATGTAAAGTGGAAAAGCTTCAACAGGTGAAATTTAGACCCACCCCAATAATCTGCATCCTGGTGGGTAGGGAACTTGCCTGGGAGGAGCAGACCTGAGTTGAAGTCCTTGCTCCAGAGTGGCAATTGGAGACCTGAGATGAGTGCCCTAATCATAGGGCTAAAGGTTCAGGGCCCCCCAACAACTTCTTACCACCTGTGTTTTATGAATGGCACCTAAATCCCCTTGTGAACTTAGCCTGAAAAATCTAAATGTTTCATTTTGATGATTTCCATTTGTTTAGACACTTCCAATTTTTTTTACCTGAACATTTTGTGAATTTGGATCAGTTCTGACAAATTGTTTTGGGACTATCTGGATCTGCATTGTTTCAGTGGGGTGGGGGGGGGGAAGTTTCTGCTGAAAAGCTTCACCCAGTTTTAAGTGGCATGTCTGGCTTATCACTTTCCTATTTTGATCTCTCCATTCAGGTTTTTTTTGGGGGTGATTTGGTTCTGACTTGTCTTGTACTGATCACTCTGGCACACATAGTACAAAAGGAGCAAAGAAAACAAATGAGAAACCAAAATGGAGAAACAGCAATAGTTCTAATGATCACATTTCTAGAGTTACAGAAATACAGGGGTGCATGGCAGGTTTTGTAAAGCACACAGTGTATTCATATGGTACCCATCTACAGCGCCTCTCATTTCAGAATCTCTGAGCACATTTATAAATATTTATAAGCCTCCCCATGTTGCTGAGTACTGAAGTATTATACCTATTTTACATATGGGGAGTCTGAGGCACAGAGAGGTTAAGGACTGTGCCCAACTCAAGAAACAGAGGACTTGACATTTCAGAAGCTTTGGCACCCATAACTCTAGTTGAAGCAGGGCTGCCAGACATCAGCCATCCTAATTAATACACATGTGGCATACCTGTCACACGTCCCCACATTCTTGCCGGGATATCAGGCATCTGGCCAGGGGGCAGAGGCTCCCCTGCAGCTTCTCCTGCTGGCTACTGGAAGGTTCTGTGGCAGAAGAATTGCAAGCAATCAAGCTGCTGTTCTTCCTTTGCTCTCACTGCTTACCTTGTTGTGGTACCTTTCTGTGGAGCAGTTGGGAGGAAAAACAGTGGTGGCAGAAGGTGGTTCAGGCTCTGCTCAGCTTCCTGGTCTTCTCTCACTCCATTCATGTGTTGCCTGCTTCTGCTGCGCACCCAGTTATCAAATGCCATTTACAAAAATTAGAGCTCGATGTCACCCAAATCCAAAATTAGCAGCTTGTTTTCTAAAATGTTAAACCAGTTTCACATAGTGACCTACAGTATGTTTCTTTCATAGGGTGGCTTTCTCACATTGTTATGCTTGTTTTATATTATACATTACTGTACAGTTTCCGTGAGCATTTGGGAGGGGGGCTGTGTGTGATTGGAGTACATTAATTTTTGTAGGGAAATTCTGTAATTATCATTACAACTACATAGTTCAGAGTTACAAATTTATTATAATGAATTAGGACTGATCATTTTGTTATTCTTCATTAATTGTTATTGACCCCTGGTATGTAGACTTCTAGACACAAGCAAGGCTAGAAGGTTTAATTGGCTGGATAAATGTCTCTTCAAGCCAGTTGGGGATGTGATATTTGTATGCTGTCAAAAGCACTCCAGGTAGGCCTATTTCTTTCCCCCTGGGGGCCTGGCTGACTTGCGCAGGTTATCCTCATTCTTGATTGTCTGAAACAATAATCAAAGTACAGTTTTACTGCTGATAGCACTTTTGGCTGAATGAAAAGCAATGTTATTGGCACTGATGTCAAAACCAAACAAAAACCCCTTCATCCTTAAACAGGTATTTTAGTTTTTTTAAAAAAATTCTGTTAAATCTAGATAGTCTAATAATTGAATTTATATTTGCCCTGGAACTATTTTAATTTTGGGAGATGAACAAAACAGGAATGATAATGGCTCCTTTGCACATATGCCTGGCTTATGAAATAATTCAGAATGTGGTATGTGAGTATTAAAATGTAAGAAGCTGAACACATATCGAGCCAAATTTTGAGGACTTTACTTTGGTCCACTCTTGTCCTGGGAGATGCCCTCTTCATTTCCTGCAGAAAACATGATTGGATAGCTGCCAAACCCAGTGGATCCTTCAGGAATCATAGAGGCCAGAGTGGCTCCTTCCCTACCCACCTGTCTGCATCTCCTCCCACATTCTGGTTCCAGAGTTATGGAGTACAGTCTGTAAGGTGTGGAGGCAGGAGAGAAGGTGACATGGAAAAGGGACTCCGCCTCTGTTTGTGCATTGTTCAGTGGATGACCTCCAGGTCGCTCCCTTCTGAAGTATTCTTTCCAAAAGGTTCAGCTGGGGGATTTGGCCTGCTCACCCATCAAACAGCTTGTGGGGCCTGCCTATGGACCCAGTGGATTCTGAGTGATCAGCAGGAGGCTAGGCCACTTAAGCAGAGGTCTTGTGCCTGTGCATTAGCTTTGTGCCCCCAATGGTCCCTGTGCTCCCTGGTAGTTTAGTCATGGAGATTGGAGACAGTGGCATGGGACTGTACATGGAGGAATGTTCATCACTGTGTAAGTAGTTCAATGAGAGAGTCAACTTCAGCCTAATGATTGTGGGGCTGGTGTGGGGATGATAGGCATTTTATTTCCTCCACTTGCTCTCCACATCCAATGCAGTCCCTCTTTGCCACACTGACTTCCATATCTGAAAGAAGCCCCAACACTGCAGGGATTTGAGAAGTTGCAGGAGTCAGGGTGCTATGGCGATCGCTAATCTCCCGCCTCCCACGTAGGAGGGGTGAGACCCATGGAAAGTGTATCCACTCTACATGTGGATTTAGGGTTCCATGAAGCCCAAAGTAGGTCCTTGAGATTTGGCCTGTTGTGTATCACTGATTAAAATGCTGTCAATGAACAGAGTGGTCTGGATCACTTGGTAAGGGTGGGCCTTGTGACACAAATATATATTTTCATACAGCCAAATGCAAGTACCCACATCTAGGAACACAATATGAAGGCCATCTGTACAGAATGGGGGACTGCATCCTGGAAAACAGTGACTTGGAAAAGAATTTAGGGGTCCTTAGTGAACAAGCAACTACGCATGTGTGCCCAGTGCAGTACTGTGGCAAAATGAGCCAATGCAATTATTGAATGTATGAAAACAGGAGTAGGGAGGTGATTTTTACTTCTGTATATGGGATTGCTGAGATAGATACTAGAATACTACATACTCTTCTGGTGTCAACATTTTTAAAAGGTGGTTGTGAAACGGGTGAAGAGTCATAAGTGTTTCAAGGGCTAGAAAAAATGCCTTAGAGTGAGAGATTTAAAGAGCTTTCTCTTTCACTTATTTCATAATAAATTGAAAGATGACTTGATTGCCATGTATAAGTATCTTCATGGGAAGAAAATACTTGGTATTAAAAGACTAGCTAACGTAGTGGAGAAAAACAGAACCACTTCCAGTGCTGGAAGCTGAAAGCCAGAAAAATTCACATTAGGCCATGTTTTACAGTGAGGATGATTAACCATTGGAACAAATTTTGAAGAGAAGTGGTGGATTCTTTATTTCTTCTCTTCAGATCAAGACTGGATTCCTTTCTGGAGGATATGCTTTAATTAAATGGAAGTTATTGGACTCAGTACAGGAATAACTGGGTGAAATGTAATGGTCTAACTTCCTGTCACACCAGATGATGAAATCATGCCTTCTGGCCTTAAACTTGAGGAATGTATGAACAATGAAGTGTTGATGAATTGAAGTGGTCTAGAAGAAATTTGTGAGGAAAATCATGTGCTACTTTGGCCAAAGTATTATATTCTAAATTAGGCTCCTATGGCATGTTTCAGTAAAGGAATGGGACAGAATGGGGCACTCTAGATGGGAAGTACTCTGTGTTACTACAAAGAATTCTTTCCCAGATGTCTGGCTGGTGCGTCTCACCTACATGTCCAGGATCTAACTGAACACCATACTTGGGACCCGAAAGGAATTTTTCTCCGAGGTCAGATTGGTGGGGAGACCCTGGGGGTTTTAGTCTTCCTCTGCAGTGTGGAGCATGAGACACTTGCTGGTTTGAACTAGAGTAAATGGTGGATTCTCTGTAACATGAAGTCTTGAAATATTCAAATCTTGATTTAAGTAACTCAGAGATTATGGACCTATTACAGGAGTGGGTGCATGAGGTTTTGTGGCCTGCAGTGTGCAGGAGGTAAGACTACATGATCGTGATTTTTTCATGGTCTTAAATCTATGAAAATAGATCCCAGTTCCATGAAAATGTAAAGCTAGTAAATGACTTCATTTGCTATTCCATTTATGCAAAAATATGGGATTCAAATATTTGGTAAATGAATAGGTGCTGGCTTCCTCTGGGCCTGCAGGGTGATCAACCCCCTGCTCCGCCCCAGCCCACCTCCGACCCTTTCTCCCAAGCCCCACTTTCTCCCAGACTTTTCCCACCTCTTTCACACCTAGTTCTGTCCCCCATGTGACTCATCCCCACTCCTTCCCCTCCGTCCCAGAGCCTCCTTCATGCTGCAAAACAGCTGATAGTGGTGGGCGGGAGGCACTGGAGGGAAGGGTGGAACTGGCTGCCAGTGGGTGCTGAGCACCTATTATTATTATTTTTTGATCCTGTAGGTAAATGAAATTTTAAGAAAATGGCTCTCTAAAATTTAGTATTCTGTTCTTTCTTATTCCATCTTGTTGTGTATCTAACATAGGGCCTGATTCTGCAATCTTTTAAGCATGTGAGTAATCTTAAGTATTTGCAGGATTGGGCTGTTATACAGTCAAAAACCATATCCTTGTCTGAGGCTCATCTGGTAAGTGATCAGAGGCAGTTCTGAACCTGCCATTCTGGAGCGACTAGAGTAAAGGATCCCTGTGTAACAAATTTCTGCCATATGCTCTTTCTGCAGAGAACAGTGAGCACTCGATTGTGGTGTATCTAGAAATGGGTGCTCATCCAGAATACTAGAAGCATTACTCTGTGAGGCCCACCATAATATTTATAACTCAAAACATGTTTAATATAAGCAGAAAAAGGCCCAAGATACTACTTCATCCTCTAAGTGGACCAGCTATTAAACTATGAATGAAGAGACTGATGATAAACAGAAAGCTTAGTGGAAAAAAATGGGTAATTTTGAATATAAGGAACATCTCAAAGTATATGAATAACTTCTTCTCAGAATGGGAATGTTTGGCCTCCTCTGCTGCTCAAACATGTTCTGGAGCCACTGAGAATTGAAAATGGGATTCCCTCCTGCAGGTTGAATCCAAGTAGCAATGCTTTGTAAATGTGGGAAGGAAGCATTTATTCTTTCCCTGTACAATCGTTCAGTTCCTCTGTTTTGTGTCTCTTTCGCATAGTGTCAAGGACAGAAACACACAGGAAAATGTGATTATGCTTTTGGCATGGGGATTCAGTGGCAGGTATTGTGCCTGAAACTACTTTAAACTCATTATTTGAAACTGACTACATTTCAAATTTAGTGTCCCTTTTAGCTAGAAAATATATTTGGCATGTGTCCTCACTCAGGCCAAACTCCACATAAACAGTAAAAACTTGAATAACAGCCACATGATTGATACCAATAAGTAATTTTCCTTGAATTACACATTTTTCAAAAAATATCAAAAATCGCTTTAACACACAGTAAAAAAGATTACCTTTTGTCCATAAGAAATTCTGTTATAACATTTTTCATTATAGCAAACAGTTCTTAAAACACTCTAAGGGAGCATTTTATAATAGATCATTTAAATAGCATATTAGAAAAAATACACAAACTTTTTAGATTAAACATCCTTGTTTTACTAATTCATAATATGAAGAGTTTTAAGTATAAATTTATTTTCTAAGACCTAACACACACACACACCCAAAACCCCCAAATTCCTTAAAGTAATAAATATAGACCTCATTTGGAAGCTGTCAGGAAAATAAGATAAAACTAGGCAGACAACCAGTATTTAAACCTCATAAATTACTATAACGCATGAAGCCTTTTTTAATCTTTAACATTTAATCTAGAGAGATTGTACTATAATCTTTAATTTCTCAAGGTTTTCAAATGGTAGCTCTATATTTACACTCCGCCTGCTTGAAATCGAAGGTGAAATTGTTTTGGTTCTTCTCAAATGTAAAACTGGCAAATAGAAATCGAAGGTAGGTGAGGTAATATCTTTTATTGGACCAACTTCTGTTGGTGAGAGAGACAAACTTTCAAGCCACCAGAGCCCTTCTTCATATAATTATATTCTTTCTATGCTTAGTAAGAAGTTTGTACACATTTAGACTGTATCCAGTAACCTTAGCTTAATATCCTGAGTCCTGTATTGTAGTAGATGAAAACAAATAGTTGATGACAAATGTAAACAAATTATGTAATGGACTCTTTTGTTAAGTGATTTGAAGTATAATGCTGATGGGAATAAGAGGTTGCAGAAGCAAACTTTTCTTACCCCAAAAAAAGGGATGAGCATGTTCAGAAGAAATGTCAAGATTTTGTAACTTGATGTTTTAGAAAAACTGTATGTGTGGTAGTGCTTCAACAAAACAATCAAGAAACTTTTAATCTGCAGATTTGCAACCTACTGTGCCAGAAACACTCTACTTCTAAATGTCATTACATAAGCATGGGAACGGGGAGGGAGCCAACCCCAAGCGAGATTAAGCTGTGTTGGTCAGCTAATGTTTTGCCTTGAGCATAACTTCTAGTGGATAAGTGGTTTCTTTCTTTCTTTTTTTTTTTTTAAATGTATTAGTGATTTTTTTTGTACTGAAGTATTTGAGGCTGACTTGCCATCTGGGATTTGTTGTTCACCAGGTTGATCAAATCTAATAATTTAACTGCCTTACAGTGTGACACACAATTTAAATCAGACTGAAATTATGTTCAGATAAATCTTGTAATTTGGTTCATCTTTTTTTGTTTTGTTAAGGAAACAAATTTATCTTTTTATGATAGGTCATCTTGAAGCAGTGAAGGAAACATGTACAAACACTTTTTTGAGGATCTTTATCAGCGATAAAGGAAGTAGAATTTGTTTTTAAATTAGGCTTTCTGACTTTTGCACATGTATGTGTGGGCTTTTCAAATATGCACTTCTGCCAAATGTAGCCATCATTGTCCTTTTTTAGCAAATGGTTGAAACACTGCCAGTCATCTTTGAACAGACATTTTCGTCCCTACAAACAATTCTGAACAAATGATTTAAAAAAGTCCCTCTGCACAATTTGGTCCTGAATCTGCCTGAGGTATTTCTAGCAGATACCTCATGTGTACTTAGCAATATTGAACAGTTCTAAGGTAGGTATAGACTTTGTCTCTATATCAGAATCCTGTCCAGACCCTTTTAGTCCTCTTCACCTGTTCTCTTACTTACATAAGTAAGCTTCCTTTTTAAAAGACTATCTCAGTTTCCCAACCTACCAAATATCAGTTCCAAAAAGTTCTGCCAGTCAGTGTGCTTTCCCTACTTCGTACTTTTTTAGCCCCACCAGAGAGCAAGTAAGTGCTATGGTTTCCTAGTACTGTTGTGTGATGGCCTGGCTCCTAATGTGTAACAACTGTATAGTAGAGCTGAGACACTGACCTTATTCTTATAGTGCTCTTATGTTCATGTGAGTCTTCGTATTTATAGTTCCCCCTCTATTTTTTTGTATTGCAACACAGCTGAGAGTCTTTTTCTTTTGGTTTACACTTTGTTTTCAAAGCTACACCTAAAGGAGGCCCTGCAGATGTATTTTGTTCATGTTTGGTAGCCTGTCATTTTTCTGAGGCTCCTTAGGTGTAGATTATAGTTAATTTAAAAATGTTGAGCTTGCAATTAAGTTGCATAAATTAAACATTACAATGAAACAATTATTTATGGAAAACTTTTCTTCTCTTATAAATCCATGCTCACTGGCCTTTGGGTTAGAGTTGAGTTTTTTCCACATGAAGGTAAGAAAAGGTAATAGTTTGTACTGAATGTTTGAAACACTACGTAATTGTGTCATTATGAAGGCTTAGTAAGTGTCAAAGATTTTTTCAGCCCCAAAAGGAAATCTACTAGCCCATGGAAAAGTACTTGTGCTGCCAGATACTCTCACCAAGTTTTAATTTTTTTTTTTTTTTTAGGATTCTTTCTTATTTTGGTATGGCCTCTTCCATTGATTGCAAGGTGCCTTTCAAAGAATGAAGGCTCAGAATGCTTCTCTGATGCAGGTGACTGCTATTACACTCATTTTACAGATAAAATGAAGTTAAGAGACTTGTTCAAGGCCCTATAATGAGCTGGTGGTCCAGGATCACCCATACATGCAAACTTGTTTTAAGTCTTGTGATACTGGGTGTTGGTTTTTTTCCCTTGAAGCCCACAGTTCATATAGCCAGGAAATGTGTGAGAATTTCAGTTTGCTTTTTCTTACATGAAAATTTCTAGTCCTCATGGTGTAATAATTCTCTGGGTACCCAGGACTGAGAGTCACCTTGTTAGCCCCTGCTTCTTTAGTGATAAGGGAGTCTTGCCTGAGGTTGCTGGGTGTTGGCAGCCTGTCAGTCATTCAAACACTCTCTCTCCTGTGGGTTATGCAAGCTTTGATTTGCCTCTTTCTGCCTCCACTTCACACTGGCCCCATCTCTTCCTGACTAGTTCTGCCTACCCCGTCCCATGAGCATGCCCTGTCCTTGCTCCTCTCCTTCCCTCCTGCAAGCCATGGAAAAGCTGATTGTAGTGGATGGGAGGTACTGGAGGGGAGGAGCTGATTGGGGCTGATGGCTAATGGGATGCACTGGGGCTATGATTGTCAGGGGCTATGCCATGGAATCAGTGCCTATACTGCTAGAAACAAGAGAGTGCTGGAAATGAATGTTTAGAATACAAAACACAACAGTAAAAAGTGAACTAGGACTTAGGCTTATTAATAACTATCTTTCCTAGCTAATAAAGTAGGTTTCCCCCCAAAGTTCAACCTATTGCGGAGCTAGATAGCTTCACAGGAACCAGAATCCAAATTTTCATGAAACACCCCTACTCAACAGAAAGTCTCCTCAGTGAATGAATGCAGAGCATCTGTGCGATACTGAATTGGTCTTTTGTCTTTATTCATAGCCAGGGCAATCCACTGTCTGTTATGTTCCTTTTTACCTCCAGTGTGTTTGTTTATTTGCAGCTGTTTTTGATTTTCCATTAACTGTTCTGGGGCAAGGGTAAACAACTGATCCTCGCATTACATCTGTGGCTGACCAGGAGGGCAACAACTCCCTCCCGCCTGAATGGGCCATCACTGAGACACATGATTCCCTGCTGACTAACTTTTGACTTCAAGACTATATAGCATAGTTTTCAATATAATTCCATTACCCCTTAAATATTACATGTACACACCTCTTTTGTTGGTTGAGTATTGATAAGTTGCAAACTTTCAGTAGACACCTTACCTACTACCCTTCAAAGATGAGTTCCATGAAAGTGGTGTTTTAGGTGTAGTGAGTTTGTCAGATCTGATGCAGGAATTGCTTGTAAAGAGCAGTGAACCCTTTGTCAGTTGGCACAAATAGGACTCATTGGGGGAAATAAGTCATTGAGGATTGAGCAAGGAGTATGACTAGGAGTATAATTGGGCAGTGTAAATATGTTATTGTTTATGAACCATCATCTTAATAGCTGTGGAAGAAATGTTTTTGTGGAGGGAAGAGATCTGGATGTTTCCTGAGACTAAAATGGGCAATTCAATAATTACTCCTTGCCTGTGCTGCAAAGACACAACCTTACAGAGGATAGGCAAACTTACCAGGGGTGAATATGAAACTTCTCAGCCTCAGCCAAACTCTGCTCCCGTTAAGCTCAGTGGGCAGAGTTAGTCTCAAATGACTAGTACAGTGTGGAACACTTTTGACAATCTCACCCGCTAGAGACTTAGGAAGAGATTTTCCTATAGTACATGTGTTTACTGAATTAGACTTCACTTCTCACAAAACATTTGTTTACTAGGCCATTCATTCCATGTTCTATCAGAGGGAGACATTATTGTTTCCCTCCAAGGATACTTACTGTATGGACATCTACAGGAAATCATAGCTGGGGAGCCAAAAAAAAAAGATTGGTTTGATTCCGTTCCGTGCACTCATCTGTGCTTTCAGTTTCTGTACTCTACAGTGGAATAAATTGTTTGATTTAACATTTCAGATTGGGTTCTTTTTAGATGACTTGGTGGTAATGGGAATTCTGAGTCTCTGTACTTGTGTACTGAATATATGCACCTTCAGAGCAGCATGACAGAAATTTTTTATTTGAGAGTAGTCTCAAATGACTAGTACAAGTTTTCATCTTGTATTAATGTATGTCATTATAGATTAAGTGCCATTCTAATATGGCATAATCCACCATTTATAATTGAATAGAAGACTGCAGTTCTAAAAAGGCATTCTGAAATAACACCTTTCCACAAAAGATCACTAACCCAGAGAGGAATTTTATATGATAGTCATGGGAAGTGATGTGCAAATCCTATCCTAGTTCTATTGAATTTTTTGTTTCTCTTTTCTCTAAAGTAATTTATTTGGTGAAATGCCCAAATCAAATCTAGGCATTAGATTGTTTGTTTGGTCAAACAAGAGTCACTGATAGGTCTAAGACAAACACTGATTTAACTTTACTTGCCTTTCCCCATAACTAATGATGTGGGCAAGTAGCGGGTTATAGCTTGGGCTTTCTCAGGGCTCTCGTCTTACAAGTGCAATTGTAGCTTTTTCAGCACATTTTGGTTAGTTTTCATTTGTCTCTTCAGCAGTTGTCTAGCAGTCTTTAAAACAATCCTGCTCTTCCCTCCCTCCCCCTGATGTATTTGGGCTATGAACTTAGGTCCCAACTGGTAGGCTGTAGATGGTGGCTTTCCCTTCCCTGGAAAGCTAGAAAGCATTCAGGAAATGAAAGTTGCACAATTTTGTGTCAAAAAGAAGTGCTTCGGTACTGAGCTTCATTTGTTTTATAATATGATAAATCAGGAGAACTCGCTGACATCAATGAACTTCAGTCTTCACCTTCAACTGTTCTATTTTGGATTTCACCAAAATCATATTTCTTTTTGACCACACTTACAGATACATTCCTTGTAAGGCTGTATGTTGGTAATGTATTCCAAAGCATATTCTCTTCAAGATAAGGAAAAGAGTGGCGGGAGGTTAGGGCAGAATTCCAGGTGTTCTGGCAGTTTTCTGTTGATGGAATTACTTGTAACTTTTGAGATTGGATGATCTCCATTAGCAACCTGGGCCCTTGCCTGTCTCCCATTTTACTGCAGCAATTTTGTTGCCATAAATTTACTCACAGGAAACAGCTTTAGCATTCCTTAACAATTTCCCGCAAAGTTAATCCCTCCTCACAAATGGGATATGCTGTGCTACTGAGAACTTGCTTAAACTCCTTCTTTTCAAGTCCTATTGCTTGTGAGCTGACATGAATCCAAGCCTTTTACACTAGAAGGAGAGAGTTCCTTTGAGACCATGCTATTTAACTGAACTTATATTTTGATAGTGATAACCTTTCCAATGACCCATGATGTTCAAATACCTACATAAAGTTAATTAAATGTGTTGATAAAGACAACTGATTTACCACAGTCTTTTGCACTTTAATTTGAGTTCATTTCCTCTGTCCATTTATGTAGTTGTTGTACTCCCTCCTATATTGTGGCTTAATGAATAAAGTGATAGGGAATTAAGTGAATAAATATGTTCTCTTATATTGTAGTACTACTAAAATGCAGTGGGTAAATCTGCCCACTTAATGTTTACATTTCTGTAAGAATTGAAATAAAACAAATACAAAAAAGGAGTTCAATGGAGAGCACTCCCAGAACTAGAGGGGGGCAGGAAACTGTTTTGCTGCCCCACCAAAATTTTTCAGATGTCAACAAATCTTCCTCTCCCAGATTGGACTGAAGTGTCAGACTTAAATGTTTCTCGTTTGTATGAATTGAAACATTTCAGTTTTGACTGTTGAATTTTTTCCCTCTATAATTAGCTGACATTTTGAAACAGCCATTTTGAACCAGAAAATAAGACTTTTTTTATTTAAAAAATGCCAAAACAAAACTTTGGAAGCATTTAAAATCTTTTTTTCAATTTTTTTTTTTTTTTGGAAAAATTTGTCAAAACTAACACCTTCCCACAGACCATTTTGATTTCAACGAACTGGCATTTTCCAATTAAAAACATTGTCGGAAAATTACCAACCAGCTTTATCCAAAACTCTACAAAAAGGCCAAAGGCGGAGAGTTATCTCAATTCAATTTAAATCAAAACAAACAAAATCAGCAACAAATAAGGTCATTGAAAGAGGGGAAACCCCATTTTAAGTAGATTTTTAAGTCTCTTGCTAAAATGAAGTGTCTTTTAAATATTCAAATCTGGCATGTCAACTGTTCAGCTAAATGCAATATTTCCCCTAATTGTTTAGCTGAATAGGTGTTTCTATTGGTGGAGAGTATAAATGATATTTCACCAATAATTCTTATTCATCCAGAACTGATCACAAGTTGCAATGTTGTAACCGTTAGAGATCTGTTCTCTTTTTAGATAAAGGATTCTTTCAAGAAGTCAGTCTTAGTAATTGATGGCCATTGTATCCCATTATCATCACCAATTAAAATGAATTCTGTTTCTTTATTCTAGAAAGGGAAAGTAATAGAAACTAAATTAGAATGTGCTGCTTCAGGCTTTCCATCAATTTATCAGCTAGCAATTTTAGTTGGATTGTGTTTGTCAGGAAGGGACAAAAGATTCATGACTCAAGCAGATCCCTTCCATTTCCAAAGAATAATGAAGTGTAGGGTAAATCGATGCTCCCTGTTTGGGCTGCTTGCCCTGGTACAGTATTGGGGGAGAGAGGGTATTTGACCTCCAGTGATTGAAAGTCTGATTTTAGTTGGATCAGAAAGCTAAGTTTTAACAGATAATAATGCCTGCACAGGGTTACAATACCTTAAATAAATGATAAAGGCTTGAGGACTCAGGCTTTGTTTGACTGCTAGAGAAGATGCTTTGGCCTTTTTCTTTATTTGCTAAAGTAATTCCATATTTCGATTTTCAGATGGTATAGAGGGAAACTGTAATTTTCCTTAACTTTGTGACATAATGTCACAAATAAAGAATGGCTGGTTACATTAGTTCAGAATTTGCACTTATAACTAATGCTTTCATGTGTAGCTCTCACAACTTCTTACAAAGGTGAATAACCACAACTATCCATACCCATTTTACAGATGAGGAAATTGTGGCACAGATAAGCTAAATGACTTTTTTTCAGCAAATGTAGCAAGTTGGAGTTCCTGATTCCTCGTCCACTTCAAGAGCCACTGGAGTACTTTGCTTCCCTCTATAGTAATTACTTTGCATATACATTTAGATATATTTCTCCAAGGCACCATAAAAATCCCTTAAATTAGAAAATGTCATCGGTGGATGGCATGCTGCTCTTGCAGTTTGACGTTAGTCATAATTAATTCACAAACCATATGTGATAGAAAGGGAATTTCAAAATGTTTAGCTTGAACATATAATTGAATGAAGAGAAATATTACATTTCTGAAAGAAAGTAATGAAACATTACAGTGTGAGTATATCTTGGTTAGACATTAATTGTTGTCTGCCGTTGCAGCAGGATAGCCTTGAAAACAAAATACGTTATCTGAAGGATTTATTCTACTCTAAAACCATAAATGAATAAATAGCTCCTGTTGACTTGTTTGCACACACAAATTACATGGACGAGCAGTGGGCTTGTTTTTAATACAC